>CM053770.1:69902605-69960125 GCA_028658325.1 Potorous gilbertii
TGAGCCCATGGGATATCTATTTCAGATGTTTAGGATACAGAGGCCTTGACTCCTATGTCTTTACCTGATGGTAAGCATTGGTCTTCTTTGTCAGAGAGGAATGGTGCCATCATCTGTTCCCCAAGAAAATAACCTTCTATGGTCTTATTTTTTTTCCCTTTTCTGGGCATTTTCCCAGCCAGTTACTTGACTTCTGAGATTCCTCTCCACCTCTGTCCTAGATTAGCCCAGCTAGTGCTTGGGGTCTGAGATTCAAATGCTGCTCCCCAGCCTCAGGTCTTTCAGTGGCAGGCCTGGCTGCTATTCAATGGGAGCTTAATTTCTGGTGCTCAGGTGGGGCAGGGCCACCTCCCAGTCTCAGTTCCCTCAGGGGGTTTATGCAGAGACCTTTTGCAATGGAGCTCCTGCCGAGCTCTTGCCTGCTCTGGGAGCCTCGGCCACCTGCTGCCTCTGCTGCTGCCTCTGCTGCTGCCTCTGCCGCTGCCGCCTGAGGGTGCCTGAGTCCCAGAGACACCCCGCTCCCCTCTCAGCCCATCTCTCTCACTGACCTGTGTGACTCTGGGTGGAGGGACCTTCGCGGCCGCTGGAGATTCTGTCCCTGAAGGCTGCTCGGATCTGCTCACTCCTTTCAGTGCCACGTGGCTAGGGCAGGGCAGGGCTCCACTCCCGTCCAGTGCCTGATGGACTTTGGTGTCAGTTTTTCAGGGCTCTCTGGAACGGAAATCTTCTTCACTGTGTTTTTGCGCAGCTTCCACTGTTCCAGAATTTGTTGGGAGTTCTTTTTAGAGGAAATCCATGGGCTGTGGGTTTGAAGCTAGCATAGGCGCGACTTTCTACTCTGCCATCTTGGCTCCGTCCCCTTGCAGTTTTGACAAGCATAATATCTTTGTTTTATACAGATCACTGATAAACATGTTAAACAAACCAAAGCCAAGGTGAGATCCCTGGCATTTCCCACTGGAAACCTTCTTTCAATATGACAATGAACCTTTAATAATTTCACTCTGAGTTTAGCCTTTAACTGATTTGAAATTTGCCTATCTGAACTAGACTACACTTCTTCATCTATTAAAAAAAGAACAGCATGAGAAACTCATAAAATGTTTTCTTATAATTGAAGTAAACTATATAGCCACCACATTTCCTTGACAGCGAATAATAGTAATCCGCATTTATATAGCATTTACTATGTATCAGGCGTTATGCCACACGCTTTACAATCATTGTCTTATGTTTTTCTCACCACAATCCTGGGAGGGAGGAGCTATTATTATCTCTATTTTACAGATAAATAAACTCAAAAACATAGAGGTTAAGTGACTTGCCCAGGATAACACAACTAGTAAGTGTCTGAGGCTGGAGTTAAACTGAGGTATTCCTGACTCCAGGTACAGATCTCTATCCACTGTTCCACCTAGTTGCCCCAATTTACCAGTCTAGTAATCCTTTTGAAAAAAAGCAAAATAATTTAGATTGACAAGACTCATTCTTGATGACTCTTGTCCTGGCTTTTTGTGGTCACTGCTTCCTCTTCTTGATGTTCATTATTTATTTATTTTAAATTTATTTATTTTTAGTTTTCAACATTCATTTCCAAAAGATTTTGAGTTCCAAATTTTCTCCCCATCTCCTCTATTTTCTCATAGGGAAAGATAAATTTCCATACCCCATTACCTGTATTTCTTATTTCCCAATTGCATGTAAAAACAATTTTTAACATTATTTTTAAAACTTTGAGTTTCAACTTCTCTCCCTTCCTTCCTCCCCACTCATTCCCACTGAGAAGGCAAGTAATTCAATATAGGTTATACACATAGGGGTTTTCCTTTTGGGATCTCTTTCAGGAGGTGAGTGGATTCTTTCAATATTTATTTTACCCTCTGGTTCTGGAATATAAGGGCAGTTTTCCTGAATAATTTCATGAAAGATGATGTCTAGGTTATTTTTAGATCATGGCTTTCAGTCAGTCCTATAATTTTTTGTCTCTCTTGGATCTATTTTCTAGGCCAGTTGCTTTTCCAATGAGGTATTTCACAATGTCTTCTATTTTTTCATTCCTTTGGTTTTGTTTTATAATTTCTTGATTTTTCATAAAGTCATTAGCGTCCATCTACTCCATTCTAATCCTTAATTAATTATTTTCTTCAGTGAGCTTTTGGACCTCCTTTTCCATCTAGCCAATTCTACTTTATTAGGACAGTCTTCTCTTCATTGGCTTTTTCAATCTCTTGTCATTTGGGTTAGCCTATTTTTTAAAGTGATATTCTCTTCAGCATTTTTTGGTCTCCTTTAGCAAGTTGTTGACTCATTTTTCATGATTTTCTTGTATCACTCTCATTTCTCTTCCCAATTTTTGTTCTACTTCTCTTATTTGATTTGAAAAATCCTTCTTAAGCTTTTCCATGGCCTGAGACCAATTAATATTTTTCTTGGAGGCTTTGGACGGAAGAGCTTTGACTGTTTTCTTCTGTTTTTGCTATGGCCAGCACAATCTGGCAGGTCTGGGGCGGTTATGGGGCTCATGGAGTGAGAATGAAAAGATAGGTTGGACATAGCAGTCTGAAAAAGTTGTGTTTATTCTGGACATACTGAGCCAATAAATCAGGAGATCGGGGTACTTAAATAGTAAAAAACCATAACGATAGTGATTGAAGAATGAAATAGAACAGATCATGATAAGCAGAAAGGGAGGCCTCAAGGCCTCTTTATCGGAATGTTATCCTGTATAGCAGGGGCCTTGTTTCCTGGAACTTCAAAACCAGAATTCAAGGACGTGCACCTGAGAATAATATATTGCTTAACTTCTTAAGTCAGCTATTATTCTCCTTTGGAGGAGAGGAACTCTTGATAAGGGGCTCTTTCAAACCCCTCAAGGTTTGTATGTTTTGGTTTTCCTTGTCACCAAAATAAGATTCTATAGTCTGATTCTTTTTTCTGTTCATTTCCCCAGCAATTTACTTGACTTTTGAGGTGTTTGTCAAGGCATATCTCTGCTTCCAGTGGGGTTGGGGGATGTATTCTCAACTGCTTAATCTCCCTACAATCTGTGGACCTAGAGCTCCAGAAACATTTGCTGCTGCTGCCCTTGCTGCTGCTATGGCTGCTGAGGTTCCTCCACCCACTCCCTCCTCTTCAGTCCTGGGACTGGGGCTGGACCACTCCACTCTTTCACACTGGTCCCACAGGCTTTTTCCATTGACCTTCCAATTTGTCCTTAGTGTTTTCGGGTCATGAAGTCCAGAAACTGCCACAGGTGAGAGAGATTCATTCCCCCCAAGGCCTACTCAGATTCTGTCTGTGTCTGCCCTGATATTCTAGAACCACAGGGCTAAATAAACATTGAAAGAATCCACCCATCACCTCCTGAAGGAGATCCCAAAAGGAAAACACCTAGGAATATTGTAGCCAAATCCAGAGCTCCCACATCAAGGAGAAAATATTACAAGCAGCCAGAGAGAAACAATTCGAGTATTGTGGAAATACAATCAAGATAACACAAGATCTAACAGTTTCTACATTAAGGAATGGGAGGGGGGAAGGTTGGAATATGATATTCCAGAGGTCAAAGGAGCTAGGGTTGAAACAAAGAATCACCTATCCAGCAAAACCGAGTATGATACTTCAGGGAAAAAAATGATCATTCAATGAAATACAGGACTTTCAAGCATTCTTGATGAAAAGGCCAGAGCTGAATAGAAAATTTCACTTTCAAACACAAGAATCAAGAGAAGCATGAAAAGGTAAACAGGAAAGAGAAATCACAATGGATTTACTAAAGTTGAACTGTTTACATTGCTACATGGAAAGATAATATCTGTAACTCTTGAAACTTTTCTCAGTATTTGGTTAGTTGGAGGGATTATATACGTATAGACAGAGGGCACAAGATAAGTTGAATAGGAAGGGATGATATCTAAAAAAATAAATTAAGGGGTGAGAGAGGAATATATTGGGAAGAGAAGGGGAGAAATAGAATGGGGCAAATTATCTGTCATAAAAGAGGGAAGAAAAAGCTTTTTTAATGGAAGGGAAGAAGGGGGAGGTGAGAGGGCAAAAAGTAAACCTTACTCTCTTCAATTTGGATTAAGGAGGTAACAACATGCACACCCAAGTTGCTATGAAAAGCTGTCTTACACTACAGGGAAGTAGGAGAGAAGGGGATAAGTGTGGGGTGTGAGGGGGATGATAGAAGGGAGGGCAAATGGGAGGAGAAAGTAATTACAAATAAACACTTTAGGGGATAGACAAGATCAAAAGAGAGAATAGAATAAATGGGGGAGGACAGGATGGAGGGAAATATAGTTAGTCTTTCACAACATTACTTTTATGGAAGTCTATTGCATAACTATACATGTATAACCGATATTGAATTGCTTGCCTTCTCAGTGGGGATGGGTGGGGAGGGAGGAAGGGAGAGAAGCTGGAACTCAAAGTTTTAAAAATGAATATTAAAAATAGTTTTTACATGCAACTGGGAAATAAGATATACAAGTAATGGAGTATATAAATTTATCTTTCCCTATCAGAAAATAGAGGAGATGGGGATAAGGTAAAGGAGGGGATGTGATAGGAGGGAGGGTAGATTGGGAAAAGGGGTAATCAGAAATGCATACTGTCTTGGGGTGGGCAGAGGGGAGAGATGGGAAGAAAATTTGGAACTCAATATCTTGTGGAAATGAATGTTGACAACTAAAAATGAATAAGTAAATTTAATTAAAAAATAAAATAAATATTTCAGTGCATCAATAATTTCATTCATGTTGACTATGCCTCTACGGATCAAACTATGCCTTCCTGTGTGATCCTTGTTCCTATTCTATAATTTTTTAAAAGAATTTTCCTCAAGGATGTGGGTTCTGTTTTAGATTTAAAAATATATTTTGAAAGTGACAGCAGAACCCTCAGATTGTTCAATTATCCTTCATTTTTGCCAAATAATTAATAAACTAGGTTTTCAAGTTATCCTTGATCTTGTGAATATTTCTGATGCTTTGTTTGGATAAAGTTATTGTTAGTAATATTTTATTGCGTATGTCACCTACCATGTGCCTTTCTTTTGTCCTTTGGGTTACCTGAGAATTGGATTCTTGTGATATCATAATGTTCAATGACTTGAAGCCATATACCCTCACTGGAGGAGTACTGATATGAAATAAAGATAGCTTTCTGCAGCATAGATAAGCTTGGGATCATTGAAAACACTGCACAATTTACCAAATGTGATTAAGCCTGCTTTTCTCCTGCTTTTCCATTATCTACCTGGCTTACTGTACAGCTACAGTGCTTTTCCAAGATATACGTACAAACGTCTAACTCAATGATGTCTTTGAACATAGAGATTTAGGACAGATAGGGGACCTTAGAAGTAAGTGCAGTCTAAACCTCTCACTTTGCAGACAAGGAAGCTAAAATAGCTTGCATAAGATCATACACATAATAAGTAGTAGCACAGTTGGGATTTAAACTCAGGTCCTTCGAGTTTAAATCCAACACACTTTCTCTGGACTGGGATGCTGCTTTCTCCTGTTGCCCAGACAACTGTATGTGATTATATGGAAAATACACTTTCTTCGTCTGCTTGACTTTCTTTCTTCACTTTCCCCTGTATTTTCACATTGTTGAGGATTAAATGAGATAACATATGTAAAATGTTTTATAAACCGTAAAGAGCCATGTAAATGTCAGCTGCTGCTGCTGCTGCTCCTTCCACCTCCTTTGAATTCCCACAGGTTAATTTAGGATAGGGGAAAAACATTACACTTCTCTAAATTTTTTCTGGAACCCAGTGGAATACAGAAACTATACCACCTATAGATGTCTACAGCTTGCTGCTGCTATCCTTGCCAAATAGGTTATTAGTGTTTACCATGTGAACTGGTTTAATGGTTGGTGCCTTTCATTATGGAAAGTAGAAGGGATAAATCTGAAACCTAGCCTGTGCAACAATTGAAATAGGAGCATTTACATGCTATGATACTATTGCACTTGTGTGAGAACTGACTTGAGTCCCCAAGAAATGTAAAGAAGAGGATGAAATTCTCTTTAACACAGTCCTATGCTTTGCTTGGCAAAGAAATGAGAAATTTTCCCAAGGCTAGGTTCTTAGTCCTTAAATGACTCAGTTGAGATTTCAGCTGCACAACCTTATTGTTACTGGATATTTGTGTCTACAAGATGTGCCCCTGGCAACTGTTCTGCTGTACTCTAAACTGGCAGTTGTAAGGCCCCTCGTGATTCTGAGTGAGAGCAAAGCTCCTCTATCCATGGAAGAATAATGCGCATAAGATAGAATCTCACTAGTCTATGAAAGACAGGCAAGCCCAAGGATAACCGGGGAAAGACCAAATATTGAGTAAAAATTTTCTTGCATGTGAACATAGTTCTCTTCTAGGTACCAATAAAGGAAAAGTAAAAATGAATGGGATGAAATTCATCTTTTAGAAACATTCATTTAAATGAATGTTTTCTCCTCCTGAACATAGGTTCCATATTGATTTGGTCTGAAAAAGTATCTAGTTCAATCCTTCCAAGCTTCTCTTTCCTAATTTTAAAACTCTCTACAAAATGAGAAATTCCTAAGGCAGTATGGCTCAATGGAAAAACTAGGAATAGGGAACAAGAAAGATTAGGAGTCAAAAGTCATTAGTTCTGTTTTTAGCTCTGATATGAATTAGCTTTTTGGTTTTGTATTAAAGTCTTTAATCTCCCTAAAGTCTCTGTTTTCTCACCTGTAAAAGGCAAAGGTTAGACTAAGTTTCTTCTATGGTCCCTTTCTGCTCCCCAGAATCTATTAATTCTGTGAACTTCCCCCTTTGTTCATTAGTTTCTCCAGTGTTTGTCCTTTGTTGCCAAAGAAGACCATGCCATCAGAGAAACGATGACATGACTTGCACTTGACTTTGTTTTGAGGGAGGGAAGGCTGTGCAGGTCACCAGCCTCACTTCTCCTTCAGAGCCATCTGAAGACATTCCAAAAGACCAAATTAACTGCATCTTCAAAGTTCAGAAGATTCTTTCTAATGGAGATTATTTTTTTCATCACAAAAGCCTTGAGAATTTTATAATTCATTTTTCACTACTATTTATGTCCTCTTCTATTGTTTGACAAGGATTTGGATATTTGAATATCCTTAGGTTGTTACTTTTATAAAGTATGTCAACACAGAAGCATATGAGAAGAAAAATAAGGATGGGCTAGTGACAGAGTGATAACCAATAGATTGTTTGTCTATCCCACTACTGTCCACCCAACACCAAGGATTCTGGAGGAAAGCCTCAAGCATATTGGGGTGGAGGGACACTAGAGAGAACTGATGGATTGACACAGACAAGAGTCACAAAAGATAGGCAGGCACAAATGAAGTACAATCATGTTGTTGGAGACAATCCTTAGGGAATTAAGATGATTAATATGCTAAAGTAGGGAGGGAGGGTAGACGTTGGGATAATTGGCCATCCAGACTGGGGCTTGGAGTTCATTCCTGGATAAGCAAACTCCATCTACTAATTCAAGTTGGCACCTTCTTTGCAACTTAGTCTTAGAGAATATTAGAGAAATGGTGTCAAACATACAGTCTGCTGGCCACATAAAAGAATAATAGTAACCACAATAATTAATAATAGCTAACATTTAAATGGTCCCTACTGTGTGCCAAGCACTTTCCAATTATTATGTCATTTCACTCTTTCAATCATTAGTACCTGACACCTGTATATAAAGCTCAATAGGTCACGTGAGTTACTTAAAATTGAGCGGTAACGTTACAATCAACCTCTACTCAAAGTTAGAGTCAATTTATACACACTTTTTTTTTCCCAAGAAGGTTATAATGTTATGGACATGAGCAAAGAAGAAAAATGTAAGTTCTTTGAAGGTAAGAAGCCAAAGCATTTAGGTCTCTGTGTTATCGTTATCTTGATCATCCTCATCGCTAGCATTTATATAACTCTCTCTCTCTCTCTCTCTCTCTCTCTCTCTCTCTCTCTCTATATATATATATATATATATACGTATATATATATAGTATATATATATGCATATATATATGCATATATATATACGTATATATACATATAAATTTATTTAACAGTCTGCAAAGTACTTTACATTGTCTCATTTTATGCTCACAACAAATTTAGGAGGTAAGAACCATTATTACGCTCATTTTACAGATGAGGAAACTGAGGCAAAGAACGTGTAAGTAACTTGCCCAGGATCACACAGCTAGTAAGTGTCTGGGACCAGATCTGAACTCTTGTATTCCTAATTCTAAGCTTGGTGGTCTAAATACTGCAGCATCAGGCTGGCCCTGGATACTGCCTGCTCCACTCTTGAGTGCAGTTTGAACCAGATTAAAATATAATTGAGAAATATTTAACAAAATAGATAAAATTACAACAAAACATAGATAAAATTAAGTGAATATGTGGTTCACAGCGATCCATGATTACAGATTGGTGGTCTCTATTTCTATCTGAGTTTGACACTACTGACTTAAAGCACTGAGTGGGTAAATGACTTAACCAAGGTCATGTCACCATGTATCAAAGGTGAGACTTGAACCTCAATATTTCTGGTCCTGAGTCTACTCCCTAACCATGTGTTCTTTCAATCTGCCAGTGTAGAAACAAACAAGAAAAAGCAGTCAATAAATCTGATGAAAGTGGATTAAAAAATTAACAAAAGTTTCATTGCCATAATGTTTCTTGAGACATTAACTGTATTGCTTGGAGAGGTAGCAGAACATGGTTATGGTAGAAGTAATGCTGGGCTTGGAATGAGATGCCCTGATGAAAGGATCAGGGATGAATTCCAGCTCCAGAATTTAATAACTGTGTGACCTTGAACAAATCACCTAAATTCTCTGGAACTTATCTATAAAATGGAAGTAAAAACACCCACACGAGATACCTCACAGATTTCTTAAAAGGAAAGAGCTTTGTAAATGGTCAAGTACTCTAAAAATGTGAACTCTTGCCATCACCCATGAAATGATTAATTCTTGCTCCTCTCACTCCTCCCCCACACCTAACTCTTTCTGTTTATTAAATTCCTACTAATCTTTCAAGACTCAGCCCAAACACCATTTTTCCCAAGAATTCCCTCCATTTCTCCCATATCCCTGTCTACTAAATTTCTACTCATCCTTTTGGCTCCCAAATACCACTTTCTCCAGAAAGTTTCCCCCGATTCACTCCAGTCAGAAAGTCATCTGAAGTCCTAGTGCACTTATCATTTATAGCACACATGTAGTACTTATTCTAAACTGGCAAGTATTATAGTTATCTGGCTATGTCTCATCGCCTTATCCAGATTAAGTTTCAGGAGGGCAGGGATCAGATTGTAAACATCTCTGTATTCACTCTTATTCAGTTAACAGACTTCTCTTAAGCATTATGGTGTGTCAGGGGCAGCCGGGTGGGGTAGTAGATAGAACATGGGGCCTGAAGTCAGGAAGACTGATTTTCCTGAATTCCAGTTTGGCCATAGAAATTTGCTAGCTGTGTGACCCTGGACAAGTCATTTAATCCAATTTTCCTCAGTTTTCTTATCTGTAAAATGAGCTAGAGAAGAAAATGGTATGCCACTCCAGTACCTTTGCCAAGAAAACCCCAAATTACATCTAGGATATACAAAGAAAAGCAAAAATAATCTCTGACCTCAGTGAGCTAACATTCTAGTGGGAGAGATCATATGTAAATAATTTGACATAAATATGATATATATATATATATATATATATATATATATATATATATATATATATATATATATATAGTGTGAATGGAAGGGAAATTTGGAGAGGAGGCACTAGGAGTTAGAAGGACCACCAAAGGCCTTCTTCAGGTGGTAGCATCTGACCTGAGTCTTGAAGGAAGTCTTGAAGGAAGCCAGAGAAAGCATGAGGTGGAGGTGAAGGGGCAGGGCATTCCATGCATGAAGAAGAGCCACTGCAAAGGCAAGGAAATGGGAGACAGAAAAACATGTTTGAAAAATGGCAACAGACAGCAGAGTGTGTAAGATGTAAGGAGACTGCAAAGGCAGGAAGAGGCCCAGTCATGAAGAGCTTTAAATGCCCAAAGGGGAAATTTATATTTGATCCTAATGAAAAAGAATGATGAAAAGGAACCTCTGGAGCTCATGGAGCAGGGCAGGCAACATGGGTATAGTCATGCTTTGGACAAATCACAGAACTCATTATAGAACACTGCATACATATGTAAGGAGATAGCAACATGTAGTAGAATGTTGGAATGAAAGCTTGGGAAGACCCTGATTTTTACTAGCTGTATGACCATGGCTAAACTGCTTCCCCTCTTTGAGACTGAGTGGTCTCATCATAAAATGTACTCATTTCACAGAGTAGTTGGAAAGCATGAAAGTGGTAGGGATAAATGATGCTGCAAATCTTAAAGATACATACATATACAATGTATATGGATCTATGGATATACACATATGTATATACCTGTATATGTATATGCACATATGTATGTAAATAGATGTATATACATGTAGATATGTATGTATATGCATCCATGTATATATTTCTGTGTCTACATTATGCACACACATATATTTACTGTTATTCAGTTTTCAATTTATCACCGAAAGATCTTTGAATAATATACACTTACCTTTAGTATTATGTGAATATCATTAATTCTCTCAGTTATCAAAAAAAAAGATCACACAGTACCTATCTGGTAAAATTAGAAAGACTCTCTGCACTCCAGGCACAGGCATTTGTCACTTAACCAGTAATTATAGAAACATACTCTAAATTCATAAAAAGGTAGATGAACCTTTTTTTTCCACTGAAAATTTATGTAAAACTATTTTTTTCAGTAGATGCTATCAGAAGGATCACCTAGGGAAAATAAATTATCCAACAGGTCGTCCTGTTGCTCTAGTTGAATTTTGGAGTTAACACAGGCTGGCCTGCCCAAGAATAAAATGTTATAAATACCTGGTGTGAGAAGAATTACCGACGTGACAATCAAAGAACAGATCACCAGGATAACGAGCAAGGCAATCGCGATTCCTTTCCAATTCCTTTGTGGAGGATTACTTCCAACCAGCTCCTGCAAATGCAAAGGAGAATACCAGTGAAAAGGAGAAGCCAATCTCTCATGAAGTCAATAGCTCCTGTAATTCAAAAGCCAGAGACAAAATTTGGGAGCAAAAGTAAACCCTTTCAGGGCCACCTACACCAAAGCCATTTCTGGATGCATTCCTCTAAAGGCCCTCCTGGTCACTGAGCTCTCTTCCCCAATCCCCTCTGTCCCAATCGCATCTTCCCAGGAAAGGATCTGATCTGTGACTCTTGATCCTTTCACTTTAACACATGTGCACAAGAGAGCAAGGTAGCTGAGGGGACCTGGCAGACCTGTGGGGAACATGTGAAATGCATGACCAGTAAGTAGGTCACAACGTCAGTCTGCACGAGTCATATTTAGCTGGGAGATCTGAGGGGAAGGAAGGGGAATTACTATTGATAGCAGTTGTAAGACTGGCCATAGCCCTACTCTCTGCTGTCAAAAGTGACACTAATGGAAAAAGAAATTAACACAAGTCTTTGGCCCTCAGAATAGAGTGCAGCAGCACAGAGTATCCTGCTGAGTCTTCCCTATGAGAGTGTTGTGTGTGTGTGTGTGTGTGTGTGTGTGTGTGTGTGTGTTGTACCATGGGAAATGTATCATGCTGTGTGCTGTGTGTGTGGCCAGTCTCCTCCTTGGAGTGAGGGGCTGATTCATCAGAAAGTAGTTTATGATACCATATTTCAAATATAATATAAACAGATATCATATCATAAATATGATATATTTCAGATACAGCCATGTCTCATAAGATTCTCCCATGTTTCTACCCTATCACTCTGGAGAATGTTTGAGAATCCTAAAAAAACATCAAATCACCGTATTTCCTCTTCTTGACCAACATCATGCTCCCCCTGTCTCCACTACAATAGAATAAAAGACTCTGTGCTCATTTAAGAAATTCCAGTCATTAATCAGGAAGAGGATAACAGATACCTGGTCATGCTACAGAGACATTATACTTATGTGAGGTACCAGCATCACCCCAAAACAGGCTAACTAAATAATATAGGAAGGGCATAATATGGATGGAGAAATGAGTAAATAAGCAACGTTTGCATTCAAGATGTCAAGAAAAAGTTGAACAAAGCTCACGGGAACAAAAAAAGCACATGTGGGCCAGTGAGATAGATTTCTCACCCTCCCTCTGTTTATGTGATGATTACTGCCCCGGTTTCTTTGCAGGCCTTCCAGACTGCAGATTTTCTTCTCTATATAATTCATACTGCATCCGAAAATTACTTTCTCTTCCTGAACCTCTGTTGTAATCATGTTCTAACTCTAACGAATTCCCTTACACTGATATTCAAGGCTTTCTAAGTAATTTTGTTCCAATTTATCATTGTGTGATTATCTTCTGTACTTTATTTTGTAGGCAAAAGGGATAGAGCATCTCCCCAGGACTGCTCTTGTTTATCTTATATCTTTATTCCCTTTGCAGCATGACCAGGTACTTTCACCCAGGCTGTGCTGCCCACCTGGATCACCGCCATCCCATTTCTCATCTCCAGAATGAAACATCTTCACCATTTTTAAAATTTCACTTAAAATAGGTCTACCTCCTTGAAGACGGTACCTCTGATATAAGAATAAATCCTTTCCCTCCTTCCCTTCAGTCATCACTCTCCCTCCTCCTCCCTCCTCTCTCTCTACTGTCAATTCCTGTGATTCCTACTAATTGTACTACCTATGTCATCTTGGACAGTTAGTGCCTTCTCTCTCAATCCCAACTATGTTATAGGCTCCTAGGGGGAAGGGCCTATGTATGTCTTTATATATTAATAGTGTGCCTTGTCCATGGTTGGCATTGAATGAATAGGTCAACAAATGAACAAGAAAACAAACTGTTTTCAGTAAACACATCTTCCTTATGATAAAATGATTCTGGCTCACTTGTATCAGTCACATTCTTATTCCTTAAGTGTAGATACACCAGATTTGCTTTTTATAAACAGTGTGACCACATTTAAATACCAGGGTAATTTTACATGCACATAGAGAGTCATTACTGCATCCTATTTTCATTTGGACAATTTTATTCTCCAGAGCACAGTTGTAGGAACACAAATTAGATGTTCAAAATGGCCAACAAAGATTAACTCAGCCAGCAGGTACTGAAGCTACTGAAAACCTAAATGAGTTCAATATGACATTCAGTGAAGGACCAGAGAAACCTATAAATCCCACCCTGGGAAGATAAGCAATCCTCATGAGCCAAGTCCAAATCGATCCCTTTAACAATCTATTTACAGGTTGTTTTTTTTTTACCTAGGTTAGTGCAAATGAGATTCAGTCCTGTGCCAGCTTCTATGTGGAGGCTCCCAAAGGCAAAGGAAGTCCAGGGACAGGTTCCTGAGGCTCTTACAATTCAATTACTTACTGTAAGAAGTTCTAACCAGCTCAGTGCTACACATAACAGCCAAAGAATCTTGTACTGGCAGAACACTGATTTCTTCTCTCTCCTCACCACCTCCTGTTAGCATGCCTGGCATTCTTCAGCATTCAGCCCAAATGATACCTTCTGCAGGAAGGTGTCCTCCCTTCCACAACCCACTCTTGGCAGCCACTTCCTCTAAAACTACTTTCCTTCTATTCTATGTGTTTCTTCTATATATCTATTTACTTAGAAGTTATTTCTCCCATTCAAATATGAACTCTTGGATGGCACCTGCTATTTTCATGTTTTTATTTTTTTTCCCATTATTTTATAACCCCAGGCTTAGTAGAAGGTCTGACACACAGTAAGTGTTTAATAAAGGCTTACTGTTGGACTGGATTCTTTATCATGAGTATATTTGGGCCTCTTTATGGGCACCCAGGTTTTGGATAGCCTCTTTGTCTATAATTCCAGCAGGTTCTGTCCCTCCTTTCTCACCTTCAATCTAGATGTAGAATTTACTCCACTGTCCTAACATGAATCCTGCTCACTCTTTTCTTGGGTAAGTCCAGTTTTAATGTTATTATTAGGAAGTTATATAATATTATTACTAGATAGTAGGTAGTAAATAGTTACCCTCACCCCTGAGCAGCTAAAGGAAATAGCAACGAGAACTTTAAAAAAAAGTGATGCAAATGGACATTTTTATTTGGCTATGTCTCTGTCCTCAGGAAAACCATTGGGACCCAAGCTTATTTTTATCTTGATGTTTTAACTACAAAATACAGCTTCCTTGGAAGATTATTAAGTTGCTGATTTGTGATGCAGTGCTCCACATTATATGCCATTTCTACATGTAAGCTGTAAAAAACCAAAGATTAAAATAACTCAAAGATGCCACACTGCTCTATGAACTGATTTCTAGAATGACTCCATTATGTATTTTTATTTTCCACAGTTATGACATATAATTCAGGCATTTATAACAGAAGCTTATTAGAAATAATGCATTCATGTCCTATCCTCTCAGAGTTAAATGTTTAATGCATTTTATCTTGCCCTAACTTCATGCATCTCACTGGATATTCCTTAGTACTGCTTGTCAAATCTAGTGCTTCACAGAACCTAGCAGGGCTGTGAATCCTGATTCAGAAGGGGAAAATGTGAACGGAGATGAAAACTTAACTTCCTGGAGCAAAATTTTCAATGTTTTATTTTAGTTAGAAAGGTCAATATAAAGGCATGAGAGAAGAAACAAAGAAAGGAAAGGAAAAAAGAAATCAATCAATAAGCAGGTGAGTTGGTGCTCAGAAAACAAAGACAAAAATGAAAGAATACCTGCCCTCACGGAGCTTATATTCCATTGGCAGAAAGAACATGTGCATATGTAGGATTATATAAAACAGCTGCAAAGTAAGTACAATGAGATTTCAGTTGGAAAAAGTATTAATAAACTGAGGGAATTAGGAAAGATTTAATGTGGAAGATGACAGTGTAGTTGAGACAGTTTTGAAAACGATGAATTCTGAGAAATAGAAATGAGATGAGTACTCACTCCCAGCATGGAAAAATATCCAGGGTACAGAGCTGGAAGATGGAGAGGATTAAGTGTGCCATATTGATTGGACTGTAGAGAATGTGAAGGGAGGAGAGTATATAATTAAGTGCAAAATTTAGATTGGGGCCAGATTTTAAAAGATTTTAAGTGAGAAATATTGGAGTTTATATTCATTAAGTGGGGCACTAGAATGGTTAGAGTTGGACTTTATGAAAATCAGTTTGGAAACTGTGTGAGGGATGGATTGTAGAGGGTAATAGACTTGAGGCAGGGAGACCAACTAGGAATGTATGACAATAGAGCAGGGAAGGAGGGATGAGTACATGAAGGAAGATGATGACCATCTGGGTGGGGAGTAGGGTACTAATTGGAAGGATTTACTGAAGACAGAGACAACGTTTGTCAACTGATTAAATATAGGACTGGGGAGAAGAGAAGAAGGTAAAAAGGGAAATGAGATGGAGAAGGAAGCCAAAGAAAAGGAGATGGATCCTAAGGGAAAAAAAGAAGTAAAGCAAACAGAGGGAAAAGAGGGAACACAAGGGAAAAAGAAGCAAAAGAAAGAAGAAATAACAAGAGCGGAGAAAGGAAAGAAGCTTTTATCCTCGTGTAGTTTTCAGGGATCTCAAAAGGACCAAGTATTTCTTGGTGTCAAGTTATGGGTCAGAGGATAAGGCAGAATTGAAAGCTCGATGGAGAACTCCATCCATGGTTATTCATTCTTCCTAGATCTCTGTTGTAGCAGACCAGCAAGCCCTGAACCAAGAGGATGAGATTCACAAGCAGTTTAAACAATGTGTTTGGTGTACACAGTGAAAAAAAGTTTGTATTTGGAATTACTCATTTTTCCCCTGCCTTATGAATATAGTGAGAGATCAGGGTAAACTGGGTAGAAGGCTGACCATGAACTCAGGACCATATGGATTCATGTCCTATTTCTGATACATACTGCTTCTTCTCACTGTCCCCAGGTATACTACAAATTACAGTATGGCTACAGATTTTCAATAGTAGAGAGAGCTGGGAACCCTATACCATTGAAATCACGGTCCAAACAAAACAAAACGAAGGGGAGTACTTTTGGGAGGTGATTTGGATTTTTTTTCAAAGAATTCTTAGAAGTTGAAGGTAAATCTTTGAGGTATCAAAATAACCCATTAGATAATCCAAACAATCAAATGATTTTGCCATTTCACTGGGTGGCTGTTTTGATATTATTTAGACAGTGCCAGACAATTGAGAAAAAATTAAATCTCTACCAGAATTGGGATAGGAAGATGATGCTCAATGTTCCTTTCAGGATTTTTCAAAACTTAAATTGAACTTCAGGATACAGGAAGCTTTGAATGATACAATGCTTACAGAAGGAGTAGCAATAGGAAAGTAGAACCCACAATGACAGTAAAGGGCATGACCTTGCCAGTCACAATGTGGATGACTGGCAATTTCTTATTTTCTTGCCCTTAACTAAGGATAGAGAGTGTCAAGCAGATGGCCCGGCCACGGTGGAAGGGTGGTAGGGGAGGAAGAGAAAAGAGTCAAACTATTCATTTTTTTATAACAATAATCCATTTCCAACCAATACAATCTCTTTCCTACTGTCCTATGGTATGTCAGTTTCAGACAACATCCATGACAAGAAGTCATCCCAGAGGACAATGCTATTTTATTCTTTGGACTGCAAGTAACAATATGGCAGTTTTCATATCCCATACTAGAATAAGACTATTCAAACATTCAGCCTGGGTCCAACTGGAAATAATTTTCTTTTTAAAATGTTTTTTCCAATTACATGTAAAAATAATTTTTAAAATTTTTTAAAATTTTGAATTCCACATTATTTCATTCAATCCTCACCCTCCTCTCTGATGGAAAAGGCAAGCAATTTAATATAAATGATACATGTGTAGTCATGCAAAACACATTTCCATATTAGTCATGTATTCATACTCCATCAGTTCTTTCTCTGAATGTGGATAGTGTTTTTCACCATGAGTCTTTCAGAACTGTCTTAGATCACTGCATTGCTAAGAATAGCTAAGTCATTCATGATTGAAAATGATATGATATTGCTGCTACTGTGTACAATGGTGTCCTAGTTCTGCTCAACTCACTTTGTATCACGTCATATAAGTCTTTCCAGGTTTTTCTGAAAGAATCCTGCTCATTAGAGCAAAATAGCATTCCTTCACAATCATACTACAACTTACTAAGCCATTCCCCAATTGATGGGTATCTCCTCAATTTCCAATTCTTTGACACCATGAAAGGAGCTTCTATAAATATTTTTGTACATATAGGTTCTTTTCCTCCTTTTTTTATCTTTAGGATATGAATCTAGTAGTAGCATTGCTAGATCAAAGGGTATGCACAATATGCACAGTTTTATAGCCCTTTCAGCACACTTATAAATTGTTCTCCAGAATGGCTGGATCAGTTCACAGCTCCACCAACAGTACATTAACATTCTAATTTCCCCACATCCCCTCCAACACTTATCATACAATATTGCTGTTACTACATACATGTAAGTATGTAGTACGTATTTCCCAGATTTTTTCTAGGAGCATCCTGCTTGTTCTTACAGCATAATAATATTCCATCACAATTAAATGATGACAACTTGTTCAGCCATTCCCCAAATAACGGGCATCCCCTTAATTTCCAATTTTTTGCCATTACAGAAAGAGCTGCCATAAATATTTTTGTACATGAATCCTTTTCCTTTTTTAGGGTTTTTATTGAATTTCATGGGGAATATGCAACCACATGCAAAGGCAATAAATTAGTCAGTCAACAAACTTTTGTTAAGCACATTTGTGCCAGGAACTGTACTAAGCACTAGAGATATAAAGGTTCATGTGTGTGTGCAGTATATATATATCTATACTGCACACACACACACATATATATTTGTGTGTGTGCATGTGTATTTGCCTTTGTGTATATGTGTATATGTGTGTGTATTCCTGCTCTCAAGGAGTTCACAGTATAATGGATACTGTGCAAATAATTATGATGAAGCTATAAACAGGATAATTTGGGCTAATCTCAGACTGGAGGCACTAAAATTAAGGAGAACTAGGAAAGACTTCTTGCAGAAGGTAAGACTTTAATTGAGACTTGGAGAAAATCATGGAAGCTATAAGGTGGAGATGGGGAGAGAGTTCTAGTCATACAGAACAGCCAAAGGTTTCTATAGAAAAAAAAATTACTTTAAGCATTTGTCCAGTGGGAGATCCTTTTGCATGTATACATTTCCAGTGGCTAATAGAGATTCCTCAGGGAATTGACACCTTACTGAAAAATACTTTAATCAACTCAGTATGTAGCTAAATCTGGGGCAGCTAACTGGCACAGCAGAAAGAGGACCCGACCTGGAGTCAGGAAGACATGAGTTCAAATATAACCTCAGACTAGCTATGTGAGTCAGGGTGTCATCACTTAATCTTATTTACATTAGATTTCCCAAACATAAAACAACCTTCGAAAGGAAATAACAAGCTACTCCAGTATCTTTGCCAAAGAAAACCCCAAAAAGGGTCACAAATTTTTAGAAAAGGTTGAGATGACTGAATATCTAGTTAAATATAAGCCTCAAGAATCAGGAGTTGGTTGGAGGGATAGGAAAGGTAACAGCGGATAAAAAAAGTTGACAGAAGAGGTCTCTTTGGTCTAGCACTATAACATACTTGCTCTCATATATGTGTCCCTTTAGCTTGTTCCCAACTCCTGGTGTTCCATCTTTGTTACAAATCCTGGCATATTTCCAAATGCTGGAAGACTTCAAAAATCTATCGATTTCCCATGAATGCTGAAGACCTCCTCTATGTCCTAACAACCTAGACTTTCCCCTGGAATTCTTGCTAGCACATCTCCAATGGTGGAGACATTTGCATAAACATTGGGGCTATTTCTAAAGCAGATCAACTCTAATTGCTGCCAGGGGGCTCACTGACCACAGAGAAGGCTGATAACAACAAGCCTGTATGTGTGAAGCCCTTGAGGCAGAGTAAGTTCCAAATTACCTTTTATGCTGACATATACCTGGACTGAGACCATGAATTTTGTAAGGAAGGAAGGGAGACAATTTTAACTAGTGTTCACTCCAAAAAAGTGCTGGAAATGGTATATTACTGTCTGTCACCTATAAAAATTTTGGATACTCTATTTTTATAACAACTGTTTCAAAAATCAGAGCTAAGGCAATTTGGAACCTTTAAGCTAATTTGACACAGTGATGTACTGGTTTGATGACTCCTTTTATGAAATTAACTCTGAAATATTACCTATTTTTGTACTCAGAAAGTCATTCCAGCTTTGCTCTATTTCCATCTTGATAACTTGTTTTTAGAGGATTATTTTTCCTTACGTCTTGTAATGGTTTGGGGGGAAAAAGAGCAATTCTGAACTGACTGTTGCTAAAGAAAAAAAGTCACAGGAAAGCATGGGCAAAGGAAATCTATCCATAAAACAAATCCATACCCTGTAAGTACATCACTCATTTACACCTATTGCATTGCTCCAAAGAGTGGGTGTTGTGGAGATCTGGATGGTGCCTATCATACTGCTTGTTCCAATTGCTTTTTTCTTTTCCCTGGCAATTTGTAGATGAGAGTAACTCATGTTTCTATAGTAGAAAAATAATTCGGAGGCTCCCAACATATTACTTCATTTTGCCTGATGTTGAACCCTGCATATGCTTGGTAAATATTAAGGAGCTAACAAATGAACTGGTGTCTGAAAGCCAAGAGCCCCTGACAAAACTAGTTGTAGAAAAGAAAAATAAATGGACAAATGAAATACTGTTGGCCATGAAGCCATGAATGATTTAACTAGAGTCACTACTGGTGACCTCACTCTTGATTTCCACAATTGTCCTATGAGAAGAATACACAAACAAGAATGGTACTATAAAAGCTTTATTTTGCAATGATAAAGGCCATAATTCCATGATAGATACACATAGTGAAGTCTTTGGAAAACTAGGGTTGTTGAAGATGGACTTGAAAGTTCTCAGGTTTCCATGTGAATTCCTTTATCCTGATATATATGCCATACTAAGAGTAAGACAAATAGTATTGTCATCACCATAAGATTTTCAAGGCAACAAGTTTGAACAGGAAGAATATAGTACAGAAAGGAAGGTGCCATACTAGCTGGAGCTTTGGAGCCTACTTCAATAAAATAATCTGTTACAGGGTAAATAGAGTGGGCCTGGGAGAAAGGTATCCTGGGTTCTCATTATAGCTTTGCCACTCTACTTTACTTAAATTACCTTACTTCTTTGGTCCTCAACTATATCACCTGTTACATTAAATGGTTATACTGGACGGTCTTTTATAGTTCTAAACATTCTACAGTAAACCTATATATTTGCTTTTCTGAAGTTTTTGCTCATATAGAGCATGGAAATGATCAGTTATAAGAAATAAGTAGAATGTCCAGCCTTCAGTCAGTATAGTAATACAACTAAATTTAGAGCTATCGATTGCCTCTGAAACATTGATTCATTCATAATATTAAACAATTGTTTATTGATTACTATACTGCAAAATACTGTAATTAATATGCTATGGGTAAGGGATTGGGGAGAAAGAAACAAATAACTCTAAGTCATGGTCCTTGTTTTTGAAGGACTTACAACATAGTGGAGAAGATAAGATGTACACAAAGGACATCACCAGACAGCATATGATAAAAGGCATGTGAGTGAGTCAGTAAGAGTCCTCAGTGATGGTTACTACTTCCTGTGAGTCCTTATTGATCATGTACTTGTCTCCTGATTACCAACAAGCTAGTGGGATTCCTCAAGTATAAGCTATGTTCTTCACACCCTACATATCGGTTATGACATAGGTTTTACCACACCTTCACAAATCCCCTGAGAAGCTGGGTCACCTGCAAGTCAAGTGTTGGGATGCCTTCCAAGTGAAATTGTGAATTGACAGCGGTGACCTCCTTTTTTTCTCTGCCTTGTACATTGTAGTTACTGAATTATCTGTTGAATGGATGAATAAATTTCATGATGCTACAGTAATTAATTCATAAAGGAGTCATGCCTTTTATATAAAACCATTAAGAAATGCTGCACTACATCAAAAATGGTAAACAAAGAAGGGCTTCACATATAAGGACTTAAAAAGAAAAGGCAAAACACCCTGCTTTTTCAGAAGTCATTCATCAGACAAATTCATGCAGTAGGCTGTTAATAAAAGTTTGTTGAAAAAATGATAAACTTCAGTTTTCTAACCAAAAACAACTAAAAAATACTTCTGAGAAGCCATGACTGGTGCCACAAAGTCTATGAAATTTACTCATTAACCATTTACTTTTGCTTTCAGCACAATTCAGTCAAATGTTTATCTATCTACCTATCTCATAGCATACTAGAATCAGTAAACTAGCAGGTAGCAGGTACATTCAAAGCAACAAAAAAGTGACAACTAAGATTTAAGAATGAGAGACAGAAGAGCTATGAAAGTAGACACAAGAATTCAAAAATCCCCAGGAATATCCTGAGCCATTTAAAATCAAAACAAAGAGTACAGGGTACTTTAATAACTCATAAGGTCATGGCTGTATTAAAACACTGTGCAACAGCAAATGATTATAGTTATGTCTAAATGTCATCAAAAAGAGATCAGCTGATATTTGGTAGACTTTGAGAGGCAAAGTAGTGCTTTTTTTTAAAATTCAGACTGACTAAAGTGGAAAAAATAATGTTCCGGGATTAAGAAAGAGAGAGAGGTTCTGTCATCTGGAAAATTCATGACAGGCCATACCTCAATTCCCCAGTGACATCAGATAAAAGAAACATTACTGCATTATTATTCTCTGTGTCAGAGTTCAAAGTGCACTGGATTTTAATTAATGGCAATAGCAAAGAGATGGTGTTTCAGTGCTTTATATTAACCATATGGATTTGGCTACAGGTTGATGAATTTTTTCTGCCTTACTCAATTCTTAATGACTTAAATGCTTGTTGGATTAAATTGAATTTCCAAAGGCACAGAGCAGTTGCAATGTATGCCAACAGAGTACTACCCAAGAAAAATTACAGATCTTTGAGTTCAGTATTTCTTACAGTCAAATTTGGGATGGTGTATCCTGACCGTGATGATTCTAAGCTAGAGCTGGCCTTAAGCCAGAGATGAGAGAACAAAGAAAGAAAGGAAATGCATAATGAATGATATACCATAGTATTACTTTATATATGAAAGGGAGAGGGTTAAATCTATGACAAGGCTAGCTTAGTAACATGTGTTTTATTATTTAATTCTCATATTCTTATTTAATAATACTATTCCATTAGATTTTCCACTGTTACACCCCAGTAAGTCCCTTGTTACCTCTCATCTGGATCATTGCAAATGCCTCCAGACTGATGATTTTCCTGCATGCCATCCCTCTTTCTCCTTTCCCTTCTCCCCCCCAGTTCATTCTACCAACATCACTCTCAGATGAATACAAATATCTCATCATGTCATTCAAAAACTCAAAAAGCAATTAGTCCTCAATGCCTAGGGAATAAGTTTTAAAAACCATATTGTAGCATTAAAGAAGCTACACAATCTGCTAGCACTTCACTCGATCAATGGACTTACCAGAGGCAAATCATTGAAGATGTAAAAACAACAAAAACAAGCTAATATTTTCTGCTGCCAAATAATTTAAATTTCATCAATGGGCACTATATACATATGTATACATATATGTTATATAAATATATAAGATTATATACATATCATACACACATAGATAAATACAAAGTAATGTGAAAAAAGAGAACACTAACACTTGGAGAGAGAATGAGATCAAGACAGGCTTAGCATAAGAAATAATAATTGAGCTGAGCTTGAATGAAGCTAAGGATTCTAAGAGGAAAAGATTTCTCATCTGCATTTTAGGGATGGCAAAATCCCACATGGAAACAGCTCCCAAAAAGGCACAAGCATCTTATCTCATTTTTCTCCTTTTCTTCACAGTCAAGACTTTATGACGGCCTTGTTCAACAATACACCATCTTCTATTGTAAGTCTGCGGATCATTTACCCAATCATCACTAACACTGTGCTGAATCTCCTGGATGCCTTGTGCTCCCACTATTTCCTCCTTGTTTTCCTCTTACCAGTAAGACTGCTCTCTCAGTCTCCTTTGCTGCACTGTTTTTTGTTCCCCCCAAAACTCTTTCCAGGACCTCTTCTCTTCTTTTCCCCTTCTTCCAATCTATTCTTCAAATTCATCTTCTTCTGCATGGCTGCCAATATAATCTCCCTAAACCAGAAGTTTGGTTATTTTATTTCCTTGATCAAAAATTTTCTGTGACTCCTTACTCTCCCGAGGATAAAATGTAAATTCCTCATTCTGGCATTTAAATCCCTCAACAATCTTTTCTAAACTATGTTTCAAGGTATTGCACACTGCAGCCCGAAGTAATATTCTCCATTTTGCATCTGCTATCCTGCTTGGTTTCAATTCCACAGATCTGTGGTATCCATCCTTCTACTATCCTTCCCTCTACTCTTCCTTCTTGCCTCCTTTTGTGTGTTTTCTCCACTTTTAGTTGGTAAACTTCTTGAGGGAAGGCACTGGACTTCTTTTTATTAATCATATCCCTAGTGCTTGCACATTGCCTGGCACATAATAGGTGCTTAATAAATATTTGTTGGATTTTTATTTATTGGATTGGATTCTATGTTTTAGCAAGCTGCTGTACTAGCTGTTCTTTGACCTTGACATTCCACCTCTTTCTCCACATTTTCACAAGAACAGTGGTAATAGACTGGAAGCATTAAGAGGGTAGAAGGATTAACAACTATTTATTGGATTAATGCACAAAGACCTTATTATCTGAAAAGAACTTCACAGTTTACAAAGCACTCTGTGATATTAAGAATACATCAAAAATATAGATTTAAGAAATGAGTTTTTTAACATGTTAACCTGCACGTTGTATTCAGTTAAGATAATCATTAGCAGAGTACTTTCTATATAGGTTCTAAGATTTTTATTTTGTTTTGTCCCCAGCGCTCAATCTGTGATCCAGCAGATCACTATACCAAAGTGAAGGCAGAAAATATATTAGTTTTTCCTTCCTTTTTTTCCTTCTTTGCCTTTAATATATGAAATAGAACTCAATGATTTTTTGTGAAATTAATAACCAAGATCTGAGTATAAATAATGATAATTCAGCCTACAGTGACTTTTCAGAATATGGCCAGGAAGTGAGTACTGTAAGTACTGTAGGAACTCAATACTAACGTATAATATTAGTATGTTTCCTTCACCCAAAGTCCTTCCTTGTGATACTAATATCTTTTAAAATGAATTTTAAATGTGTAACTAGTACAGTGCTGGACTTGAAGTCAAGAAGTCTTGAGTGAGAATTTGGCTTCAGGCATGAGCTGTGTCCTTCTAGACAAATAGAGCACTTAACTTCTGTCTGCTTCAGTTCCCTTCCTCATATGTAAAATGAGGGTGATAACAGCACTAACCTTCCAGAGTTATTGTGGGGGTCAAATGAGATAAAACGTATAAAGTACTTCAACATCTTGAGGCATTATATAAATGCTAACTAAGACTAGCTATTAATGGATTCATTTCCCATTTTTTCTTACAAAATTATTTTCTATATAAATCTCCCTTTGAAATTATCAGCATTTCATAGAAAGAGGCCATCAATGACTATCTCATCCATAGTGTATTACAAATAGCAAATAACAGATCAAAATGAATGATAGTATTTTAAAAATAATAATCAGCCTGAAATATGCAAATAAAAAAATTATTAAAGATTCCACAAATGAGCAAAAGAAATTTGCTATTCCATAACTTTACTCTACAATCAAAATGTATTTTCTCCCTAATACTTTTTCAGTGTGTCAGGTTCTGATATACATTTATTTTATGTAGCATGGACCATTTAGTGTAAGTAGAGAGGCAACAAATTATAAAAATCAATTATGCATATGTCTCAGGACTCTGCAACAGGTTTCCAGTCACTGTAGATATTCAGGAGAACAATAAATGAGTGAAAGTGACAAGTAGTGACTCTACTTGTGTCATAGCTAAGGTTAATCAAATGGCTAATGTCAATCAATCATCATCAACTTGTCTAGTATTCACATATCATTCTAATGCCTTACTTAGGAAATTGTCCTCATTAGCAAGCAGCTTTACACTTCAAATGATGTTAAAGGAAAAAAAATCCACTAACATTTAGCCTCAGGGACAAAAGAGCAAACCAAGGAACAAACAATCTGTCTTGAGTACCATCTGAGGTGTAATCACCTCAGTAAACAAAGGCTCCTTCAGTTAAACCAAGCATGAAAGAGAACCAGAGTGCTGAAGCATGTAAGTACAGAGTTATAGCTGATGTGCAATCTCCTAATACATTATTTTATTTAATTATAACAACTTTACAAGAGAAGTAGAAAAGGTTTCTACCATCAATATAGAGATAAAGAAACTGAGGCACAAAGGGGTTTGCTTAAGATCAAACAGGTAGAGTTGGGATTCAAACCCAGAACTTTGTACTGTAAATCCAGTGCCAGAAATGACTGGGACAACATAGTGTGGATATCCAAAGTGGCAACAAAAAATAGACTCAATGTCGATGTATAACAATAAAAAAGCTTAAGGGGAAGAAGCAAAGTAGCAGCTAGAGGAGCTTCCCAACCTTGGGAAGCTAAGTCCAGAGAGAACCTCACAGCATTACATTCCCATATGCAACAGTTATTCCAAATAGTACCCTTAGTTATCCAGGAAAAGGTCATGCTGTGACCCTGTATTCAGTCCCAATCAACAATCATTCAGTAAATAGCTACTACTCCCAAGGCGAGGCACTGAAGATTCAGAGACAAAAATGAAACAGTATCTGACTTAAAAGAGCATATATTCTATTAGAGTAATATAATATGGACAGAGCTAAGTACTGAAAGGCTTCCCCTGATCCTCATAGGTATATTCCCTTCTCCAAAATTACTTGGTATTTACTCTAAGTTTATTTTGTATATTTTCCCCCTAGAAGAATACAAGTTCCTTGAAGGGCAGGAACTACTTCTTTTTAAATCTTTGTAACCCTAACACCAAGCTTGACACAAAGTAAATATTGGGCATCAAATAAATGTTTACTGAATTCAAGAATAATGCCTTATTTAGATCCTTGGGAAATACATATTGACAGATTAGAATGAATTCTTATTAGCTTAGGTGGTTCTGAATTGCCACTCACCATTTTCATTGTTCATATGCAAAACCACCGTACAAAGGTAAAATACAGCACTGTATTCCATTAGAAATGATTACTTTAATATTTCAATGATATGTGCTTTTAGGAAGTACTCCCTTTGCCTGGGCAGACTGAGACATCTCTATGGCTTACTGGAGAGTATTTGTGAATCAACATGTCCAACACTGTCCATTTCAAAAGACAAAACACTACCAAAAACAATCCCAACCCCCCAAGAACAATTATCATGAAGCTAACAAGATAATGAGTACCTATGACCTTTGGTTACCTTGACCTTTTGATTATGAAGATATCATTATAGCCTTACCAATTTAATGTGTTCTAAGAGAGCTTAAGACCTTTTGTCCTAGCCTTCAAGAATTCAGGCCACTTTCATGGCACAGCGAGGCATAGGATGAGAATTTCAATGGAAACAGAAATGATATTCTATAAGTGAGTGATTTCTAAATGTATGTGTTTTTACTATAGTACGTATGAAGCACCTAGCTGAGAAAGTGATTTGGAAACCAAGGTCAGAACACTTCTCCAACCTCTCCCCACCCACACACACACCCTCTACTGATATTTTCTTTCTTGTTCAGTAAGTTATCAGTTTTGAGTATAGACTCTAGGACAAACTGTGTCTGTCACTCCCACACCAGTCACAAGCAGACGATGGCCCACAGGGTGATTAAGTATTTTGGTCACACAATAACTCACGCAAACAAAGCGGAGAGGGAGAATAAACATTGATGAAATTTCAGATGCTTAGAAGTATATTTTCCTCTTACTGAAAGAAGAACCTCATTTATTCTTACATTCAAAAATGCCCACCTAGTATTCCTTCAAAATTTCAGAAAAATTTGTTCACCATTAAGGTCCACCTATTGAACTTGGACAAGGTATTTTGGGTCACTAGGTTTCAGTTACCTCACCCATAAACTTAAGCTGTTTGCTTTGATGGTCTCTGAGAACCTACCTATGACCCTGTGATCCTATGAACAAAGCAGTAATTTAATGTACTCATAATAGTGACTCACAAGGCAGGAATCATAGAATCTCATAGAAGGAGTTTCAATTAAATTTTTATGATAATATAGATTTGTTAAGGGAAAAAAAATCCCAAATGCTAATTCCTAACTTGAACACACAATCAATTATAATTTAAACACACAAATGCACACACAACCCTCCCATGTGGCCTGCTTAGCATGCACATGCCAAAAATCTGCCATTCACTGATCATGGGCAGAAGAAGAATTCATATTAGATCAGAGACACAATTACAGTTTCAGTTTTCTTTCAACTTCAGTTTCCTTTCTATTTCAATTTCGGTTTCCTTTAAATAAAAAAAAAATTCATGATGCTGCAACAAAAATCAGCCCTATCCTGTATTATACAACCTTTTCATCAATGCTAAGTAGAATGAGTATGCAAGAAGGGTGTCCTCAACTCTTAATTGCACATATGAAAACAGAAGGATACCTCTTGTCAAAATATTCCTGAATTGTAAGACAGAGCATCCATCTCCCATCTACTCTGGCATAACTTTGAGGTTCATATTATCCCCAAATCCAATAAGAAACTAGCAAAAGTGATTTACTAAAGGATAGGTTTCCCATAAGGACTATACAAAAAGAAATGTCTAGAAGAAATTAAGCAAGACAATATTTTAAATGAAATAAAAATTCCCAAGGAAAGAATTGGAAGGTAAATAAACAGCTTAAAGGAAAACTGGTAAACTTTACCTTTGGAAGAGATCAAACAGAAATCAATGACTCCATGAGTTAGCAAAAAAAATTAGAGTAAAATCAAGATAAAAAAGAAACAAAGAAGAAAGTGGAAGTGATCTGCTTATAAAAAAAAAACACCTGACAAAAAACTGGTCAAGAAGAAATAATTGAAGAATTATTGGAATCTTCAAAAACCATGATTATAAAAGATCCTGTGCACTTCATTTCAGAAAATCACAAATGAAAACTGTCCAGAGAGGGCAAAGAAGAGAGGGCAAAGTGAAGAGGGCAAAAATGTTATGATCACCTTCATAAACATCAAAAAAAAAATTTCAAGGATGTCAGTCAAAATCCAGAGTTTTCACAACAAAGAAAAAATATTATTAGTATCCCGAAAGAAGGAGTTTTAGTACCAAAGGTACTAAATCACTAAAGAGTTGGAAACCTATGCAATAAATCAGAGGAGATCTTAGAATAAAACATTCCAAAAGGCAAAAGTTAAAGATTTATAACAAAGAGTAACTTACCCTGCCAAGTTGAGCATAATCCTACAATGGAAAAAATGATTTTTTGAAAGATGCAGTGCTTCTTAAACTGTGGATAGCAACATCATGGTATGGTGCAACAACCAAAAATTAATTAAAAATCAAATGTGTAATGAATCCAAGGTGTTTCTGGCAGCCCTTGCCAGTGTTGCATCACATAACTTCACTACAGTCTTGGTTGTGTATACAAAGCATGCACACTTTGTATTGCCAAAATGGGAAAAGGTGTCATCAGTGGAAAGAGTTTAAAGAAGCCCTGGAATAGAGAACTCTCATAAATTTCTGATGACAAGTCCAGAGCTAAGAAGGATCCATGGGATATGAAAACTAGAGTCCAAAGAAACAGGCAAATGTACTTGAGCAGTTGGAAGAGATCATGATGATACAGTGTTAACAGTCTAATAGAGGAAGACGATGTGTCCACAATATTTTTACAGGGTCCTGAGGGTGTTGGATTAAAAAAGAAACAAACAGAGGTCTTGGGGGTGGATTGCTTCTGCTCCATATGTTTAAAGAGGAAAACAAGATTGAAGGATAAAAAGTACACTAGTTTAGAAATGAAGAAGAAGGCTCAGCCTGCTATTTCCCATAACTGGGCAGGAGGGGAGTAAGAAGAGTATATAAACATGGAAGTGGGCATCAGAAGAACCTCACTATTATCTGAAATGAACAAAGGAATTCTGAACACACACAAAGAGTTTACCTCATGAAACTCATTAGGGGAAAAATGAAGGGGAGTATGGAGACAGAATTAAAAGGGAATATTCATGGACACTGGGTAGATTAATTTTGCTCAACGAAGTTTATTTCTTACAAGGGCTTTTCCTCCCTCATTTTTTGAGTTGTTTTTTAAGTGAAGAGGGGGTTAGGAGAGACAGTTGGATGGCTAGGTTGTGAAGTTGATAGAGGATGGGGCTTGGAGTCAGGAAGATTCATCTTCCTGAGATCAAATCTTGCCTCAGACATTTACTAAGCTCTGTGACCCTGGGCAAGTCACTTAACCCTGTTTGCCTCAGTTTTCTCATCTGTAAAATGAGCTAGAGAAGGAAATGGCAAACCACTCCAGTATTTCTGCAAAACAAAACAAAACAAAACCCAGTAACAACCAAATGAGGTCTGAAGAGGCATATGAAAAACAACTAAGAAAAGATGATTATAAATAGTGATGCCCCAAACAATAGGGCATTGCTTTTAAATGAGCAGAAGAGGAAATTTACCAGAACAATTTGGAAAGTTTTTAATTAACTATCCACTTAAAACAAAAGCATGTGGTAATAAATGAAGATTCAGTTTCACAGACTTCTCTTTTTGGGATCTGTTATGTGTGTGGGAATATTCTTTTGTATGTTTAAGTTCAGAATAAAAAAAATTATGGAACCCAAGGCAGTGGAATAAAATGTTAAGAAACTATCTTTAAAATGTGTATATATGCAATACATACAGTGTATGAATATGTGTATATATTTATGTAAGGATATGTGTGTGTATATATACATATATATAGATAGATAGATATAGATATATAGATGTGTATATGGTTATATGTGTTTATATTCCACTGTCCTATGTTAGTTCATCTTGAAATTTCATGCATTTGCTGGTTCTAAATCCAAACAGTTCAACTGCTATGGTGAGTGAAGAATACTCCATCCTCGAGCCTAGACTTGAGAGCAAATTGCTTAAGGCCACAAAACTTGCAATGATGGGCTGTAGAAACAGTTATTTTAAAAAATATCAGAGTAAGTATACAATATGGTTCAGTGAATGGATTACTACGTTTGGCTTCAGAGCAACTGAGTTTTAATCTATGGTCTTCCATTTCCTACCTGTATGACCTCATATAAGTCATCACTTTTGTTTGCTTTAGTCACCTGACTCCTCTGTCCCTTAGTCACCCCTTCTATAAAAATGAAGGGATTGAACTAGCTGACCTCTGGAGTTTTTCCAACTACCTTAAATGATATATGTTTAAAAAGCAATCAGCACAGTGCTTGGCACACAGTAGCCACAATATAAATGCTTATTCCCTCCTTCCCCTCTTCCCTTACTAGCGGTAAATCTACAATCCAGCAAAACTCCAATACGGGCAGTACATATCTATGCAAGAAATTGCTACTCAATAGCAGAACCTGTAAATAATTTTTAAGAAAGCCACTGCATAAATACATTACTATAATCTGGAATAAGTGTATTAATTAGCGTACTGCTTAATTAGGACCTCATTACCTAATACCATTACTTTTCAACAACAGCAAATTAAAATGCAGAAGGACCAATAGCTTTAGGACCATTTATAATTTCAGTGTTTTTTCTTCACAGACTTTCCATTTCTTGGGTAAAACACATGAACCAGTAGAGCCAATATTGAATTCCACCCCATTCTTGCTCTGTGGACAATAGGTTTCCTCTCGTTTCATATTTTGTGCATAGATTACATTACATTTACACATGTGTGTATCATATGTCATTTTAACTTGTGTGCATATGTATATACATATGAGTATATATGTATACAATATATACACATACATAAATTATGTTTTGTTTCACCACTCAGCCAATTACAGTAGGAAAATTCCTATTAGAAGGTCAAAGTAAAATAAAAATAAATGGAATTTGTACAATGGTCCTCATTCCAGACTAAGCTGTATCATTAAATTAATCCAGCATCAGGTTGCTATTCACTCCCAACAAAATGCATCTAGTTCCAGAAAAAGATGCAGCACCTGTTTAAGAATCCACAGGCATGATATAATCTGGCAAGTAAAGAATAGTGGAGCAATCCATTGCCCTGGAGTTACGCCAATGATTTCTAGAAAAGAAACGTCCAGAGTTAAAGGGCCTGAAGCTAGAGACAAGAATGGAAGCTCAAAAGCTATCTAAGTCACCAGGGACAGGCAAGAGGCCCACGATCGCATCAGTTTCAAAACTGTCACACATAAAAAAGGGCAGCATCTATTCTGCCAACGGGATAGTTGCCACAGAGGTTGGACTTTCTGATAACGATAAGAAGAGAACATATCAATATCTATTAACAGGATTCAGGTGGTTATGTGATATACACTGACATCTGAATAGGTTATAATAAGCTATGACCCACATTTGTTGACATAAAAAGAGATAAGTAGCCCTCTCTGTACCTCACTGAAGAGGAGAGATGAAAGATATGTAATTCAACAAGGAAAAATTATCTTGCTGCACTTATTGGCCTTTGCAGGGCAATAGGGTCTTGTTCCATTAGTGATATTTTTTCTTTGAGTTAAGGTGTCCCCTTAAGAACTGCTGTAAGTTATTATTGGGTTCCTACTTACAAATATCCATGCACAATCTTTTTTTTTTACCATCTATGATATAATTTCCCACTGCAATTTTCAAATTTGCCTTCAAAGGACTTTGTGTATGTGAGCTCCTTAAGTTAAGCAATGTGTCCGAGGGACATACAAGCACACTGGATTCTTGGTATAAAAGATGTCATAAGATTTCAGCTTATAACAAGGTATGTTGAGTATGTTATGAGAGGAAGCTCCACTAGATTAAACCCAGAGGCAATTGGGTAGTGCTAGATAAATAAGTACACTTGGTAGGGTTAGGAAGATCCAAGTACAAAAAATGATCTCAAACCCTTATTAGATACATGAACTTGGGAAGTCACTGAGTCTCTATTTGCCTCAATTTCATCATCTGGAAAATGGAGCTAATACAACTACCTTCCACGTTTGTCATAAAGATCAAATGAGATAATAACTAAAGCACACATATGTCTGGTACACAGTAAGTGCCACATAAATGTTTAGTATTATTAGCAATAATACTAAAGAGTAAACCTCCCAGGTTTACTGTGATGATAAAATGAGGTAATATTTATAAATTATATAAATATATTTATATTATTGCAGTGATATATAATATTATATGTATAAAATATATAATAATAATAATAAAATATATAATATATTGCTCTGCAAACATAATACTGTATAATTCCTAACTATAAAGATGAAGATGGTGATGAGATAGAACCTCTTCTGTAGGTCCTATTCTATAAAGAATAGTTTCAAAAAGTAGGAATATTATAGCACAAATACTTTTGATTTTAAAAAAGTTACTGCAATATGTGTCTATTACTGTAAGTACTAAAAATATTTTTCTAAAGGAGAATGGTGTAGTGGAAGAAAAAAACAGGAACAGGAATTGGCAGATTTGGATTCTAGTACTAGAGCTCAGCTACTAACTTGTTGTGTAGCCAGGAGTATACTGGTAAATGTTTAACAAACACTCCCTTTAGAAAAAAGGGGCTGCAGGACACACAATCAAATTTATTCTTTGTTATTAATATTTTCTTCAACACTTTGATAAGTCTAAGCAAATGACAAAGTAATAAATCAATTCCTGATTTGTAGTGTTTCTTGATTTTCAAGGGGTAAATGTTGATACTGAAAATTTAACATGAGCTCTCCTGAGTCTGAAAGAGCTGGCATCAGCTCACCCCTCAGTGTAAACTTAGACCAGAGTTTCTTTTTAAAAAAAATAATTTATTTTTAGTTTTCAACATTCTGTTCCACAATATTTTGAATTCCAAATTTACTCCTCCTCCCACCTAACCCAAGATAGCATGTATTCTAATTACTCTTTTCCCCAATCTGCCCTCCCTTCTATCACCAACCCCTAATTCCCTTTCCCTTTACTTTCTTGTAAGGCAAGATAAATTTCTATATCCCATTACCTGCATATCTTATTTCCCAGTTGCATGTAAAAGTAATTTTTAACATTTATTTTTAAAACTTTGAGTGACAAATTGTCTCCCCTTTTTCCTACTCACCCACCTTCAGTGAGATGGCAAGCAATTCAACATAGGTTATACGTGTGTAGTTATGCAAAACACTTCCATAATAGTCATGTTGTAAAAGACTAACTATATTTCCCTCTATCCTATCCCACCCTCACTCATCTATTTTATCCTTTGCCCCATCATTCATCAAAAGTGTTTTCTTCTGATAAGCCCCACCCCCAATCTACCCTACCTTCTATCATCCCTCCATCTCCTCCCCCCTACTTTCCTGTTCAATAAGATAGCCAATTGAGGGTGTATGTTATTCCCTCCTTAAGCCAAATTTGATGAGAGTAAGGGTCACTCATTCCCTCTCACTTCCCCTCTCTTCTCCTCTATTGTAAAACCCTTTTCTTGCCTCTTTTATGTGAGATAATTTACCCCATTCTATCTTTCCTTTCCTCCTTCTCTCAATATATTCCTCTTTCATTCCTTAATTTTATTTTTTTTAGATATAATCTCTTTACTGAGAAAGGTCTCATAACTTACAAATATCTTTCCATGTAGGAATATAAACAGTTCAACTTTAATAAGTCCTTTATAATTTTTCTTTCCTGTTTACCTTTTCATGCTTGTCTTGATTCTTATATTTGAAAGTCAAATTTTCTATTCAGCTCTGATCTTTTCATCAGGAATGCTTGAAAATCCTCTATTTCAATGAATATCCATTTTCCCCCCTGAAGTATTATACTTAGTTTTGCTGGGTAGGTGATTCTTGATTTTTAATCCTAGCTCCTTTGATCTCTGGAATATCATATTCCAAGTCCAGTGATCCCTTAATGTAGAAGCTGCTAGATCTTAGTGTTGTCCTGATTGTGTTTCCACAATACTCAAATTGTTTCTTTCTGGCTGCTTGCAATATTTTCTCCTTGACCTGGGAACTTTGGAATTGGGCTACAATATTACTAGGAGTTTTACTTTTGGGATCTCTTTCAAGAGGGAATTGGTAGATTCTTTCAATTTCTATTTTATCCTCAGTTTCAAGAATATCAATGAAGTTTTCCTTGATAATTTCATGAAAGATGATGTCTAGACTCTTCTTTGATCATGGCTTTCAGGTTGTCCAATATTTTTTTGTTATTTCTCCTGGATCAATTTTCCAGGTCAGTTGCTTTTCCAATGAGATATTTCACAATGTCTTCTAATTTTCAATCTTTTGGTTCCATTTTATAACATATTGATTTCTCATAAAGTTATTAGCTTTCATTTGCTGCATTCTAATTTTTAAGGAATTATTTTCTTCAGTGAGTTTTTGGACCTCCATTTCCATTTGGCCAACTCTGTTTTTTAGGCATTCTTTTCCTCATTGACTTTTTGAATCTCTTTTGCCATTTGGGTTAGTCTTTTTTTTTTAAGTTGTTATTTTCTTTAGTACTTTTTGGGGTCTCTTTAGCAAGCAGTTGACTTACTTTTCATGATTTTCTTGCATCACTCTCATTTCTCTTTTCAATTTTTCCTCTGCTTCTCTTACTTGATTTTCAAAATCATTTTTGAGTTCTTCCATGACCTGCAATCAATTCATATTTTTCTTGGAGGCTTTTGATGTAGGAGCTTTGACTTTGTTGTCTTTGTGCATGTTTTGATCTTCTTTTTCACCAAAGTAAGATTCTACAGTCTGGAATTTTTTATATTGTCTGTTCATCTTCCCAGTGAAATACTTGACTTTTTAACTCTTTGTCAACATAGAACTCTGTTTCCAGTAGGCGTGGGGGTGGTAGATACTGTTTCAGGCTTCAAGGGTTTTGTATCATTCACAAAATCCCCCACAGTCTGTTGGCCTCGAACTCTGGAAGAAGCCATTGCCACTGCTGATGCTTCTGCTGCTACTGCCACAGTAACTGCCACCTTCCCAGCCCCAGGGCTGGGGCCTGACCCCTACTGGACCCCAGGCTGCTCTTTCACCCAGATTTCACAGAGTTTTTTCACTGATCTTCTATGCTATCTTTGGTCTTTGTGGGATGAAATGTCTAGAAACTACCACAGCTGCCAGTGATTCAGTTGCCTGAGGCCTTCTCCAGCTCATTCTCCAGCTCAAGCAAGTCCCTGCCTTTACTCCACCATCTTGGCTTCATCTTAGACCTGAGATTCTTAACTGTTTCATTATAGTGAAGCATGTAGACCCTTTTCAGAATCATGTTTTTAAATTGTTGAATGTTTTTAAATTTAAAATTAAATACATAGGGTTTCAAAGGGAATAATAATTACATTAAATATTATCATCAACATCATTTTTTTCAAGTTCACAGACCCTCAGCTGAGAATCCCTCCCTTAAAGAATCACTTTATCTCAGCTTCTCCAAGTATTCAATTAGGGGAATGGTCTAGATGTTATCAAAGGTTGATCCTACCTTGATCCTACCTCCAAGATAATACTTGTATTTTATTCATTCAGTCAGGATTTAAGGAGTGCATACTGGTTACCCAATACACGTATTTGTATTGTCAGGGTTCTGCAATGACTGCTTACTCACTTTGTGACCACAGGCAAGACATTTTACCTCTCCTGGCCTTAATATCTTCACATACAAATGGAGGTATTTGATTAGAAGGTTTCCAAGAAGCCGGTCCCTTTCATTACTAAATTTGTGATTCTGTAAGTGTATACATACACATCATGAACTCTTAAGTGATATATGAAAGGCATGGATAAGAGTTTCGTGGGCTGAAAAAGTATGGATGTATTGCAATAAGTTGTAATAGAGGGAATATCCATAAGAAACTAATTTCTTCCCCTTCGAAACTTTTCTGTAGAAATACTAGAATTACATGAAATGAGATCCCAATTCCATATAGAAAATAATCATTATCTTTTAATGGACTGTAAATTCTTACATAGCTCTTGGAACAAAGTTATTAATCTAGATTTCTAAAAATTAAATGTCTTTTCCTGAAAATACTAATTTAAAAGCAAAAATGTGAATCATAAGCCAACCAAAATTGAGGCTAAAAGAAGCACCCAGTGAACTGGAACCAAAATATAATTAGCTTGCATACCATGATGAAATGAAGTCATAGGTCTAGAAACAAAAAACAAGACACCTCCTCCTCCGCTACAGAGTCAAAAACATGCAAAGTTTTCCAAAGAACTGTAAACTTTCAACACCAGATATTGTTCCCAATCACCAATGATGATCCTCTTCTCTTTGATGCTCTGTCCTCTCTGGGTTTTCATGATGCCATTCACTCTTGGTCCCCTTCCTACATATCTGACTGCTCCTTCTTAGTTTCTTTTGCTGGATTTCCATCTAGATTATGTTGGCCAATGTTAGGCTTTGCCCCAAGTACGTCTCTCTTCTCCATCTACACTGTTTCACTCGGTGATCTCATCAACTCCCATGCACTCAAGAATCATCTTGATGCTGATAATTCTCAAATCTACTTATTTAGCTCAAACTTCTCCAATCTCCAACTGTCTTTTGCAAACTGCTTGTTCTATAGACATCTTAAATTCAGCATGTCCCAGATTAAACTTCTTTCCCCTCAAACACTCTTCTCTTCTAACTTCTTTATTACTGCCTTGAGTACCACCATCCAAAGTATCATCCTAGATTCCTCACTCCCATTCATCCCTCTCTTCCCATCCAATCAGTTGCCAAAGCCTTGATAACATCTCTTGCTTATGTCCCCTTATTTCCTCTGATATTGCCAGCCCTTTGGTGCAGACCCTTATCATATCATGTTTATACTACCTCAAGAGCCTACTGGATAGCTTCCCCATCTTAAATGTCTTCCCAGTCTAGGGCATCCCCACTAAGTTGCCAAAGTGAACTTCCTAAAGCATAGTTCTGGTCATAATCCTCCATATCTTCTCAAAAAATTCCAGTTGTTCTCTTTCACCTTCAGGATCAAATATAAATTCTTTGTTTTTTCAAACTTTTCATAACCTATTTTCCCCTTCCATCCATTATACATTCACATCTTTCCAGTCTTCTTATATCTACCCCATGCTCATCCTCAATGTACTTCACACCAGTGACACAGCCCTACTTGCAGTTCTTTATACACTATGTGTAATTAATATATACTACTGATAATAATTACATAATTCTCAATTCTGTATATTTATAATATACATAATTTATAATCAAGTTGAGACACCACTTCTAAGTTTATGAATTTTTACTTTTCATATTTCTTAGTCAGGTTTATTCACCTCTAAGGAAGTCCTCTACCTCTAAGTCAAGCAAATTTTTTAAAGAAGAAAGAAAATGAATACATCAATATATGAATTGTAAATAGATCTAAGGGACAAAGCTTAAAAGCACTTGAAAATATCCATAGTCAAATATATAAAGATTTGCATTTCCAAGCTATTTTATGTATTCAAAATGATTCATGCCTAATCTGACATCTATTATAATAGATAATCTATTATAATAGGAAGTAATACTTCCATTTAATTCATCATGATAAATATAAATGGTTTACAGGGACAGTAGGAGAAGAGTAAAGGTAGAAGAAATGAAAGAATTGAATGAATAAAGAAGTTCCCTGTAACCTTAACCATCTCCTAACTCTAGGCATTTTCACTGGCCCTCTCCCATGCCTGGAATTCCTTCCCTAATTCCTAGCTTCCCTGAGTTCCTTACAAATTCCAACTAAAATTCCATGTTCTACATGAAGGTGCTTCTATTCCCCCTTATTTCTAGAGACTTCCTTTCACGTATTATCTCAATCCATCTTGTTTAAGTCCTTTAAGTTTATAGTCATTTGTATATTCCGCCCCCCTCCCCGCCCCATTAGACTGTGAGCTCTTTGAGAGCAGGGACTGTCTTTTGCTTTTCTTTGTATCTCCAGCACTTACTCAGTGTTTGGCACATAGTAAGCTCTAAAGAAATTGGTCAACTAAATGCAAATCAAAGCAACTCTGAATCTTCAACTCACACTTATCAAAAAGTAAAGATAAGAGATGGAATATGGTAGTCAATGTTAGAGGAGATACAGGAAAACAGGCATACTTATGTATTGTTGGTGGAATTGTAAATTGTTCTGAAAGCCAAATTAAAGTATATGAGGCAAAATACTATACAGTTGATATTCTTTGACCTAGCAATTTCACCCCTTATTTTACATTCCCAAGAAGGTCACAAGCTAAAGGAGAAAGTTTATACATACCAAAATATTCATAGTAGAACTTTTTGTGGCAGCAAAATGAAAATAAAAGTAGCTAGCTATCAACTGGGGAATGAACAATCTGTGGAATCCAAATATAATATAAAATTATTGGATATGAGACAAACTATGAGGAATCCAGAAAAACATGGGAAGATTCATATCAACTGATATAAGGCACAGCAGAACCAGGAGAACAATGAATGTGATGACAATAAAGCAAACAAAAGCACTAAAAAGTAGTAGAATTCTGATTATGTGTAATGTCAAAACTGGATTCCAGAGGAGTGACTATGGAACACACCTCTGTCTTTTCAGTAACATGGTGGGGGAACTACAGATGTTCAATATTATGAAAGCTGTGAGAAATGGTCAAGGTGAAAGTTATGTGTAAATTGTTTTCTTTTTTTTTTTCCAAGAGAATTCAATTTTGGAAAAATATTAAGGGGAAATGTAACAAATAAAATTGATCAATAACTTTTTTAACTTAATAAAGAATAGATACTATGTCTTTTCTTTTCATTGTCTGAGCTTAACTACCCACACCAATATACCCCTTAATACCAATTTGCTTAGCACAATTCTGTATATATTGTAGATATTTAATAAACCTGATAGATGAATCAGTTGAGGGATAGAGATTTTGCACTTTATGCCTGCAGTTACATGAAGCAACTCTCATACATCCACTATATTGATTTCACGTGATTATGACAGTACTGTTAAGAATCTTGCATAAATAAAAAATATTCAACTTAAAAGATCCCAGAGCTACATTTATAAAAATGTATTTTTGTGTTAGTATGTTAGTATGTACTGGATGGCCTCTACTGTCTCTAAGTCTCTAAATCTATCATTGTATGAATAATAGGATATTTGGATTCTATTTGGACAACACTGGGAATTTATATTTAAGTTAAGCAAGGATGTGAAAGCAGATTGCTTACCTAATATGACAAATAAAATGAAAATCTCCTAAAACTATATTTTATTAACAAAAAAATGAAAGAAAAATTAAGGCAAAGAACTAAAATATCTCTTAACAACTGAGATTAATATGTACTATTTGTAATCATTAATTAATATGGACTTTGTCTAGTAAATACATACTATGCACAATAATTACATAATTCTCAATTGTGTATACTTATATACATAAAAAATGTACAATCAAGTTTAGGCACCACTTGTAAGTTTATGAATTCTTACTTTTCAATACTTAAGTTTCATATTTCTTAGGTTTATTCACCTCTAAGGAAGTCCTCAAGACAAAAAGGGTTTTTGAAGAACAAAGAAGACGAATACATCAATATCTCAATTGTAAATAGATCTAAGAGACAAGGTTTAAATGCACTTGAAAATATCTATAGTCAAATACATAAAGATTTACATTTCCAATGCCTTTTTATACATTCAAAATGATACAAAACCCATTCATGCCTAATTTAAGATCTATTACAATACAGACAGTAATACTTTCATCTAATTCAACTTGATAAATATAAATAGTGCACAGGAAAAGTGAGGGAAAGGCAAAAGTAGAAGAAATGAAAGAATGAAATAGAGAAGTTCATTATAACCTTAATATCTATGCTATTTTATAAATCATAGGAAATTTTAAAAATATATGTAGAAAAATAAAGGAAAAAACATTTTAATGTTTTGACAATATAAAGTTTTTATAAAAATAAAATAAATTCACATAAGATTCAAATAGGAACATATTTGTATCAAAAATCTTTAATGAAATCTTGACATCAATAGATTACTGAGACTCTATATAATTATGCTATTCTCCAGTAGAGAGTACTCAAAAGATATGAACAATTTTCAAAAGAAAAAAAATACCATCAACTATCCTCTTAAAAGTCATCTAAATTCTAATAAGCAGAAAGATAGAAATTAAAGCAATATTTAGATATCTCCTCATACCTTGTGGACTAATAAAGTAAGATGGAAAAATTCAATGCTGCCATGACTGTGAGAAAAATGATTCCTTCATTAACTGCTGGTAGAGTTACAAATTGGGATTATTGTTTTTAAAAAATTTTGATATTTTGAAAGAGAAGTAATTTATACCCTTTGATTTAGAAATCCCACTACTAAGTTTTTCCCCAAGGTGGTTACTGAGAACAATAAAAAACCAACGTGTACAAAAATATTCATAAATAGAACTACTTCTATCAAAATACTGTAAACAACAACCTGTATTGTCCTATGAGTGGAGAACTGAAAAACAGATTGTCATAAAAGTGGGGTATAGAAATATTATGTTATATTTCTCTACTATAAGGTATGATGACAAAGGCAAAGAAGCATAAGACTTTATCTTTTTAGAGAAGTGTCCTAAAGCAAGAGAAATGACATTGTCCAAACTCAAAGGCAAGTTGATGATTTCATATTACCAAGTAGAAGGTATAATAAAAAGCCTTAAAGTCAAACAACACGTGTTCTAATTCTTTCTGTCCTACCAATTAACTGTGAGATCTTAGATAAATAATTTCACTGCTATGAGCCTCAGTTTCCCCATGATACCCAAGTCCCTTCCCAGCTCTAACATTTTATTCTTCTATGAAATGCACTATTAGGTCCAAGAAAGCTAAGCAGTTTATTATATGTAATCTCTGGTTAAGAGATTAGTGACCTAGCCATTGATGCAAAGAGTCTAAGAATTTCAATAGAGCTTTGGCATGTCTGTGTATAAAAATAACAAAGTTCAGCAGATGACACTCACATATAATGTACTTTTTTATTCTCACTAGCCATATTTATTAGTTAAAAAGGTAAAGCCTATGATAATATCACCTGGGCTTTTCAGTGAAATTTTTTGTGTTGGTTTAGCTGTTCATTGCTCAGTTTCACCTCCGAGCAGTTCTCACAAGTTTGAAATGATCCTTTCTCAACATTCCCCTCCCTCATCTCTCATGTTGTGGTGTTTAGTCTCACCATGTTCAATCCTCAAGTCAATAACCTCTCACCTTGACACCGCTACAGCTATATATTGCCTGTGTCACCTAAAAAGCAAGCCAGCATCCATACAAAGTAAATGTTTTTTCAACATTTCAGTGAGGAACCCTGTTGAGTATAAATTGTCAGTACTTAAAGTTGTATGGCTGGGTTCCAGATGGGTAATATGTCAAAGATACGCACTGATTGCCTACACTTCAGACGCATTAAGCCTAATGCTAAGTTAACATAATGTTTTAATATTTACAGCTGACTGTGCCAATTCAAATCCACTTTTATGACTCTCCTAATTTCTCCTCTTGAGCCTGGCTCCCACAGGGTTTTGTGAAGGAAAGAAACCCAGCTATGTGATGCATTTCTGTGTTACCAAATGCTGAAGACAATATGGATTATCGTCATCTGTTGAATGTCAATATCCAATCTTTTAAAAGGATGGTGTTTCAAAGTCAAGTCAATGTAACACAATGAATTCCAGTCACCAAATGTGATGCTACCGAATCAACTCTGTTTATCTTCATAAGAAAGGGCTAAGTCAGCCACCTGACACCTTAATCCGAAATCCATCTACATTAAATTGCATAATGAAGGAGTAATGAACTTCAGATGAGCATCAAACTTTTATAGGCATCTGAGATAACAATAAATCATCAAAAAAAATACAATATCTATGCCATGATTTTTTATACAGTCTTATTCTTAGCCTAGAAAAGATTTTTAACTCCAGGTTTCTTACATTTATGGTACTCACTCAGTCCAATTCATTTCTAGAAATGGAGAAACTTAGTCCTCAAGAAGTTAGGCAATTTGCTCAAGGTCACAATTATGTGATGGCAATGCAACAACTAGAACTCAGGTCTTGTGACATAGAGGATAGTGTTCCTTCTATGACATTGTGAACCTACCATCTTGTACACTGAAGGTTAAAAAACATAGCATGAATATGGAAAATTTGGGTGGGCCTAAAGGAAATTAGGCTTCAGGGTTAAATATATATGCTCTCTTTCTCCTATTTTCTTTAAATGTTATATTTGATACAAATTACATATATATAAACTATATATATCATACATTTACACATTATACATGACATGTATTATTATATAATGTAACTATAAAGTATTTTGTATGTTTAATATATATTATATTTTAAATGTGACTGGTATTTTATCTATGACTGAGGGAGAAAAGTATTTGCTGATGGTAGATGCCTTTAGTGTAAGGTTCTCAACCTTTTTGGTGTCCTCTGGTCATCTGGTAAAGTCTAGAGAATCTTGTTATGATGATTGATGATGATGATGATGATGATGATGATGAAGAATAGCCAACATTTATATAGCACCTACTATGTGCCAGACACTATGCTAAGCAATTGACAAATATTACTACATTTGTTCCTCACAACAACCCTGGGAGGTAGTTACTAATATGATTTCCATTTTACAGACATGGAAACTGAGGCAAAGAGAGGTCAAGGACTTACTCAGGATCACACAGCTAAGTGTCTGAGGCTATATTTGAACTCAAGACTTCCTGATTTTCCATCTACTGTGCTGCCTCAAAATGTTTTAAGAAGTAATAAAATAATAAGATTACAAAAGAAAGCAATTATATTGAAATGCAGTCATCAAAATATTTAAAAAGAAAAACCAAGTTCATGGGTTCAAGGTTAAGAATTCTGGCCTAAGTAGCAGAGGAGCTAATGAAGTTCAATTTTCCTTTTTCTCCATAAGCTCAAAGAAAGCAGGAATAAAAACACTGGCATGTAATTGTTCATGATAGAAAATATCAGTGAGGAAGTCTGCTTTTATTGTTTCTAGACTAAACTTGATGTTAAACTTTTCAAGAATAAAGTTTTCACAATATTTTTAGTTATTTAGTTATTTTTAGTATTTATGAAAACTATAGAAAGAAGACTCTAATTCTGTATTTTTTCCAAGTAGAACCATCATTAGAAGGCTTCTTTGGGATCAAGGACTGTCTTACTTTTCTATTTGAATCCACAAAATTTAGCAATGCTTTGCATAAAAAAAGCACTTACTAAGTATTCTAATTTTTTACTTAGCAGGTCCTCCCTTTTGATGTAAAAAGAATGTCCTAATCACAGAAGATATCCATGGATGGAATGTTATAATTTTCTTCTGTGATACTTGAACATATTCTAGTGTTTTATCTCCCTGGCAATCAAAAAAGTTCTTTCTTATCTTCAACCAAAATCATTCCTGCTTTAAATCTCTCTTCGTTGAGATTTCATAGTATCAGAAAACAATGGCTCATCATCTAATAATGAATTTTTAGCATACTTGTAGTGCTAAAGAATGATTAGTGCATATGACATCAGGAGACCTGCTTTAATATTCAGGATTTGTTGCTTAATACTGGTGAAAATTTGGGTAAACTCACAACTTTCCTGGGCCTCAGTTTCTTTATGTGTAATATGATGGGATTACATCAGATAACCATTGAGCTCTCTTTCAAAGCTAAAGATATGAGCCTAGGTACTGAATTTGAGGATAATCGATATAGGGGTGCATTGTGGGTGTAAACATGTTATAGGGCACATCACAAATGAAGTCATACAGAAAAACTGTAATTAGTCAATATTTGTCTAAAGGATGCCACCTGAGTCATGTATGACTAGAAAATATGATATGCAAGGCACATAGAGGAAATGCTAATAAAAGGTTATTCAACATACAGCACTTCTAGCTATACAACAAAGGTCTCCAGTACATTGGGTTGACCTTGTGGAAGAGTTGATGTAAGGCATAGGTGAAAATAACTCTCAGCAAGATAAGATGAACAGTTTGTGATCTTTGTCATTAGACAGAACATCCACATCAACAGAATTCTGGTTTGGTTGGAGTATCACCAAAACTTACTTTCACCCTCATAACTTAATGCCAAACTACCCCAATCTCTTGAACATCTTTTCCTAGAGCACCCCATCCCACACTGCTTTTGTTGTTAATTTCTTTTGAGTACTTTAGAAATCTCACAGAAAAGGGGTGGGGAAGGAAGTTGATTGGAAACAACGCTTTTGGAACAAGATGACCCATTTTATTCTCAACATACGGGATCCTCTGCTAACATAGATCAGAACTTCATTAAGTAGCTCCTTTTCAGTAGAAAATAAGACCATTAGCATAAGAGAGGCACCCAGGAATGTGAATTTAGATAAGCCCAAAGGGAATAGGGACCCATGTCTTATCCAGAAAAAGTTGCAAGAGCAGACTTGTATTTCCTAACTCCAATGAAGTGGAAAGAGAATAAGTTAACATACTCCTCCAAACCTCCCTTAGCATTGTGATTTTTATAATCTGACTGGGGAAAACGCCATATGAGGTTTTATATGTATGAACACATTAGTGAGGAAACTTACAATTATTTTCATTCTCTGAAAAGGGCACTGCAAACAATAGACCGTAAAACAAAAGCCCAAGACAGAGCTAGAGAAGGCCATTATCTGAGTTTCTTTGATACTCAGCTCTTGGCTGTAACTTTTTTTTTTTTTTTTGTATATCACTAGAACTCTGTTCTAAGTTAAGAAATTCTCTTCACCTGCCTCAGACAGACTTAATAATGAGCTTCTTTATTTTTGTGAAGCAAAAGTCAAATAGCACAGTTCATTCCAAACACACCTTTAAACAATATTTTCAAAAGCCTTCAACCTTGCTGCTAAGTGAACCAGTTCATACAAATGATTACTGCTGCTATCTGATAATCTTCCCTTTCATTAATCATCGGAGCAATATCTTTTGCCTATACAATCCGCTCCTCCTCCTCCGGCCCCCCCCCCAAATTTGGTGGCCTTTGAATGCTTTATCTCTCATTAGTAGAGTTAAATATCTCTAGCCTTAGAGCAGGACTTGCTTATCTAAATAGCTAGTGATAAAAAGAAAACCCAGGCAGCAGCCATAATATTTCACTTTCTGCATCACCACCTTCTTCAGGAGGCAGTTCTTTCTGCCCTTGCCCCAGCTGTGTCCTCCATCAGAGTACCTTCTGTTCATTCTGTATCTGTATTATTGGTTCTGAATTAGTACTTGAGGAGCATGACTTTTTTTGCCTCTATTTCTCTCCCAGTGCTTTGTAACATGTGTGCTACATAGTCAGCACTTCATAAAAGCTTGTTCACTGACTGATTCAATGGCAAATTGGACTTTCTTGTTACAAGGTAGGTTCATGAAAGCCTCAGAGGCCACCTAGTTTAATTTTCTCATTTTGCAGATTAGAAAATTCAGGATGAGAAAAAAAATAAAGCGAGTTGCCCCAGGGCCCACTGTGCGTGAGTGAGGGGCAGGGATTGAATCTAGTCAGAAGACTAGAGAGTCAGTATTATTTTTGCTGGATCGTGTTGAGTTCCTGTTAATGGTCATGGAATCAGGTTAACTATGTGGTAGGCATGAGTTTCCCAACTTTCAGATATCTCAGCACTACTCTCACTGTCATGATTTTTAAAAATCTAGGCTTTGAAAACAGCTCTGTGTTTCTAGTACTCACACAGACACAGACATATAGACACACATACACACACACACACACAGTAACAAAAACAAAATTTAAAAGACAAAGGAACAGCCAACAGCAGTCAGAACCAAGGCTGTTTGTGGGCTAGGTTAACTTTGTCTTTATTCTTTTTCATCCCACCCTTTTACCTGTCACAACCAGTCACATGTTCAGGAAGCAGCCCTCTTTATCCAGTGCTTTCCAGTACTTTGGACCCAGGATCTTTCACTACCTAGTTTATCCTTAAATGAAATTCAGCATTTAGCTGATTGACAGCTTGAACTGGGTGATTGGATACTCAAATAAGATCTAATTTTAATTTTAATTTAATTTAATTTATTTAATTTATTAATTTAATTTAATTTAATTTTTACATTTTGATTATAGATTTGTGAAAACAATTAAATATGATATGACAAGTTCAACAATATTTATTAATCACATACCACCGATATGGGAGGTAAGTGTGAGAGAGCTGATAGAAAGCCCAGGCTGAAATCTTTCCTCTGACACATAATGGCAGTGTGATCCAGGCAAAGTTCTTAATCTCTCTGTGTGGCAGGATAAAGAGCTGGAGCTTCATTAGCAAAGGAAATTTTCTCACTAGGAGTTCCCATATAGATTCAATTGCCAAACACTGTGCTAACTTTGGGGGTCACAGGAAAGAGTCAAAAGACTCCCCCATTAACATGAGGAGATAACATACAAATAAATGTAAACAAAAAATGCTATAGCAGAATAAATATGAATTGATTAAAAGAGGGAAAGCACTGAATTAAGAGAGATTAGCGAAAACTTCCCATAGAAGACTTAAATGAAGCCAGGGAAGTTAGTAGTCAGAGCACAGGAGAAATGGTCTTCCAGACACAGGGGACAGCCAGGGAGAATGCCCAGAACTGAGAGAGGGAATGTTCCTTGTCTTGTTTGAGGAATAGACAAGAAGACAGACTCTGAATCAAAGAGTAAGACCATGTGTTGGGGAGTACAGTGTAGGGAGACTGGAAAAGTAGCAAGTTAAATTATGAAGGACTTCAAATATCAGATAATTTTGTATGCATGCCATGACATAAAAGGGAATCACTGAAGTTTATTGAGTAGCAAGAGACACAGTCAGGCCTGTGTTTTAGGAAAATCACTTTAGAGAATGAATGAAGAATGAATTGGAGTAGGGAGAGACTTAAGGCAAGCTGACCCACTGGCAAGCTATTACAATTATTCCAGGGATAAGATGACAAAGTCTCATGCCAGAGTGGTGGCAGTGTCAGAGGAGAGAAGGAGACATATACAAGATACAAAATTAAAGGCTCACTGTTGCCTTCACCTCTCCTCACCCTCCACCCATGCCTCCTGCCCTTAAGAAGATTATTTTGGAAGCTATATAGTTGTGGCACAGTGGGTAGAGCGCTGGACCTGGAGTAAGAGAGACCTGAGTTCAAATCAGGCCTCAGACACTTATTAGCTGTATGACTATGGATAAATCATGGAATTTTAAGTTTCAGTTTCTTCACCTGTAAAATGGAGATAATAAACTCCAGGGTTGTTTAGACAGTAAAAGTAAGATGATATTCACACAGCACTTTGCCCATCTCAGAGTGCTATGCAAATAATAATTTTTTTGCTATTGTTAAAGGAAGATTGGTGAGGATAGTATTTGACAGCAGAGAGGACAATTTTGAGGCTATTTTAACAGCCCAGTTGAGAGGTGAGGAGGTCTAGGGGCAGAGTGCTGAGGATGTGAACTATACCTCTTCCCCCTAGCTTTCCTACCATTGGGAATCACAAGCCATGTAAAAGTGTAGGGCCACATCCTTCCTATCACACTACAATGGTAGCTGGTCCCACCCTCTGACTGGTAAAAGATACCTGACAATGTCAAACACACACCCAGTACACAATACAAATGTGTGCTCCTTGCCAAGCTGTGATATCTTGTACGTTCTGTGGGATCCATAAATGATTATGAGACATGAGTATATATGCCATGTTCCATTTTTCCTAATGAGTTAGAGGAATGAAGGGCCAAGTTTGCTAGAATGTAGACCTGAAATAAATTTCTAGGTCATCTAAGTCCTCACCTTACATCATCGTTATAATGCATATGTTATGTGAACCAGGACCTCTGATTCCAAGTTCCAGTGCTTTCTACTACTTCATACTGTGTCACAGGGGCATTGTTATTGTCAGAATTCTTTCTCAGAAAAATAAATCTTTGATGGCTCTGAAACTTTGCTTTCAATCCTGGTTCAAATATAATAGAAAGTTAGCTCTCTGAGGGCAGGAAGTTTTTTATTTGGTCTTTTTGTCTCCTGCACTTTGCACAAAGCTTTGAACATGGTAGATAATTTCATATATGTTGAATTAATTTGACTTGGTTCCAGTTGGGAGAAGAATTATACAGGGGCACTTCTATCACCATCCCTAACTTTCCCATCAGAACTATGGAATTGGGTGAGAAGAATAACTATAGAATATTTTTTAAAAGAAAGTTCTCTGTACAGGACACAGTTTTGTGCAAGGATAGCTCTTACAACTGAAAAATGTGTTTGAATTTTTTTTAGTTAGATGATATATGTAAATATCTACATGGGTAAACTACAAGTATATTAAATAAAAACCAAAATAAATGCATGTCAGTGAGAATTTAGTCCACTAACAGTGGTCTCTCATGTTAACAGAGCTGGGTCACTGAAAGATAACCTTCATTTTGTACATTTAATACTGATGCATGATCATTTTTATACAAATAATGGGTTGACATTTTATAAAGGTTAAACTCTTCAGCTTTCAAAAATATAAAAGTATAGCATTTACTCAAGTAAACAGTGTCAATGCATAGCCTCCTACTCATTTAAATTTTGTCCTTAAAGATAGGTTAACCAAAACCTGAGGATGAAGTCCCAAGATTTTTTTTGAAGAATATTATTACTTCTTGTGAAAGCTAATTCCCATCTTACACTTTCACAAGGTTCTTGATCTCAAGCTGCTGCCACGAAGAGATAACGCTTGATAAATGAATGTGCTGAGCAGCTGAAAGCTCAGTGGATATTATTACTTGTGCTATTTCCCTTAATTCACAAAAACTTGTAGAAAAAGAAAAGGTGTATTCTTATCATTCACAATATGCATAGATGGTTTCAAATTCCTAATCAAGTTATGCCTGATGTTTCTATGTAGTGGTATTTAGACAAGCTCTTTAGCCTAAAGGACTAACAGTCTAGTGGCATCCTACATTGAAGACCTGAGTTTTTAATTTTAGTTGATGAAAGAAAGTACGCCATATTTGTCTATCTTGCTGAAATGCTAAGAGTTCAGAGTCCCAACTTTACCTCACTGTGAGAAACGTCACTAAGGTATCTAGAAATATGCAAAATTCTAACCTGGAGAAAATTTGAACTGAAGTTTAAATTTCCCAAATTTATCAGAAAAAGACTGAGTATTCAACAGCTGAAGGAAGCAAGGATGATACCAGAGAGGAAGAGATTTGGTTCTATCAAGTGCTCAGCTTTTCTGCTCAACTGTACCTCCGCTGTACCTTAGGCAAACTTATGGAATAAATTAACTCCAATAATTTTGCTCCTTCATATTTCCATTTATTTCCCTTCTCAATGTGATACTCAACCTCTTTCCTGCAGAAAACTCTACTCTCTTCAAGCTTCCTTTCTTCTTTCTACATCAAAACTTATTCCACAGAGAGGATCTGATAAAACTCATTCCTAGGTAGACATAAAATGACTGATCAACTTAAAGGGTGATGGTAGTGGACTGGGGTGAAGATACAGGGGGTGGGGGTGTTAGGGAGGAAGATTTCCCCATTTTAACCAGGTTTGAAACCTAAGGAAAAAAACTGTAAGAATGACATCAGTAAGCCATATTAAGGGATCCATGGTTGGAAAGAGGGAGACACTACTTAGCATTCTTGTTATGCCTGATTACTGTAAAGAAGTATGGTTATAATCTCATTTAATTTTGATTCTGGAAAAATTGTAGAGCATAAAAGGCACTACATTTTGAGTCAGAAAAATTTCAGTTCACATCATTGTTCAGTTTCCTACTTGACCTGTGGGACCTTCAGCAAGTCATTTCATTTCTCTAGGCTTCAGTTTTCTTTTCTATAAAATGAAGGCTTTAGATTAGATTCAGTAAGGATTTATTAAGTTTCTGCTGGGTACCAGGCAGTGTACTAGGCAATGGATATTGTAAAGTTTTTGAAATAAGCCAAACATACAAGTGAAAGAAAAAAAATGCATCTTTATTAGAGACAAAGAAGTTTGTAAACTGGCATCACCCATGTATGCAGAATACAATGGATTTCCCAAACTACAGACTTATGAATATTTTTTAAAAACTTTACAAGGAGAAGATATGAGGTAGCAAGGTGTAGTCACATGATGCCAACTGCCCTTGGCAGTTTGAACAAAGAAAACTGCTTCATTCTGGCTGTTTTATCCTTCATGCCATGAATCCTAACAGAAGGGGTAAGAATATTAGGGGCCACCAGGCTCAAGCTGGTTTGGCTTACAAGGAAAGAATCCAAGATGGGGCTTAAAGATTCCAAGCTTAAGGTATGGCTCTTAAGGGTAGGAATGTAATGACATTCCTAGAATTTTGACATTGCTAGGATGACTAAGAAGTTGTAGGAGTCCATATCACATTTGGTATTAATTTCTACCATTATATTAAAATTTTTATTAATTTTTTGCCAAGATATATAGACTAAAACAGAAAAGTTTCTATCTTTGATTATGAGGATGGAGTGGGGCACCATATGTATGGAAAATACAAAATACAGACAAATACACACACACACACACACACACACACACATGCATGCACAGAGGCACACCTACAAAGAAAATATCCTAAGAAGTATAGATGAGAAGGAAATACATTCTGGGAAAGAGGTTCATCAGTATAAGACAAAGTGAGGAGATGGAGGGAGGTGGGAGAGAAATATTTTGAGTGAGGAATAACAGTAAAAGAAGTCAATTTGACTGGATTAAGAATGCATGTAGAAGGGTGATGACTGGAAAGTATGTTAGACATGTTGTTTAGTCATGTCCCTCTCTCTGAGATCTCATTTGGGGCTTTCTTGGCAGAGATACTGGAATGTTTTACCATTTCCTTCACCAGCTCATTTTATAGATTAGTAAACTGAGGCAAACAGAGCTATGTTACTTGCCCAGGGCCACACAGTCAGGTAAATGTCTGATGCCCAATTTGAGCTCAAGAAGATGAGTCTTCTCCACTGTAGGCCTATGCTCTATCCATTACATTGTCTAGACTATCAAACTACCAGATTGTGACTAGGAAGGGACAGGTATACAAAGTTGAAAGATTTCATATTTTATCCTAGAGGCAAGAGGGAGCCATTAGCATTTCTTCAATAAGGTTCTCAGAATTCTTGTTCTTTTTCCTGGGGCTGAATCAAAATTGAACTTTGTGCTATACCTTAGCATTAGCAGTAAGCAAATTAAAGCTATAAAGGAGATTGTAGGAAGCCGAGCTCATCCATTAGAGATCAAACTGCTTAACAATCTTAACACCTTATTTGTTTACATACAGAATGAAAGTACCCATTAGGTGAGTCATCTAAAGAAGTTCCACAAGAGTTACATCCTAACACTCTGTCAGCAGTCAGTTTCAGATACTATGTGTAATGGAAAGTAACAAATTTTCATTCCTATAATTCAGACTTGCCACTAATTTTGACTGTTCTTTCCTAGTCCCTTAAAATGTGCAAATGCAGTATGCTTGTAAATGTTTCCTTTGAAAGAATACAGTGAGGTGGAGAAAAAGGTACTGCGATATTCAAACAAATTTAAATTCGCTACAAAGTTTAACCATACTTTTGTTACAGGTCAGTTGAGTTGGTGCTGGAAGACACTTCCTGCAAGTGTCTTATCATGAGGGAAACCAAAACAGGGTATCCTGAGATATTTGCTTTGGTCAGGGAAAGAATCTGATTAATCAAATATTTTTGTTTAAAGTCAGTTAGCAAAGACCCCATATGTGAATTGTTAATTTTCAGAGAACTGAATTATAAATGAATATACTGAACACAGGCATTATAGTAATGTGATTTAATCTTCCCCTGATGACTTGGAAGGCATTCTGATTCAAGAGCATATTTATGAACTTTTTGTTACTATTCTAAGTGTACCGAAGTATAGGTTACTAGAGAACTTTATTAATACAATGGTAGGTAAATGGAAATTTTATTAGCTCAAAATCTTGGAATTTCTCTAGGTCTGGAGACCACATATTTTAATCCTAGCTATGCTACTGACTACCTTTGTGACATTGGGTAAAATGCTTCCTGTCTCTGGATCTCATGCTTCTGCAAAATGAAAGAGACAAGGGATGGAGTAGTACCCGGTCCTGTGTCTGATCCATTCCACTGACAAAGGAGAAATGCTTAGCACCCTACTTTAAGTGTTCCCCAGTCTTTTCTTGGCTCTCTTCATCTCTGCTTCCTACTTCTTTTTTTCTCCATAATCTGTTACCGGTCATACTTCTAGCTTTACACTTTCATCTTCTGCTGCCATCATTCTAATTTTAAGCTCTTGGCAAGTAGTTTCTAGGTTACTTTAGCCACCTCTTAAGTGATCGCCTTAGCTCTAGTCTTTCCCTATTTAAATACTCCCTAAACATAACAGACAAACAAAATTACCTTATAAATTTTTTTCTAATGATATTCTCAGGTTTAAGTGTTTCAAGTACATATTTGCTGCCTGCTGGAAAAAAATTCAAACTCTTTCAAGGTCTTCCTTAATCTGATTCTAACCAATTCATTTGGCTTTCCCTCAGACCCATCTCCGATGTGATTAGGCTAGTTAGATTATCATCATAATTGTAACTCTTACTGTTAACAATCACAACTGACCGGTATTACATTGGTGCTTAAAATTTATAAAAATACAGCCGCATCACACACAATTTTGATATAAGGTAAGTACTATTGATATTATTTTCTTCATTTAATGTAAGAGGTAAGTAATGCCAAGGGATTATGTGATTTTCCTGTGGTCACATAGCTAGAGTCAGAGACTACCTTTAAAAGCTTTCAAGATGGTCATTTAGCTGTTTTACCATATAGCTCCTCAACTGGTCTCCTCTTAGATTCCATCTATTAATTCGTCTGCAACTATTCCAGCCCACAACGGATGTTACTTCCACCACTATATCACATATATTCTCTACACAGTTCATTTTAACACTCAATGATACCCTATCTTGTACTGGAATACAAGATGTTACATACTTGTCCATATATACTGTTTCCCCACTAATTGTAAGCAACTTGATTGAAGGAGTCGTCTCCTTTTTTCTTGTGAATTCCAACAGTGATGATTAGTAAGTTAGAGCCTACCAACTGTGTGAGATGGATGAAAAAATTAATTCAATTATTATACATTTTTCTTGTAAAAGTGCAACTTTTGGAAGATAAAAGCATTATATTTCATTATAAAGTGAGTTTTACTGAATATCCACCTTCAGAAAATATATATTTTGACCTTATTGAACTTGTAATCCAGCAGAGACTCTAACAGAGAAACTTTCTACCTAATCCATGAAAATGATTTGAAATACTTGGAGAGTGGTATATGAATACATATGAATATGTTACAAAATGAGCAAATATGCTAAGAGGATACACAGCAAATCAGATGTGGTTTACAGAATCATAACTTCAGAGTTGGGATGACCCTATATAGTCACCCTATGTGACTCTATGTAATCTGATCCATCTTACTTTACAACAAAAGAAATGGAGGCTTAAAAAGATTAAATGACCTGTCCAAGTCAACACAGGAAATTAACTGAAGAGGTAGGATTCAAAATGTGGTCATTTGTCCCCTAATCTATTGCTCTTTCCATGGTACCATACAAAATGACCCCTTGCAGAAGCTGAATTTTGAGAAGAGTTTTGAAATAAGGGAAAGTTTGGGAACTGTAGAATGTGAAGAGACTGAGCCTTCCACCTTAGGTATGATGGCTCACAAGTAGGATGATAAACCAATTTATTTTCCAGATATGTAAAGTGAGTTGCATTACTAGTTATTAAAATGTTTTAGTTAATTCCCTGTAATTTAGTTTAAAAAAGTTTCTGATGTGGCCCAAAGATAGGTTATTCATTAAAAACCATGTAGTGGTGACTAGTTTCCCATATTAGGGAAATAAAGTGATTTCTGAAGTTTGTATGACAAGTCAGAGTATGTATAAAAAGAGGATTTTTATCTTCCATTCCAGCTCAGTCTCAGAATATATGGTCCCCCAATATTTCAATCATTCATTCAGGTCAAGTGCATCCTAAATTAATGATTAACTGGAGAAAATATGAGATCCTCCCTTTAGATAGCATATGAAGGATGTACCAATGTTAGCAGTACATTTTAATCTGCCTTTTTCTCTATGAAAAATGGCTAATTATGTAGCATGCAAAATTTGAATTTTAGGCATGGAATTTTTAGCACAAAATTTAAAGATGCTACTACATTTCTCCAGACTCATCCTTCCAATAGAGTAATGACCACATTCAAGTTTAATAGTAATAAAACTCTAAAACATTTTCTGAGAAAATTAAGGAAAGTTTTCAATCCAGGGAGAGTTTGGGAGATATTTAGGATAAAGTGTCAGATCTTTTCGGACTTGGAGGAAGAGGCATAATTCCTCTTTAAACACAGGATTATTACAAAATCTTCTTGATCCATCTGTACTGATGTCTATTTTCTATTGACACACAAAAGAAAGTGTTATTAATGTCATGAAAAAGATTCCATGAAGGCAGGGAACCATGAGGCACGTTATGTATGTAAAACAAACCTTGCTATAAATTTCCAAAAGGCAACAGAGTCATTTCTACTCAGTTTACAAGTTTATTATTAAGTTTACAAGTTTATATTAAGGGTAGAAAGACACAATACCTCATTCTCTTTAGAAAAACTGTTCTTGCTTGTTTTTTCAAATATTTAAAAGTATTATTCATTGGCATTTTTAAGGAGTTCTCCCCAAAAGATATCTAACACACATGATCTCATGCACTATTCTAAAAGGGCAATGATATACACGAAAAAGATCAAATATTTAGAAGGTCTAAGCTGTGAAGTCCTCCATTTACGAGTCACTTTACATTTAATCAAAAATAACTATTCCAAAGTAAAAATACTCAAAGTATAATTTTAGATAAATGGATTCAACTCCACATTCACGCAAATGACATCAGTGGTTTCTTCCCAGTAAATCAAAACTATGTGTGTGATAAAAAGCTGATACTGTTGAACCACCAGAAATTACCATAAACCATTAACTATGATTTCTCAATTTTCATTCTTTCTTAATGTTCCAAACCTCCCCAATCCTCATGGATTATGCCACTATCAAGAATATTCCTTCAATATGCAAAAGCCCCACTTGAAACAGATGTATGCCCTCAGAAATATTAACAAGGAAATGTGAACCTGGAGAGGATCTAAACATTAGATATTACGTTTAATGAAAATGAGTCCCATGTGGAAAAGCTAGAGGGACTGGGTTTATTTTAATTTAACAAAGAGGAGTCTAAAAAGAGAATTAATAATACTCTAAGTGTAAGTGAATGGATATTGTATGAATAACAGGGAGCAGAAACGTTTTCTTTCTGTCGAGCAGAGAGGAACTAAGCTAATTTTGGAGCTGGAGGGATCTAGATTTGACTTTTGGATTTTCTGAGATCTATTTTTCTGTGACTCCTTCAGCAAGCAACAAGACTGATTCCAAATGCATAGAAAAGAAAATGGTCACTACTTTGTGTTCCATAAGACTTTTTTTTTATTTATTAAAAAGAGCTTGCATGAATTAAAATAATAGTAGATAAGGGACATTAGAAAAGAAGTTTTATGATGTAAGATGTTGCTGGAAGCCACACTAACCCAGATGATCAAGTATATAACTTGTGCAACTATGTACTTTTCAGCTCAAATATTTATATTTTAAGTAATTTTAGCAGTAGCTGAAAGGATTGACATCAGTAATCATCAAGACAGAAAGGTGAATAAGACCAGTGAAAGACAGATATTTCATGGGTAGCACTGAATGGTTTCAGTAATGAAATACAAAGTGGTTAAAAACATCATCACATTCATTTTTTTGTTTATGTATTCCTTAAGCCTAGTTAGCCAGTCAATAAACATTTACTAAGTACCTGTTACATACCAGGCACTATGTGAAGTTTCAGGGACGCAAAAAACCAACTTGGTAACTAGAACAAAGCTGACCCTTAGTACATACCTGTTAGATTGGAAACAAGTGGAAAAAAACCAGTCTGAATGCCTTTTCCCTCCTGGAAGCAGGAGGATGGAAGAGGGCCCCTCTAGTCTTCTAAGATCAGCTATTCTCTACCTCTAAGACTCTGGGGCTTAAAAAATACTCACAATCACTGATATAGACAAATGCCTATAATTACACAACCACGACCATGGTCACAGAGTCATAGATTCTGATTTGGAAGGGAATAACCAATTTAGATAGTCTTTTACAAAAGCAATTCATACTTTAAGTGACCAAATGTCATTATTATCTTTACTAGTCATCTATTTCACCAGGAAAGAGCAGTCTAATAAACATTTTTAAGAGATATAGAATTGATCCTTTTCATATTAGATAAGAATGAGGGAATGATTTCTTAACAGGTCTGAGAAGGCTTTTTGTTAAGAATATTAGAAACGTTGAAGGCTTGGGGAGTATCAATAAAATTTCAAGGAATGCTCCTGGCTTTAAGAGAATTTATTCCTAAATTTTCTTGGTGAAGATAATCCATGCTACTTTTAAGAATGAAGAAGAAAGGCAAAGATGGTGGAGTAGAAAGACTCACATATGCTGGCTTCGAACCCACAGCCCATGAATCTCCTATAAAAAGAACTCCCAACAAATTCTAGAGAAGGGGAAGTATTGCAGAAACAGAGTGAAGGAGTTTTCTGTTCCAGAGAGCCCTGAAAAACCAATCCCAAAGGTCCATCACACACTGGATGGGAGCGGAGCCCAGCCCTGCCCTGGCCGTGGCCGTGGCACTGTGAGGAACGAGCAGATGAGAGCAGGCTTCGGGGATGGAATCTCCAGTGGCCACGAAGGTCCCTCCACCCACAGACACACAGGTCAGTGAAAGAGACGTCTGGACAGGCGGAGAGGGGAGAAGGATGTCTCCATGACTCGGGCCCCATGGGAAAGCAGCAGGAGAGGCAGCAGGCAGCCAGAGGCTCCCTGAGCAGGCAGGAGCTCTTCAGCAGCTCCATTACAGAAGGTCACTGCATAAATGCCCTGAGGGAACTGAGCCTGGGAGGCAGCCCTGCCCCCACCTGAGAACCTGATTTAATCTTACCCTGAATAGCAGCTAGGCCTGCTACTGAAAGCCCTGAGGCTGGGGAGCAGCATTTGAATCTCAGACCCCAAGCACTAGCTGGGCTGATCTGGGCAGGGATAGAGAGGAATCTCAGAAGTCAAGTAACTGACTGGGAAAATGCCCAGAAAAGGGAAAAAAAATAAGACCATAGAAGGTTACTTTCTTGGTGAACAAATGATTCCAACCTT
>CM053770.1:69960625-69978078 GCA_028658325.1 Potorous gilbertii
AATGGGGGGCAGGATAGGAGGGAGGGAAATATAGTTAGTCTTATACAACATGACTATTAAGGACGTCATTTGCAAAACTACACAGATATGGCCTATATTGAAGTGCCTGCCTTCCCAAAGGGAATGGGTGGGGAGGGAGGGATAGGGAGAAGTTGGATCTCAAAGTTTTAGGAACAACTGTTGAGTATTATTCTTGCTACCAGGAAATAAGAAATACAGGCAATGGGGAATAGAAAACTATCTGGCCCTACAGGACAAAAGAGAAGATAGGGACAAGAGAAGGGAGGGATGATAGAAGAGAGGGCAGATTGGTGATAGGGGAAATTAAATGCTCAGTGTACTGGGGTGCGGGGAGGGGACAAATGGGGAGAAAATTTTGGAACCCAAAATTTTGTGAAAATGAATGTAAAAAGTTAAATAAATAAATTTATATTAAAAAAATGGCTCATTAATTTAAAAAATCAAAATTTCCCAGACTGTATTTCTGTCTACCTATTAGCAATGTCCGATGCATAAGCCACTTAAAAAGTGATTGTTGATTGACTGATTGTATATAAAATCTTTTTGATTGTACCAAAAAATGTTATTTCTAGAATCCCCTCTTCCAGGTTTTAGAAAATTTTTCTTTATTCAATAGTGTAGCTGCAATTTTAATTGGTTTGGATTTGAATGGATTCTTCCTCTTGGAAAAGCATAAAAGATCTTATGAGAGAAAGTTAAATTGAGGGATGATTGAAAATGTGCTTTTCAGAGTAGTGCCTTGCCTAATGTTGCGTTTGGTAGGCTACCATTAAGGAGGAATGTTAGTTTCTCTTTGAAATTGAATGACTTTATAGAAACTTCAGAAAGGTAACAGAAACAAATTTCACAGTAACAACAAAAGTCCACATACATTCTACTCTGTTTACAAGTTGGGAATCATGCAGAATGTGTGTATAAGTGTGGCAGGGGAATCAACTCTGAAAAGTACACTTACAAAAGAGACTAGGAAATCCTTTTAGTACTGTTGAAAACTAGATTTATTTTTTCTTTGCAAAAGCAAAAGATTGATACCAGTGCTCCTTGGGCTAGGAGAAACTTTATGATATGCTCATTTGAACATTTCAGAAGATATTTGTTTTAAGTCCTAAAATTTCATTGGGGGCGTGGTGGGGGTAGGAAGCATCTGCCTTAAAAGAATAGCCAAAAAATGCATGCAAAAGTAGAAAGGTTAGTGAAGGACCTGAATAAGATTCTCTGTGCATGTTAGTTTTTGCATGCACTAAGACTGACCTATAATTACAGGTTGGAAAATATTTACTACACAGAAGAGCCTTTTAATGACTTCTCAATATTAATCTCCTTTATCTCTTTAGTATTGTTGCCTTTCCTTTAATTTGTTGATCATGCCCAGGTACTGGCTGGGACTCAGTGTGGTAACAGCTGAGTTCACTTAACATTAAAAAATGGAAGAAAAACAGAGAAGAATAACTTCCAAGAGCATTTGGCAACCGAACACACCTTAGACATTTCTTAGCATTTTTGCTCATGCTTTCCCCTTACCTGGGATATCATCCTCTTTCTGTTTCCCTGAATACTGCCCAACCCTCAAAGTTCAGTTTATGTCACATGCGATTCATGAAAATTCCTTGATCCCCCCAGGCTACAGTAGTTTCTCCCTCCTCTGAACTGAAGAAGTATTTATGGTCTGGTGCTACTCAGTTGGCATTTGTCACATCTTGCTGTACACACTTATGTATACACATAGGATGTGTATTCACTATACATGTATGGCACTATTCACTATGTGTACACACATTTTATATATACACATATTACATATATGACAGATATATATGTAGTACATACACATCACATATATACATATATATCGTGTTCGTCCTTCACTCTTGAAGAGGACATGTATATATACATATACATATATATGTGTGTATACACACACACACACATGCACATTTTATTTCTTCCACTAGATTCTAAACTCCAAAAGGGTGGAGGTTAGGTTTTATATTCCTTTAGATTATTTTTCACTAACACCACCAAGTGTTGGGAATATACAATGATAGGTGTGTGCGTGTGTGTGTGTGCGCGCGCGTGCAAGGTTTATTGCTGGGTAAAAAGAGTAAGAGAAAAAAGTGAGATTTCAGAAAGTATTCTGGTTAGGAGACCTGTGCTATGTTTATTGATTATAATTGGTAACTACTTAAAGAGGAAGGCTTGACATCTGGCAATGTAAATATTCTAACTATTCACACCCAAGAAGAATGAATGGCCTTAGCAGAGGAATGAAGGAATCTACTTAAATGTGGCCTTCCCAGGACTCTATGCTCAACTAAGACTCTTGTAATTTTATAAAAAGGTACTTTGCTGTGATAGTTTACAGGGAAAGTTACAGAAGAAGACCTTAGTGCCACTTGAGTGAGAGCCAGGAGATATGGAAAGTGAGGGAATTTATCCAATGATAGGTTTTGTGGAATATTTGCATTTCTGCCACAGGCACTCATCAACCATATATGGGTTAAATGAACATTGATCTATCTACATGTTTGAAGGAAAAGTGAAAAGGCTTAATGATTGATTTTCTGTGTTCAAGCTTATTAGGAAAAAATGAAATAACTAAATAGGATAAAACAAAGATCCATAAAGGAAGGCAAGAAGAAATAGCCTAACACAGGGGAAAAGAATCAAAGCCAACATCTGGGACCCCGACCCCTTCCATCCTAAATACAGGAGAATTGAAGATATCAATGATGGTCTCTCATTCTACCAGCATAACTACACTGCTGGACTAGTTAATAACATTATTCAACTACCAGTTCATCTACATTAGTTATTGGGGGGAGGGTTCAGGCTTTCAAGTTGCATGTTACTGAAGTAGGAGGGGCAGAAAATAACTTGAGTTGCCTTAGAAAAGTCTCATTGGCAACCAGGGAATTTAATATCTGAATAATATCCTGAAGCAAGGTAGGTTCACAGCAAGAAAAGAGTAGCAAGTAACATCTTAAGCTATATTTTCCAAATCTTCAATTATCCTAAGAATTCCTCTTAAATCTTCTAAAAGTTTCCCTTGTCCTTCTTAAAATGTGGAGGTCAGAATGTTATATTACATCTTTGATAGCCATCTCTCAGTTATGTCAGGGACAGTGTCCATTTAATTAGCTTTGTAAAGTCCCTGATTGCTATCACCCAGTGTTAATGAACGTTTTTGGCCTCTACTGGTATTTACATTGATTATTTTGTCTTAGATTTTGCATTAAATTTCACATTACTATTTGTCTTAAACTTTGCATTAAATTTCACATTATTATTTATTCTACATGTATTCCTTCTAAAGTTAGGTTTTTTTAAAAATATGTGGGATTTTTGGTTTTTCTGGATAGTGTATTAACCATATTCCATAGGGAATATCTAGGTATAGCAAATTGTTGCTTTGAGTATCACTAAGAAAAACAGATTTGACTTAGTCTATTAAAATTCCTAGAAACATGGTTTCTCAAAATCTAACCTAAAATGTTCAATTTTTACTTTGTTCTTCAAAGGTGTATTACACTTTTTTTATTTCAACTTATAAATCCAAGGTTACTAAGATTAAGTACTTGGTGAGTCTCTCTAGATTCAGCTAAGCTGTTCTAATGATATGAATTTTATAAATACAGTCATGATGGAATCTATTATCCAGAGACACATTATATAATACTAGTTTTTGACCTCATAATACCAGTTTTTGGTTAGCAGTGTTACTGGGAATTACTATTGTATTTCTGTAGGTCTCTTAGTTTAATTTCCTTCCTCAACTCTGCATATTAAGTAAGTATAGCGATTACCTGTCTGCTTATATAACGCCGTGGGGATATTGGCAGGTAATTATGATTAAGCATAAATTAAATATTTAAAACTGTGCTAGAAATCCTATGCTTCAGGCAAGCAGTATGCCTACTATTCCCCTAAAAAGGTAAGGTGCAACATGTATTCTACAAATGGAAACAAAAATTTTAGAATGGGAAGGGATGACAGATCATTTAGTTCAGCAGATTAAGAATCCAACCCAATCCAACAAGCATTCATTAAGCACCTACCACGTGTAAGATTGTGCTTGGAATTGGAAATAGATAAACAAAAAGAAGAATACTCACACTTACAAGTAAAGAAGACAACATGATAGCTTACATTCTTGTTCTTTACTTTGGAATTTGTTTAAGGATTTACTTGCTGCTTTGTTTAGAGTTTTTATGGCACTGACCTGCTGCACTGTAAATTCCCTGTGCCCCAAAAGGCTATTTTATTTTCTATTCTTCCTCCCTTTGTCTCTCTCTTTTCCTTCCTCCCTTCCTTCCTTTTCTTCTCTCTCTACCTCTCTCAAGTTTTTCTTTTTATTCCATCACTTACTCATGAGTTTTCTCATGAACACTTGTCCCCACTGCTTGTAAATTTCCTGTACTAGGAGCTCTCATCACTTTATATTTGATAATATCACTACACTGCAAAAGACCATGTATGAGCACTTTGATATAAGTATTTCACCAAGTGAACATATATCCTTTACAAAAATATTATTCTTCCTCCTAGAAATTAGGGATATATTGCTAGCATCTGGCGCTAGTGGAAAAAGTACTAGACTTGGAGTCAGGAGAGATGTGATTCAAAATTTGTCCCTCCTTTTTAGTTTCATAGTCAAAGACTAGTTACTTTAACTTTCTGAGTGTCAATTTCCTCATTTGTAAAATGGGGACTGTAGTATCTATTTCACATGGCTGGTATGAGCAACAAATAAGTTAATAAATGTCAAGTTCTTTATGAACCTTAAAGTTCTATAGAAAAAATGTTTTATGTTTTCCTAAGTAAACAATAAGTATAGTATCTATGACTGACTTTTGTTCAAGAGTACTAGCTACTGGACATATAGGAACATATATGATACTGGAGATAAGTGAACACGTTTTAGAGCATTTCTCAAATATATATACATATATGCATGTATATATGTACACATGCATGCATACACACACATATATACTTCTTTTTTGATGCAGAATTCAATCTCATAGGAAAATAGTGACATGTAGCAACACCATATTGCTATTAAAATTTCTCCAGTCTCTATTTCCAGGCTTACTGAACACTACTTTCCTTTACTCATATTATGTTCCTGATAGACGAGCATATTTATTATTCCCTATATATAATATTCCAGCTCCTTTGTCCAAGATGACCCTCATACCTGGAATGTATTCTCTCCCTCTTCAACTTTATAATGTAAAATCTCTAACTTTCTTCATTCAAAGCCCTGCTCATAAGCCAGCTCTCACAGAAGTCTATACTGAAGTTTATAGTGCACTGTCCATGGCAAATCACTTTTTTAAAATTTAGTATTCTAGGTGCTTGTTGCTAATAGAGAATAGGGTTGAATTCATTTTTTTGTCTTTCTATCCTTAGTACCTAGCAGAATATGTGGAATATAGTTCATATAGATAGCACTTAATAAATGCTGTTGAATGAAAGTATTCTTTTTTTCTACCCATGAATCTATTTGTAAAATGAAGGCAATTTTATTCCCTTGGAACACTGAATCTATTTTCATCCTAAAATAGACCGGACAGAGAAATGTGATAATACATGAGAGAAAAACAGGGCTGTCCTTCCTATGGTCTCCTTGGTCTTCAAATTCAAGGCTACTGAATAATCATGCATTCCTCTTAGGAGAAATGAATAGGGAAATAATATAATTACAATCAACTTGCAGATGAATTAAATTGAATACTTAAATGAAAATAATACCAATGACATCTAGAGCACAGCCATGGCTCAAATATAGTACCAACCTTAATGCAGTGGCCTTGATAGATTACCGTCTTATGCTGTCTAAAATTCACTCTATTTCAATCAAAGTCCACTAAGAAAGGAATATTCTCCATTAAAAGTCAAATATAAAAGCAAGTCTTCTCCACCCCTAATCCTAACCCCAGTCAGAAAATGACTTTCTTTACTTAACCAAGTATTAATACCAAAGGGGGTTAAGAAAATTGGAGAGACAAGAAAAGTTGTTTACTAGAAAAGATGCATTTCTGTTCTTTTAGCACCAAGGCTTTGTATAAAGCAAATAAATGAAGAAGGCACCTGCTGGTCTTGCTTCCTCATCTGCATCTCAGGAGTGCTTAAAAGTAAACAATTATATTAGAATCCATCCATAACCCAGCAACAGTGACGTTCCCATCAGAGTTTGAGAAGCTTTCCGATCAGGAGAAAATTAATCTCAGTATTACCTGCATGCACTAGTGGCATATGATTTATTATGGGTCATTCGCTGGTAATTTCTTCCACTGGAATCACATCACACCTAACATGAATAATATTTTATTCAATAATGCAGGTGCTACTTTATAACAAAGACATTAACATTTTTTGAAAAACATTATTTCATATCAATTGATGACTCTGTAACTCCTTTTCCTTTTCTAATAGAGTTTATGGATGAGAAATTAAAACTGAAATATGATTGTTTGATTCCTCTCTCAGTCAGATTGCCTTTTCAACTGCAATTTTCCTAAGATGTAGACTACAGAAATTTACATAGAGGACATAGTTCTGGAAGGTTACTGAATAATAAACATAGTCCAGTTGGTGCTCATAGCTAACAGATGATGAGAAAATAGCATCAAATGTGGTACCTCAAAATTTTTTATAAAATGAATAGACATTTCAAAGACACTTCACACTTGATCGCTGTCCAAAGTCTGTGTCCTACAAAGTGGTTTAGGGGGGTAAATGGTTGAGAAGCAGTGGAAGCAGAGGACCACCTCAGCATGTAAGCAATCAGCAAGAGGTGGAATGAGGGGGTGGTAGGAGAAGCACAGCATTTTTCACCCAGAGATGTACACCAAAAATTTGAACTGAAACAGAACTCAGAGATCATCTCTCCTAATGGCCTCATTTGTAGATGAGAAAACTGAGGCCCATTTAAGTTAAATGACTTGCCTAGGGTCACATAGATAATAAGCGGCAGATCCAAGATTCAACTATCCATTCTCAGAACTTGAAATTCTACACTTGTGATTCAATTTCTTTACCTGCTAATCCTGTAGGCTAAAGGTTTTTAACATTTTTTTTTTGCTAGCCAAGAATTTATTAAACGTCTACTACATGCCAGGCACTGTCCTAAGTAATGGGGATACAAAGAAAAGGGGAAAAATGTCTTCACTCTCAAGGATTTTGGTCTAAACAGGAGCTCACACAGATTCCTTTGGCTATCTGACATAGACTATAGATTTCTTCTAGGAATAATGTTTTCAAATGGATAAAATAAATACAGGATTACAAAAAAACCCCCAAATATTGGTGAAAGTGTTTATTTACTTTGGACATATTTTCCCACTCAAGTTCACAGATCCTCTGAAAGCTATCCACAAACTACTTAGGGTTTGGAGGACCCAGGTTAAGATAATGAACCTCATGTCATCTACATCAGCACTATGGCAATAGAGTATTTTCTAACAGGTACACTACATACAAAGACTTTGTGAGTAAGAAGCAAACAGCCCTTAAGTGTTCAGAAGAAGGCAAAAAAGACAGGCCAACCTGGGAAGCTATAGTCTCAATGAGAATTTAGATGGAATGCAAGGTAAAGCAGCCCTTTCTGGGCAGAAAGATCAACACAGAAAAGCAAAGTCTCAAAAAGAGGGGAATAGCTACAAACTAACCTCTTTTAGTAAAACATAATTAGAATTATTTAAATAAAAATAAATAAAATTAAAAACTAAAAGTGAGAAGACAAAGAGAGGGTAGAGATCTGGAGGAACTATTGTGTTCAGCATTATTTGGACTAGGATGGAACTATATATAGTCTCTTACCCTAGACATTGAAGAGTCTAGTTGAAGTATGTGACCCCAAGACTATATCTACACATGTATGTTTTTCACTATCCTTTCCTGGCTGCATCTCTAACTACATCTTCTTTTGGTAAACATACAAAGGCACTATTCCATCTTTGAATGTGTTGGTGTCATACTGTCCTCTTGCTCCTACACTCCACCCATTCTAAGATCCTAGAGAAGGAAAACAAAAAACTATCTCACTGTACTCCTAAAATCTGATTTCTTCCTATTCTGTTGCTTGTTTTCTACAGTTTCCTGGGAAATAAATTCTCTTTCTTTGACATAATAATGCAAACAAATGTTACCTGGTTTAGACCTCAGATTTATATTTATGACTGAACCACAGAGCAACCTTTCAGAACATCAACTTGACATATAATTTTCTTCAGTATTTTTTGGGTTCCCTTTAGCAAGCTGTTGACTTGTTTTTCATGATTTTCCTGCATCACTCTCATTTCTCTTCCCAATTTTTCCTCTGCTTCTCTTACTTGATTTTCAAAATCCTTTTTGAGCTCTTTCATGGCCTGAGACCAATACATATTTTTCTTACAGGTTTTGGATGGAGGAGTTTTGTTTTCGTGGTCTTCATCTGGCTATATGTTTTGATCTTCTTTGTCACTAATGAAGCAAGAAAACACTTTTTCACTAAGAAAGTAAGAATCTATAGTCTATTTCTTTTTCCCAATCAATTACTTGACTTTATTAAGTGGAGGTCTCCAGAAGCGGCCTCTGCTTCAGCTGCCCAGGGCCTGGGCCTGAGCAAGCTCTCCTCTCATCCAGGTGAGATACCTTTCCCACTGACTTTTGAAGCTGCCTTTAGTGTTTGTGGGTTTAGAAGTCTGGAATCCACAGCAGCTGCCCTCCATACAGTGCCCTAAGGCCTGCTCCCACTCTGAACTGGAAGAACTCATGCTGTTCCAGTCCAGTGTGATAGACCCTTCCTGTGAACCTTCCAGACTGTCTTGGCCTGGCAATTTGCTTCATTCTGTCATTTTGTAGCTTCTACTGCTCAAGAATTTCTTTAGAGTCATCTTTTTACAGGTTTTTTGAGGGGTCTGTGGGGTCCCTAGCTGGTTCCTGTTTCTACTCCACCATCTTGGCTCTGCCCCCTCCATACAATTTTTCAGACTAAATTCTTGGAATCACACAAATTCTAAATTTTTACACTGATTCAATTTAAGCTAAGCTTTTAGTAAGGCTATTGAAGCTCACAGTTGCTTCCTGATAACCTTTCTTACTTTTTGATAAATGCATCACCACATATCTAAATGAAAACATTACCATAACATTGAAACGTCATGACTAACAAGGAAATTCCTTCCATAACACTAAAATGTCTTCATTATTTGAAGATTCTTGACATGACAATCTAAAGAAATCTTAATCTTGTCAACTCATTTTTCTTGCCAAAAATAAATATGATTATTTACAATCAATTAATCAACAAGAAATTATCAAGTGCCTATTATGGGATTATGGGCCAGGCATCATTCTAGATTATGTAGGATACAAGTACAAAGAATGAAACAGTCTCTGTTACAGTCTAATGGAATAAACCTAAGGTGCATATATAAGTAGAAGCAGAATAGAAAGAAAATGCACATAAATGTGACGTGATTAATGCAAAGTAGTTTGGAAGAGAGAATTAGTAGCTCAGGGGATCAGAAAAAGCTTTATGTAGAAGATGGTGCTTGAAGTTTTTCTTGAAGGAAGAAAAGGATTCTAAGAGATAGAGATGAGTAGGGGGGTACGTTCTAGACATAGGAGAAGGCTCTTTCCCACAGGAGAAGTGAAAAAAAAGAAGACTGTTATGCATGAAGAAAAAAAGAGAAGACTAGTTTGGATGGATTGGAGAGTGCATGAGAAGAACATGTAATAAGGCTAGAAAGACACTGGGGCCAGAATATGAAGGGCTTTAAATGATAAATCAAGATACTTAAATTTTATCATAGAAGAACGGGTTGAATCAGTTAAGTAGAAAAATTGCATGGCCAGAGTTTCACTCAATATAAATCACTCTGGTAGCACAGGGTGGACCAGGGTGGGGAGAGATTGGCTTGAGGCAGGAAGACAAGTTAAAAGGACAAATAACTTTTCCAGAGGAGTGGCTATGAATGCCAAAACTAAGGTGATATCTACATGAATAGAAATGAGGATCACATCTTGACAATTCATTGGATATGTGGGTGAATATTGTAGTTATTGCTGTTTGTCCTTTGTGTTCAAGGAGGACCATGACATCAGGAAGATGATGCCATGACTTGCAATTGACTTTGATTTGAGTGAGGGAGGGCTATGCAGTCACCAGCCTCACTCTCTCCTCTGGGTTCAGAGGCAAGATATAGATCAGGATGACTGGAGATGGTCCCCATTTTGGTGAATAAGTGAAAGAAAGAAGAATCAAGGATACCACCAAACTTGGGAAACAAAGAATGATAATAACTTTTACAAAAAATAGGAAGTATGAAAAAAATATTGGTTTTAGAAGGACAATGAATTGTTTTGGAAGTTTGGAGTTTGAGATATATTCAAGATACTGGCTTGAAATGTCCAATAGGCAACTGATGATGAGGAACTCTTCAATCAAGGGAAAAGTATTGCTGGATGTATACATCTTGGAGGTATCTGTGTAGGGATGATGGGGGCTTATGAGGTTAATAAGTGAGAGGGCTAAGTAAGAATAGAGGGTCCAAAAAGAACTTTGGAAAAAACCCCACAGATTGTTAAATAACTAAAAATAATGTTAACTTTATAGCTACAGATCTGTTAGTATCTCTTCATCAAGATCTATTTTATATATTTGCCTTTGACCTCTAAAATTTTGTCTCTTATCTACTCCTAATAAATGGTTGAAAAATATTAGGAACAAGAGACATCTCACTAGAATACGCATATAGCAATGTGCTGTCATTCAGAAGATCACAGGGAAAGAGGAGAAACTAAATGCCAGAAATATAATTAGGAAGTTGTTAAAACTGTAAATGTAAGAGATGATGACAGCCTGAAATGGTGTGGGTAGCAATGTAGACGAACAGAAGGGGACCAATGTAAGAGATTTTGTGATGCTAAAAACAACACCATTTCCAAACTGAATGGAAGAGAGAGATCACAAGGAAGGAATGTGGCCTTCAAGGTGAGTCTTGAAGAAAGCCAGGTATACTAAAAGGCAGATGTGAAGAGGGTGAGCTTTCCAGGCATGGGCAAAGGCTTGTACGAAGGCACAGAGTAGGAAACTGAGAGCTATTTTCGAGGAACAGAACATATTCAGTATGACTGAATCAGAAAGTGCAAGAAGGGGTGAAACAGTGATTTAAGGTCATGATCAAAATGATTGACTTTAAAAAAAAACTATCCTTTTGTACTGGATGCTCCCTCACTTAAATCTTCTCTATCTTTTCTTCCAATACAATATCTTATTTCAAAAACTGGTAATAATATAGAAATAACTCTGTCCCTCTACCTTTCCCTTTCCCTTTTGATTTGGAAGTTTATTATGGTTTCCAGGCTTTCATTTAGTTTCTGTAAAATGCTTTAGCATCATTGTAAGAACTAAAAAGCTGCCAATTTTCACCACTACAACCACTCCTGATTAACCTGCTGATACAGTCAAAAGTATAGCTCAAAGCAGTCTCAGAAAAAAGCTTGTTTATTACAGGAAGCAATTCTCCTTTAGTTAGACAATCCTGACATGTTTTTACTGAACACTTACAATGTGTACAGTCGTATTTTATCCTTATGGGGGATATACGAGTAAAATAAGATGAAATGACAAAGATTAAAATATGAATATATTTTGAAACATAAAATGTCATGCAATTGTAAAGTGATGATATTTATTATAATCACTGTTACTACTATTTCTATTTTTACTACAACAAATAAAAAAAACAGTCCTTGAAGGCATTAAAATACAACGATGAAGATGAGTTAGTCACACTTGAAATAACTAGAAAATAATTAAAAGACAATACGCTTTACAAAATATTAGTTGGTGTCACAGAGATTATCTGCATAAACACTAGGGGATGCTAAACACAGAAAACAAAATCAGTATAATGCTATTCAAGCAAGGTTTCTTTGAGGACAGGCATGGTAAAGAAGACCCTGAAGGAAGTCTAGCGTATTTCAACAAAGAGAAGAGATTTGATTATTGTACTACAGAACAAGTTTCTTCTGGAATAATGTATTCCTCAAAACAAAGTAAATTTTAAAAAAATACTATGCAGTTAACAAGGTCCATCACAAATGCATTCATATGACCCATACCACTTCTCTTCAGAGATGTTCTTTCTGCCCCCTGGGGTGACTGGTCAAAAAGCTCCTGGTCCCCTGCTTCTTTTCAAGCCATTTCAGGTTTTTCAGTCCTCAGCCTGTCTCTCCACATTTTGTATAACATAAAAGGGTGATGATATCAAGTTTAAAACCACTAAGAAACAACAAAAACCATATACTAAATTGGAAGCAGAAAATCTCAATTAAAATTCCAACTCTTTATGACTATCGGACTTAAGACAAATTATTTAACTTCTCTGATCCTCACTTTTCCCTTCTGTAATTTGTTATACTACTTACTTACCTCAAAAGGTTCTTGTGGATATAATAAACCAATAAACACATTTATTTAATGCATGCACATATGTAAATACACATACACACCTGCCTATATATATATATGTATGTATGTATATATATATATATATATATACACACACTATGCATGTGTATTTATACACACTCAGATTGTAAATATTTTGTTATTGTTATAAGAAGGAGGGGCATAGTTTCTATCACTTTGTGCCTTATGAAATCAACCAACAAAAATGTATTGAAAATCACTCTCCTCAACACTGTGCCGGATGCCATGTAGAATGAAGAGAAATAAAACACAGTTCTCCTTCTCTCAAGAAACTCACAGCCTAGTTAGAGAAATAAGACCAACATAAGACGAACAAAAGCAAACAATTCAAGATGGTATTGGTTAGCTATCAAGTGGTGGTGTAGCCATTACAAGGGCTATAGGAAAGGGGATCTGAAAAGAGGGAAACTCAGGAAGGCTGGAGTAATCAGAGAAAACTCCATGGCGTACAAAGACATCTTTATAAGATTAAAGATTTAATGTGGAAAGGGAACTTAGCCCTGCTCTTTCATTTTATAGATGAAGAAACTGAGATCCCAAGAGGTTAAGCGATTTGCACAAGTAGTGTATGGCAAGATTTGAATGCAGATCATTTGCCTCCAAATCAAGGACTCTTTTCATTGCCACCTTAGCTAAATGTAAAGGAATAGGGAAACCAAGGTGGGATGGTAGAAGTAAGGTGCTGCAGGGAAAGGGAAGAACACTTCAAAGGCAGATATCACATAGCTATAACAAGGGTCAAAGAAAGGCACTGACCCTCATCTTTTGTTAGTACACATTCAGTACACATTTCCTAAGACCTCTATCAGTTACGTGTCCAAATTCACTTCTGTGAATGAGAAGAATGACTATATCTGGTAATGAAATGGAAGGTGGTAAGGAAATCTCATGATAGATGCAAAGGAGTTTGCACAGGGGGGAGAGGGGTAACTACAAAGATGTTACACTTTTGTAGTAGCTTGTAAGACACATAATATTCTTTTTATTTAACAGCTATGTCACAGTATCCGATGCAAGCAGATATTGGACACTTATTTGCAAGAGTTGGCTCTGAATGCAAAAATCAAATCCTCTGCTCACAGGATAAAGACCACACAACTGATTTCCATCACAGGAAACATATGATACAGATCGTGAATGTAATTACAAAAAGGGACTTTCAGAAATGCCCTGAACAATGGTAACATCACTGAAAAAAGTGTTTTGGCTTCCCAAATGGGGGAGTACCTTGAAGGGGTCATCACTTAACTGGACATGAAAATTATTGGAGGTATGTTAAATAATTAGTTACATTTCATTGTAATTGTGAATCATATATATATATATATATATATATATATATATATATATATCACAAATATATCATATGTATCACATATATATGTGTGATACATATATATATATATATATATGTATAAATATTACTGCAGTGATAGTTATCCTTGGAGGGCTCCTTGATTATCATACAGTTGTCAAGAAATTAGGTCAAATTACAGGAACATTTTTTTAAACTACCATAATGTTCCACTTCAAAGCTTAACAGTTTAATCCTTTTTAGGGAATTCAATTGTAGCAGAAGAAAAAGCTACCAACTGTATTTTGCTCAAATGGATTTGATCTAAGAATAAACTTTCACAGTTGCTTCAGTGAATTTCAGAACACGAGGAAATCAATATGCTATGTCAAACTGCTTTGGAATAGTATTCACTACATGGATTTAAAAGCAACAAAACAAAACAAAAACAAAATCTTGTGTCAGTCCTTGACTCACTTTTCCCTGTATGTAATGATCTAAAAAAAAATCTTATAAAATTTTGGTAAAATCTCTATCAAAGCCAGACACAATGATTTCTGAGATATTAAAGGTCAATATTCATATGCAACATCACCTTGATCTGGAAACAGAGAGGCATTCAGAAAGTTACTACTTACAAAGTGATCTTTTCAAAGTCTTATATAATAGGAGATTCTAAACCACTCACTGCTCTACCCCTTGCTTAAGTAAAAAAAAAAAACAAACCAAAAACAAACACATTATGGAGTTTTAATTTGTTTATAAGAAAATTAAAACAAAGATTAAATATTTGAGCCAAGCTACAGTTATCAGATGAGGACCTCTTTTCTTTTATTTTAGAACGGTGATTGTTGCTTTAATCCTGAAGAAGTAGAAACAATTCAGTATGAAGCCTAGAAATCTTAAGGGTAGGAGCTGTGGATGGGAACATATCTTTTTCATTTCCCAATGCAATAATGGTGTGAGCTTCTCTGGAAACCCAGAGGAGCTGAAAAGGACTTTCAGAGTCCAGCCTTTCCTTCCTCCTTCCAGCTCCTACTTAGTTCTGAATTGCTGAAATCAGCAAGAATACCCTTCTAAATAATTTATCGACATTTCTCCATAAATTAGATACTTAGAGGTGAGAGGGCTGTGAACCTTGCAGAGGCTGAGTGCTCACTACAGGGACTATAATCCATCAATCCAACCGACAGTTTTCCAAACCAACTTAAACTCTAGCAGGTTTACTGCTTGGAAAGAATTCAAGAGCTCCAGAGAATGCAGTAGACATCTGAAATGTTAGCAGAGAACATAATAGAAGGAAATAAATCACTAGAAATAAGATAGAAATCTACAATAAATTGAAATCAATGATTAAATTAAATCATGTATTCATTGCTATTTCAAAAGGCATATGTAGGAACATGCTGTTTCTCTCACCTAGAATAACTCCCCTAATCACTTTCCACTTTACCAATTCAAGGTCTAATTGCTTCAGGCTCAGTTTAAAACTCAGCTCTAAAAATTTCCATAACCACGCCCACTCCATGTGATATTCCCCTTCCCCAGGGCATGTATGTGAATATAATATTAGCATGTATTTATTCATATGTTCCTTGATTCATTTTAAATGATCAATAGTTTTATTGTGGTACATACTTTATCAACACAGAAGAGAACCCCTCTTTTCCTTGGTAGACTGTTTGATGAGTTGCTATCCCCTACTTCCCAAAAGCCATCATGTGACATAAATTTTCTGATTATCTGACTCTCCAAACTTAAGGAGGTCTGTCCTTGACAAAAAAATCTATTACCAATCAACCATAGCTATTATACTCAAAACTTTTCCAACTTTCGAGGCCTTCCAGAGCTTAAGCTGTTCTGCAAGTGTCTTTGGGAACTCACTATTCCCTCCACCCCATGCTTTGGCACTGGAAGAGTACTCTAACTGAGGCAGAGCCATGGGATCATAGGATTCACATCTGGAATGGGTCTTAGAAATTATCTAATCCAGGGGTTCTTAACCCTTTTTTGCATGTGTAACATGGACCTCTTTGGAAGTTTGGTCAAATCTATGGATGACTTTTCAGAATATTTTTTTCTCTTTCTTTCATTTTTTTTTTGGTGAGGAAATTGGGGGTAAATGACTTGCCCAGGGTCACACAGCTAGTAGGTAAGTGTCAAGCGTCTGAGACCAAATTTGAACTCAGGTCCTCCGGATTCTAGCACTAGTGTTCTATTCACTGCACCATCTAGCTGCCCTTCAGAATAGTTTTCAAAGCACAAAGTAAATTACATAATATCAGAAAGGAAATCAATTATATTATTTGGTAAAATCTCTTATTAGTTATCAGAGTATTTTTCAACAAACAAATTTTATGATGTTATGACAATTGGTTTAGGGAATACCCAATAAGATCATATTAACAGTATGTAACAAAGGCAGGATTTGAGCTCAGGTCTTTAAGACTTTATGGTTAGCTTTGCCATATTCCCTTTCTTCCAGTATTTTGCGACCAAAAAGAAAGAAAAAAAAAAGAATGAAATAAAAGAAGGAAGAAAGGAATAGAAAAAAAATAAAAGACTTATCTGTTCATCCTGTGATCCCTCTGCCCCATGCTCCATTTTGCTCCTCATATCTGTCGTATGGGACCCACCACAACCCATGGAAAGGCATTCTGAGGTTGTAGAGAGTTCCAAGACAGAGCTCACCTATTTCCCCTTTGAATTAGGAAATACGACAATGAGCAATCAACATGCTCTTCCAAAGCATTTTCAGAACAAATATCTTAACCTGTGAATCAGGATTAATACATCTCCTAGAGTATTCATATTCTGCTGATGTCTTAAGTAAAGTGTGAGGAGACAAGAAATGGACAATAATATCAGAAATGGTTTATTCGTACTTTACATAAGAATAATTTAACTGAAAAGCATGATTTCTAAGTTTGACTTCTGATGACTTTAGTAGTCTTACAACCTCAAGTATCGTACTTTAAGAATAACATGTATTAATTTATTTTTTCCCATCTGTAGAATAAAGATTTTTGTACCTACCCTGTCTTTTTTCACTAGGATATTAGGAGGTTGAATAAAGTTCTGTTGTTGGATGCTTAGAAAAAGAGTACAATTCATTACAATTTCAAAACATTTCGGTCCTATTATGGAGGCAAAACTGGTAAAATAAAATAAAAATTTTAAGGCAGAGAATTTTGTACTTTTCTGTAAGACTGCTTATAGCAAAATTCTTTAATTTATTTATTTAACTTTTTACATTCATTTTCACAAAATTTTGGGTTCCAAATTTTCTCCCCATGTGTCCCCTCCTCACACCCCAATACACTGAGCATTCTAATTTCCTCTATCACCAATCTGCCCTCTCTTCTATCATCCCTCCCTTCTCTTGTCCCCATCTTCTCTTTTGTCCTGTAGGGCCAGATAACTCTCTATTCCCATTACCTGTATTTCTTATTTCCTACTAGCAAGAAAAATACTAAACAGTTGTTCCTAAAACTTTGAGTTCCAACTTCTCCCCATCCCTCCCTCCCCACCCATTCCCTTTGGGAAGGCAGGCAATTCAATATAGGCCATATCTGTGTAGTTTTGCAAATGACTTCCATAGTAGTTGTGTTGTGTAAGACTAACTATATTTTTCCCTCCATCCTATCTTGCCCC
>CM053770.1:69978578-69997827 GCA_028658325.1 Potorous gilbertii
AGCATTTTTTTGGGTCTCCTTTATTAAGGTATTGACCCGTTTTTCATGCTTTTCTTGCATCTCTCTCATTTCTTTTCCCAGTTTTTCCTCCACCTGTCTAACTTGATTTTCAAAATCCTTTTTGAGCTCTTCCATGGCCTGAGCCTATTGGATATCTATTTCAGATGTTTGGGATACAGAGGCCTTGACTCTTATGTCTTTACCTGATGGTAAGCAGTTTTCTTCCTTGTCAGAGAGGAAGGTTGGAATCATTTGTTCACCAAGAAAGTAACCTTCTATGGTCTTATTTTTTTTCCCTTTTCTGGGCATTTTCCCAGCCAGTTACTTGACTTCTGAGATTCCTCTCCACCCCTGCCCAGATCTGCCCAGCTAGTGCTTGGGGTCTAAGATTCAAATGCTGCTTCCCCAGCCTCAGGGCTTTCAGTGGAGGGGCCTGGCTGCTATTCAGGATAAGATTAAATCAGGTTCTCAGGTGGGGGCAGGGCTGCCTCCCAGGCTCATTTCCCTCAGGGGGTTTATGCAGAGGCCTTCTGCAATGGAGCTCCTGCTGAGCTCCTACCTGCTCTGGGAGCCTCTGGCCACCACTGCCTCTGCTGCTGCCTCCCAAGGAGGCCTGAGTTATGGAGGCATCCCGCTCCCCTCTCAGGTGGTACAGACATCTCTTTCACTGACCTGTGTGTCTGTGGGTGGAGGGACCTTCATGGCCGCCTGAGATTCAGTCCCTGCATCCTGCTTGGATCTGCTCACTCCTCTTGTTGCTGTGTGGCCAGGGAAGGCCTGGGCTCTGTTCCCATCCAGTGCGCAACGGACCTTTGGGATCAGTTTTCAGGGCTCTATGGAATGGAAATCTTCTTCACTGTGTTGCTGCATGGCTTCCACTGTTCCAGAATTTGTTGGTAGTTCTTTTTAGAGGAAATCCATGGGCTGTGGGTTCAGAGCTAGCATATGTGAGTCTTTCTACTCCACCATCTTGACTCCTTCCCTTATAGCAAAATTCTAATAGATGGTATATTCAAAGTATATGAAAAAATCCTTTAGACATACATTTCCATAATGCAAAAGAAAAAAATGACCTCATGAATACTAACTAAATGGCAAGTTAAGAAGATTTGTTTCTAATCTGCAAATTAGTAAGTCGTAGATTTCTGATTTAATGTAGGAATGAAATAACTGTGAAACAACATCCCCATAGCAGATCATTTGACTGGATAAGAAGTTGGGGAAAAAAAGGCTCCTATAACTGGTGGATTAAAAGAATGCAATTAAAAGAAAGGGATTAAACTTTCAGGACTATAACTCAGGCATAACTCCTAATATTTCCCAAGAGGCAAACGAATCAATGGGGACACTAAGCAATGTGTCCCAGGTTATTTAAAATCCATTATAAACAACAATTTATCATGCTTATCTGCATAGAAGTGTAATATATGACCCCTCCCATCTAGGCCTTATAATCTGGTTGTACATACAAAATGTAAGATGGTGGAATAGAAGCAGGGACAAGTTAGAGCTCTCCCCTCCAAACCCCTCAAAAAACCTGTAAAAAAGGACTCTAAACAAATTCTAGAGCAGCAGAAGCAACAAAATGACAGACTGAAGCAAACTGATAGCTCAGAACAATGTAGAAAGTTCACAGGAAAGGTCTATCGCACCAGGCTGAGAGTGATTACAGTTCGGAGTGGGTTGTACCAACACAGAGAGGGAGCAGGCCTTAGGGCACTGAATGGCAGGTAGCTGCTATGGATTCCAGACTTCTCAATTCACAAATGATAGAGACAGCTTGAAAGGTCAGTAGGAAGGGTTTCTCACCTGACTGAGAGGAGAGCTTGATCGTCTGGTTCCAGGCTCTAGTTCCTAGGCAGCTGCAGCCACTGATGAAGTGGAGGCTGGTTGTGGAGACTTGCACTTAACAAAGCTCAAAAGTCAACTAACTGGCTGGGAAAATGAGCAAACAGGGGAAAATAAAGACTATAGATTCTTACTTTCTTGGTGAAGAGATATTTTTTTATATCACTGGTGACTAGGAAGATCAAAACATACATCCAGAAGGAGATAACAAAGCCAAAGCTCCTCCATACAAAGCCTCTAAGAAAAATATGAATTGATCTTAGGCCATGGAAGAGCTCAAAAAGAATTTTGAAAATCAAGTAAGAGAAATAGAGGAAAAATTGAGAAGATAATTAAGAGAGATGCAAGAAAATCATGAAAAGCAAGTGAACAGCTTGCTAAAGGAAACCCCAAAAAATGTTGAAGAAAATAACAGCTTTAAAATTAGACTAAACTAAATGGCAAAAGATGTCCAAAAGGCCAATGAGGAAAAGAATGTCTTAAAAAGCAGATTGCACCAAATGGAAAAAGAAGTCTAAAAGCTCACTGAAGAAAATAATTCTTTAAAAATTAGAATGAAACAAATGGAAACTAGTGACTTTATGAGAAATTTAAAAATTATAAAACAAAACCATAAGAATGAAAAAATAGGGAGCAATGTGAAGTATCTCATTGGAAAACCAACTGACCTGAAAAATCAATCCAGAGAGATAATTAAAAATTATTGGACTACCTGAAAGCCATGATCGAAAAAAAAGCCTAGACATAATCTTTTAAGAAATTATTAAGAAAAACTGCCCTGATATTCTAGAACAAGAGGATAAAATAGAAGTAGAAAGAATACAGCAATTACCTCCTCAAAGAGATCCCAAAAGGAAAACTCCTAGGAATATTGTCGTCAAATTTCAGAGTTTCCAGGTCAAAGAGAAAATATTACAAGCAGCAAGAAAGAAACGATTCAGGTACTGTGGAAATACAATCAGGATAACATAGGACTTGACAGCTTCTACACTAAGGGATTGGAGGGCTTGGAATATGATATTCTAGAAGTCAATGGAGCTAGGATTAAAATCAAGAATCACTTACACAGCAAAACTCAGTATAATACTTATGGGGGGAAAAAGTGGAACTTCAATGAAATAGAGGATTTTAAAGCATTTTTGTTGAAAAGATCAGAGCTGAAAAGAAAATTTGACTTTCAAATATAAGAATCAAGGGAAGTATGAAAAGGTAAACAGGAAAGACAAACCATAAGGGATTTATTAAAGTTGAACTGTTTATATTCCTTCATGGAAAGATGATATTTGTAACTCATGAGATCTTCTCAGTATTCAGGTAGTTGAAGGAAATATATGTGTGTGTATGTATGTATATGCATACATATGTGTGTGTGTGTGTGTGTGTGTGTGTGTGTGTGTGTGTGGAGACAGAGACAGAGGGCACAGGGTGAGTTGAATATAAAGGGATTATATCTAAGGAAGAAAATTAAGGGTTGAGAGCAATGTACTAGGAAAAACAGAAAAGGGGAGCTAGAATGTAGTTAATCACCTTACATAAAAGAGGCAAGAAAGAGCTTTTAAAATGGAAGGAAAGAAGGGGAAAGTGATTTGGCTTCAGGAGGGATTAACATATACACTCAATTGGGTATGGAAGTTGATCTTACCCTACAGGAAAGCAAGGGGGTAAGAGATAAGAGAGATGGGATAATAGAAGGAATGGAAGATTGGGGGAAAGAGTAATTGGAAGCAAACACTTTTGCAGAGGGACAGGTCAAGGGAGAGATGAATAAATGGAGGGAAGGACAAGATAGAGGGAATTTAGTATTTCACATGACTGTTATAGTGGTCCTTTTGCATGATCACACATGTATGACCTATATTGATTTTTTTTTACCTTCTCAATGAGGGTGGTTGGGGAGGGGAGAAGGGAGAGAATTTGAAACTCAAAGCTTTAAAAATGACTGCTAGAGTTTGTTTTTACATGTAACTAGATAAAGATACATAGGCAATGGAGTATAGAAATCTATCTTACCCTACAGGAAAACAGAAGGGAAGGAAATAAGAGTGGAGGGGATGATAGAAGGGAGGGCAGATAGGAGGAACAGGCAATCAAAATACATGCTGTCCTAGGGTGGGGATACGGGGGAGATGGGGAGAAAACTTGAAATTCAAAATTTTGTGGACGTGAATGTTGAAAACTGAAAATAAACAAATTTATTTTAAAAAATTTTAAAAAGAAGAGGAAAAAATATAAAGACTAGTGCTAAGAGACCAATGAACCAATGAGACAATTGTTATGAGTTAAATGGAGGGCATGGCTACTGTAATTTGGAAAAGCTTCATGGTCATGGACCATAGTCTAAATTAGTAGAATTTATGTATGTTTGCATAATATGTAGGTGTGGAAATTCCTTTATATTCACAGGTGTCATGTTTTATTTTTCTTGGTATCTTCCCTAGAGCCTAACATTACATTTTGAGTCATTCAGTAGTTCAGTGACTCTGGAATAGATTTTACCAATTTGATCACTTTATCCAAGGGATTAAAGAATAAAGAAGAGTCGAGAGTTGAATTGGTTTACCAAATGGTCAGTATTGGGAAGAGAGGAGAGTATGATCAGAGCTGAGGTGTTAGCCTGAGGGATAGAAGGACCGGACTTCAGTGTGGACAAAGAATAGGTTTAGAAGGACTGAAGTCCAGGGAGAGATGCAAAGAAAGGATAAGAAAATTCAGAATTCTTGAATGCAGAAGCAGAAATCTGTGTGCAAGATCAGTGGTACAACTACTATCCCTGAATGTACCTAAGGTAAAATGGAAGAATATTATAGTAATTGGAAGACTGAGGAACTAATATGTTAAGATATTTGGAAGAAGATAAATATATTAGTTGTCATCTACTATAATAAGGGAAGGAATTGGAATGAGGATGAAACTGTAATCTCTGCCTTAATTTCTCTGTCTGAAAAAATTGAGACAATAATATCTCCCACTATTAATCCATCCAATAAGGTGGCTGAAATTTAGAACATAATTTGACTCAATTTAACATACTTTTTACTAAGAACCTAATATATGCAGAGCACTGTATTATAAAATGTTTTGATTTACTGACAGCTTTAAAGAGTGGGGAGATTGACAAAAAATAAACAGGCCTGAGTTTTGAAGATGTGGTTGGTCGAGTACACTGACATTAGCCAGACTCCCTCTTCCCACTGGGAGGGCAATAGGGCTGAGCAATCATCTGGTGCAAGAAGGTAGTATTTTAACTAGCCTGACACTTTTCTGCCAAAAACTCTTTTCTGACAACCACAAATTTATGACCAGAGACACCAAATCATGTTCCCTGTCAGTGAGAATGTATCAACAGCACATGAGAAAAGGAGAGACATGTGTCGAGTGTCGCCCACATAACAGCAAAGAAACAATCCATCACAGAGGAACACACTAGCTAAGGGAAGCTAATCACCATTCCAGTTGTCTGGGGTGACTTTCTTCCTTATTCAGTTTCACCTAAGCAGCTGATGCAAATAGAAGGGAAAAAAATAGCCCCGGGCCTTCTATAATACAGACTAGCATTACTGCATGAATTCAGCACAGAAGCAGAGTCAGCTTTGTGTTCAGCAGTGTTATCAAATTGACTTTTAGTCTTTAAATAGCACCAGTACTTGCAGGTGGAGAAGAGGGTGAATGGTGGGATGTTGCATTTCACTTCTTTTCAGGAGGACTTTAAATCAGCCGACTATTTTTTTGTACAAGGCAAACTTAAATCTGTATCACCCCTTTGACTATCTAGTCAAAATGACATTCCAGTCCATTCTACCCTTTGTTTCCCTTATTTTAAATTATGAGTAAGATAAATATTTTAAATAGTAAATAAGACTGAAAAGCCAACTCATTGCATCCCAATCTAGCCTTGAACGCTTGTATCTCCATACGTTGGTGTTGGCAAAGTTTGCATCTTCCTATTTGGAACACAAATCTCCTCCGTTTTCCTCATGATCTCTACCTTTTGAAAATTTTCTCTTTCAAAGACCCTATTTCAGATTCTCCATCTTCCATGAAGAGTTTCCTGGTCCCTGCTCCACTTCCTAATCTGAAAACGCTTTTTCTCTCCTCAAACTTTCTTGAAATAGTGGTTAGTTTTCTATACTGCCTCAATTTTGTTCTGCATTTTTTATTAGTTTGGAGATCATGTGCACCACCCAATACACTGTAAATTTATTAAGGGTAGAGACGTGTTAGTTTTAGAGGGGTTTTTTTTTTGCATGTTCAATATGCAGAGAGTACATTGTATATAACAAGTACTTAATAAATGTTGTTGAATTAAATATTTTGTAACTTAGATGAAAATGTGGTAATTCTCCTGCAGTTTACAAAGAGACTCAAAATTCATAGATTTATAAAATATCAGAATTAGAATGGCAAAAGCCATTGAATTTAACCTATATCTGAAGAATTGATTCTAATTTGTAACATGGATAGAGAGAACCAGGACTGGATTCAGAAAGACCTGAATTAAAATCTGGCCTCAGATACCAGCTGTGTGTTTCTGGGCAAGTCACTTAACCTCAGCTTTCTGCTCTGTAAAATGAATTGAAGAAGGAAATGGAAAACTACTTCAGCATCTTTGCCAAGAAAACCTCAAATAGGGTCACAAAGAGTTGGACACAACTGAAAGAAATGAACAAACAACATAATATATACAAGTGGCATCCAGCTCAAACCAATTATTCCCTTCTATGAATCCCTTCTCTTAAAAGGGTCATGTTATAAGATAGTCAGAAATGGTTCTTATTCTCTAGGGATCAAAGATTCCACCTGGGGAAAAGATCATTGGCTGGGGAGTCAAAGGACCCAAGTCTCAAATATCATTCTTATTCTTATGACTTAGGTGACCATGGTCAACACCTTGGTCAAAATGTCAGGGAATTCCCGAAGTTGTGAAGAAGGTTCCAATTTGCGTTCACGGAAGCTCCTCATCAGAGGTTCCATGTGCAAATAAAGTCACAGGTCTATGTTTTTTAAAGCATATATGCCTATGTCATACACTATACACATGTAGGTATATGTATGTATGTATAGATACAAATACAGACACTAATGTAGAATAATATATATAGATTATATATGTGTAGATATGTTGTATATAAGGCATATATATAGAAATGTACACATGTGTATGCGTATATATGTATACACACACACATATGGAGAGAGAGGAAGAAGGAGGAGGAGAGAAATACAGATATACTTTTTAAAAAGTAATCTCTGTCCCAAATCTAAAGAATATACACAGAGTATGTGTGTATGTGTGCACGCACATATATAATATGAACATGTATATGTATTTTTAGAGATAGAAACAGATGTATAGTCTTTAAAAAGAATGCTCTATTCCAGGTTCAGAAAATATTGCCACAGTGCTGAATCAATTGTGAGCCTAATTTCTTCCCAGGGCACTTGTCTCAGTACTAAGCACTCCCCTTTGTCCAGAAGATGATGAGGTTAAAGTAAATGATTCACTTTATTATAGCCTCTCGAGTCCATTTAGTTATCTAACACAAATATCCATGAGTGACTCAAGCATGCTCATGCTTTTCTCTAAAAGGAATTCCCTCCTAAATGTTCACTGGCTTGTTTGCCAGGAAGTGTCAGATCTTGGTTGGAATAAGATATGAAGACAACATGGGAAGCATTTGACAATCACAAGTGCTTTTTCTTGGAGTTCTTCTCGAATAGCAAAATCTACAAACACTGAAAAAGAACAATGGTCTTTAAAGAAAAGACCTCAACTGGAAACCAAAAGACAAAGTACTGAGAGCAAGGGTGTTTTGCAAAAACACTCATTTTTTACTGAACTGTTCAGGGCCCAATTATAAGATATTACAAGAGAAATTAGTGGTTGTCTCTCTGTGTCTTCAGACATGGCTGCATGGACTAGAAGGCTGTGTGGTGAATATTCAAAACTGAGTATTATGAAGTCCTAAATGAGGATGGTTTCCTGTCTGTAACCCATGTTATAAGATTTGGATATGGTACATATATATGTATGCATGGTTATACACACTTGGAGCTGCTTTTCGGTCAAATAATAATCTCTAAATTTTGAAACCTGTGTGATTTTTCCTTCTGTTAATCTAGAACTTTTTATTTTCTAGTTGGGGAAAATAGTTTCTTTCCCATTTGAGTCAGATGCTGATGAGTCAGAAAGCAAACATTACTAAATATTAGAAATTATTTTTAAAATACATGGGTGATTATGAGTTTAGTGATGCTCTGAAATTTGATTTATTAATGCTATCCTGAGTCAGTGAGTATACTCTGCTAAGAAGACCTTTGTTCAAGCAGGAAAGTACCCAGTGACAATAATCTATCTTAGCATTACCACTGCAATTAAATGTGGTCACACGCTGGCACAAGTAATGACCACCATCTGTTCAAGTCCACAGTCTGCCCACCCTTCTTAACAAACTGCAAATCTCTACCTGCTCAGCAAATTACCCAATACCAGTAGATTCTTAAAAGCACCATATGAGCCATAAAAACAGCCAACATGTTTTCTATGGAGAAGTGCAAATGTGGGGCACAACATCTTTCAGAATGCCAGTTTACTTGGGGGAGCTTTCCAATATGTATGCACTTATGTATACATGTGTTTGCATGCTAGACTTCACATAGGAAGTTGGCATTAGTGACAGAGCATCCACAGAGCATTCACTTTTAGTTAATTATCCAGGAGTGGGATCAACTTGCATTAAACTATCAGCTCTATCTTACCCCCTTTCAATTTTAACTAAAGGTAGCCATCTGTGAAAAGAGTTGGCTGGTGTTACAAGAAGACATATGATAATATAAGAAAAGCAATAAAATAACAACAATTACTGGTAGAAACATACCTACGTACATAGCTAGATACATAGTTCTCTAGGGCTTGCAAAGCACCGTATACACATGGTCTCAGTTCAGTCTCACAACAAATCTTGAAGCAGGCACTATGAGGGTTTTACAGAGCAGCTATTTTGAAGATGAATAAACTGAGGTTAGGAGAGGTTGTGACTTTTCCATGATCTAGACAAAAAGCAAACATCAGGAGAACAGGAATTGCATTCAGTTCATCATTAGCCCAGGTCCAGCACTCCATTCACCATATAGGGCTACCCCTCATAGTATGGAAGAGTTAAAGCTAACCAGTCAATTTGAAAGACAGACCCATAGTCATTCTTACAAACACACTATAAAACTACTGCATATTATAATGATGTACACATCATAATCATAAAACTATAAATGTAACAGTTGTTAGATTATGCATACACTTACAAAATACATAGAATATGACAAACAGTTTTAAACAATATCAAGGCAAAGATGAAGTAATTTGCTTAAGGACAACTGGTGGGTGGTAAGAATCAGAGTGAATATCTGAATCTTTTCCTGTAATTCCAAATCCAGCACCCTTGTCTTTATACTACACTTCATAATCTTTAACAGGCTATGCGACCATTATTCAGTGTTAGAAACAAAATGCTAAAAGAGAAGATGTTGCTCCTATTTGAGGAAATAAAAAGATGTTATGGCTGAAGGACTTGAGCCAGTCCTTGAAGGAAGGGAAGGATTCGACATGTGGAGATTTGAGATTCAAGGTATAGGAGAAAACATTACCACAGACTAAAGAATGAGACAAGTTTGGGGAATAGCAAGTAATACAATTTGCTGAAATAAAGAGAATGTGAAAAAGAACAAGGTGATGAAATGCTAGAAGAGTAGATTGACAACAATAAGTAAAGGGTTTTTCTTTTATAAGTAATAAGGCATCAATGAAAGAATTTGAACAGGAAAACTCCAGCTGGGAAAAACAGAAGTCTGGGCACCCATGGATAACTACCACCAAGGTCAAAGACCAGAAGAATCAAATACATATTCATAATTTGTATACATTCATATGTCATAGGATATGGAAGAAAGATGTATAGAGCCTGGAAGACTGAAGGAAGAATCTGATAAATAACTATGCCTCTTAGCAAATGAACTTGTTAGATAATTTGAAAAACCAAATATCAACAGAATTGGTTTTCTTTGTAACCTTATCTGTTTCATTTTATGCATTTAAATAAAGCCCTTGCACTACTTCTCATGTTCATAAGGTTACCTCTGCTCCTTTGATTTCATCTTAAGAGTTTTAAGTTTGCTGTTTCTCCAGGGCAGTACAACTTAGCCTGGGAGAACATGTCTCTAAAAAGTTAACATTCCTACAAGGATAGTTACTATAAAATTTTAACCTGTTTTTACTTTCTGCATCTTCATAAGCTAGGGCTGGCAGTATAGGAGAATGGGGAGAAACATGATTACTGTAACAGTATGAGGTGATGCTTTTTCATTTCAACATTTCATTTGAAGTTCTTAGGGTCTTTCTTCTGGTAGACAGCTAAAACTCTTTCTAAATCAGGCCTTAGCCCTTTGAATTCAACCAGGAGAGAATTCTAAAATTGAATGGGGAGAGTTATTCAGGACACTCAGTTGAGCTCATTTTTAACTCTTCTGTTTACATCTTAATTGAAGTTTTATGAAAATTTCAGTGTTGGGTAAGATTAGAAACAAATCCACAAGATAGAATCAGATTGTTTCATTCATTACAGGGGAGGGAGAGGTAGAGGGAAAAGAAGATGAAAAATCTTAATGTGATACATTCATTTATATTAAGAATAGCTTAAAAACTTTCACAACAGTCTTCCACAGATATTTCTTTCTAATCAACTCACCTCATCTAACCAGGTAAAACATATCTAAAAGAATGTTTCTGCTGAGAAATAAAAGAATTCATATAAAGAAGCAAAATGCTATATGGTTGAACCATACTCTCATTTCAATTCAGAAGTTAAAAGATGCTGATACAACATTCTTCAAAGAAAAAACCAGAAACAGGACAGTATAAAGTCAATGTTAGGTCTGAATTCAGCAAAAATCTATAAGGTCTACACTCATCATCGGATATGGGTTCCAAGAGCTATAACTGTGCCCCATGCCACTTGAAAACCAGGGTCAAGACTAGCAATAGGCTGAAGAGTCAATTACGTGCCTGGCCGCCACAGTGCTCAAAACAACCAGTGTTAGATAACCCATTCAAGTTAAGAACTGAAGATCTCTGTTAAAATACATTTAGGATATATTGTAGGAGCGAGGCCATAATCAAGCTGGGACACTCATGAACACCAGGGACTTAGAAGTATGGCTGGATGGCATCCTTTGTGCCCTAATAACCTGTATTAGTATTTGTTCCATAGTCATTTCTGCAACCTCACTGGTAGCAATCCCGATATAAGGCACTAGAAAGGAGTAGTATATTAACTACTATTATTTCATTAACACCTTGATATGAATTAGTTTACCAGATTAGTTGACCTGAACCTCAGATACTTTTGATTTTGCTGAGGATGAGAGAAGGTCTGCAAAGATTAAATGACTGCATGATGACAGGAAGAGTAGACTGATGTGGGTCAACAGAGAAGGGAGCACTTGAAAACCAGGGAGAAGCACAAGATCAAGGATGATGGAAAATTACCAAGCAGGACAAGGGACACCAAAGACAAACTCTGCATACTTTACAATATTCCTGAGTATGGGACTTTGGAAAATTTAAAACAAAACCATTAGCTATTTTATCCATACAAAATGGTCTGTCTGTCTGTCTCTCTCTCTCTCATGCGCACACACACACACAACCAACCAAACCTATATATTTTGATTTATTTTATTGAAGTCAACATACTATAACATCTCAACGTATTTATATCACGTAGATGTAGCCATCATGTAAAGCGCTAATAAATCATCTCCACATTTGGTTGGACAGGTGTTCTCACAGCAACCAGCTGCTCTGAATGGGATTCCTAAATAACATGACAACAGGAGCAACAGTATAGTGGACTAACACAGGAACAAGTAGATGTGGGACCCTAGCCCAAACTCTGCAAATAATACTTGTGTGACTTTGGATTACTCCCTCAACATCTCTGGGCCTCAGTTTGCACATGTGTAAAATAATAGAATTGGGACAGATTCTTCCGTCACTTCCCAGTCTAACATCATGATTTTGATCTAGCTTTTCAATCCTGATGCCAGATTTTCATCCAGTCCCAATGATTCAGGCTTCTCTCTGTTGTGCTGGACTCCTATGGCCTAGGAAAAAGAATTTGCCAAAATGCAGTCCTTCCAATCTGGTCTTTTGGGCAGCCAGGTTCAAACATCGTGACATAATCTCTTCTAATATACTTTCTTTCTAAGGGAATTCTAGAAAAGTTTTTGAAAAATAAGATGTGGTAGGAAAGAAACTCCACCACTACCCTATCTAAGAAAAAATGGAATTTTAAAACAAATTCCTTTAATATAAGGTCAACAATTGGGAATGGATATAAAATAGTAAAGACCTAGGGATTCTGAAGTTTGAGTCAAAATAATAATTAAAGAATCTCGGAGGAGCAGAACCTGTACTATTGATTTTGTTTTGCTTTGTTTTTCTTATTGCTTGGTTTTTACCAGCTTTTGTGATTCTACTTTTCACATCATTATAGGAAATCACAAAAATGGGGGCTGGAAATTTGAAATTGACAAGTTTCACTTATGAAGTAATACTATTGAACATAAAATTCATACATATATTATGGGGCTTTTTTAGTTTAGTGTGGGTGTTTTACAGGCTGTGACTTGATGAAGTATACATGAAACCTATTTTCTTTCATGATGATGCTGGTAAATTACCATAAAGTTGAATGTGAATAACAGTGAATCCTGGAGTTAACTAGGATGATGAAGCTACTAAAGAAATGAGATAAGAGATCTCCTGGCTAAAAAAAAAATGGAGGTGAAATTCTAAGGTTCTCTTTCTAAATGAATCCTCAAATCTGCCATTGAAAAGACTATACAATTTCAAAAAACTGCTAGTCTGTTCAACTGTGAAAACAAGAGAACTGAATTTATTAGTTCACTTCTCTCAATTATTATTTCATTGTACCATGGGGTAACCAAGTGGTCTCAATTAATATCCGTCCAAGAGATAAATCCTAGAATAGCTGATTTTCCAAGAAGAGACTGACAGTGTCTATAAATCTTTTTCTTCTTAATTGGAGCAAAGGTTTCAAATGCAGAATTGTCTTACAATTTCTCCCACTCCAAACCTGTATCCTTGGACCAACCACGATTTGCTTTTGTCTCTTCAAGGGAATTGATTCCCTACTCCCACCCTAACTATCCAGAGCAAAAGTAAAGTATTTAGTAAGGGGCCTTCTCGGTAAGAAAACACTCAGATGATGAGTTACAGATAGCATTTTCTTGTACAAGGCAGCTTTGCTTGGAGCGGCCAGGTGAGGCTTAGCTTATGAGATGTGACAAGATGACAGCCCCAGGTGGTACTGCTGGAGGCTGTGAAACCTGTCAGCTATGTACCAGACTACACATTTAGCAGGGGAGAGAGAGGAAAAAAAAGTTCCCCTCTCTCTTTCTAAAAGGGGAAGCAACCATATGAACAGCTATGCCAACTAGAGTAATTAGAAAACCTTCACTGTGAATACTGTAGAAGCCTGTGCACTGAAAGAATAGAGCAGAGTTTCAATATCAGTTTGGTTTTAAACTCATATCACTAACATTCTCATTCAATTAGATTTGGGTGCACATTAAAATGGACTTAGTTCCCTCTGGAAAACCTGATACACTATGGATTATCTCTCTTAGATTTGTTATTCCCTAACTATGCAAAAAGGTTTACTAAGGTGTAAAGTACTAGTGGTCGTTTGATTTAAAAAAATTATGATAAAGCTATGTATTTTGTTGTTGTTAAGTTCCACTCGACATTGCCAGGTTAAAGGTTGTTCTGAAGCTATTTTGCCTTTTTAGGAAAAGACTGAATATCTGGCTTGCCAAAATTTAGAGAAGCATCTGGTATTGAATAAGTCATTTAATTCCACGTGGTTAAACTGTAATCTATAATGCAATTAATTCTTTAATTAATCTTTTTCTTGAAAGAGTGGTGAATGAAGTTCTTTCCTTTAGGTTGTTTCTAGGTCAAAGCGGTGGTCAATTCAGTCAAACTGGTTACCTGGCAAGGTATTACACGACAAATTAAAAAAAAAAATTATTAAGCACTTACTAGATGAAAATCAAAACAATCAGTTAATTGGCAGAGAACAAATATTTGTTAACCAGCTGTTCTGCTGTCATAGTACTAGTCAAAGCAGATGTTGATAAATACATAAAATGTGGAAATATTTTGTAGAGAGGTAAAAACAAATAGCTTACGGATAGAATATTTAAGAAAGCAACCACATTCCTTCAGATTTTTCTCTGACCATTTTGAGAAGTTCATGTTATTACAATCAAAACAAAAGCAATCTTCTGCTAGGAAACTATGGATTTTCTATACCTGAATATTTTTTCTTTTTTTTTTATAATTCAGTATTAAGTAAAAAGTCAAAACTGCCTATCATGAAAAATGGTGCTAAATGAAACCAAGTTCATGGAATTAACCTAATTGGCCTTGCTGTTTTGTAGCCACAGAATATATTCCTACCCCTATATCATCACTATCTTGATAAACCACAAAATCCTACACAGAAATCTTTCCCACAAGGCTCTTGGCATATGGAAATTCAACTTGTGATTGAACATTTTCACTAATGTGAAGCTCAGTCCCACTATTTGATAGTGCTAATTTCCAGAATATATCTTGAACTAAAATTTGCCTAACCATTTGCATTCATTGGTTCTACTAAAGCAATAGAGAAGATTACTTCTTTAATACGGTAGCCCTTCTAATATTCAGAGACAACTATTTTCTTCTCCATGTCCCCTTCCGAACAACATTGTCTTTAGAATAAATTTCCCTACTACTCCTTCTTATATTTCGAATGCCATGATTTTCTGACTCCAGCATCACAGTTGTCAGCTTGTAAAAGTCCAAAGTGGGACATGCAGACAATATTACAAATGTTGTCTGATCTATGATGAACATTATAAGATTGCTTTCTCCTGCAACCTGAAGATTTTGGGGGTGGGAGGTTGATGTGCTAAGATTTCATTAGCTTTTTAATTTTGTATCTTAGCTTATTATTTTTATTGATTTTTGACACTGATACCACTTCCTAATGATTTTCCGTATCCCTATCACCAAGAGCAACAAAAAGAAAAAACTATAATAAAGCAAAACCACCTACCATATTTGAGAATACTTGTCACATTCCACACTTAAATTCTATAACCTACCTAATAAGAGGTAGGAGGCTACATTTAATTTTGTGAGAGCCAAGTCATATCTTTGGCTCATGGAAATCGTAGCCAATTAAAAGTTCCAGTTCTTGTACACATGACCTACTCCCAATCTTTGCTCTTACATAAGTATGTTAGGTTTTATTTCTACTTTTTGATCCTGCATAGAACATAGTTAAACTTCACCTTTTTAGTATTAAACTTATCATTCCAAAGGAAGGATGGCACATTATTTTTAAGCCAAGCCAAAATTATTTTGAAATCATGTCCTCCCAAGAAAGAGAAGTTGAAAGGAGCACTGAGAGGTCAGTTGGTTTTTGCTTCCAGAGGATGTCATTTCCTAAAGATGAACAATTCTACTTGATTCCATGTCTCGAAGTAGAATTTTGTTAAGAAAGAAAAAAGGAAGGGAGGAAAAAAGGGGAAGGAATGAAGAAAGGGAAGAGGAGAAATTTAAAAAAGGGAACAAAGAAAGCATTTATTAGGCCCCAGGGACTGTGCTAAGGGCTTTGCAAATATAATGTAATGTAATTCTTATAATCACTCTGGGAGGTGGTTACTGTTATTAGCTCCATTTCATAGCTGAAGCTAAGTTAAGAAACTTGCCTAGGATCACACGATGAATGATTGTCTATTAGCCATTTTGAATATCCAGCTACTATAGTAGAAATCAAATCTAAAGAATGGAAATGTAACCATATTTCAAAAAGAAAGATAAAATCAGGAAACACAGTTACATTGTCACAGACAGGATGAAAGAATCAGACTTGGAAAGGATCTGAAAGGAAGTCTAATCTAAGCCATACTCGAATAAAAATCCTTTCCACAACAATTTGGACACATGGTTAGCCTAACTTTCCTGAAGATCTCTTTGCAAGAGTAATCCTTCATCACCCAAGTAAGCTCATTTCCTATCCATTTAGGATAGCTCTCATTGTTTTCCCCTACATCATGTTTAAATTTGCCTCTTTCAAAACTCTTTGGGGCCAAGTAAAACTAACATAATCCCTTCTTTTACACAAGAACACTTCAAATATTTGAAAACAGCTGTCACAGACCCTCTCTCAGGGATGGGGAATGTGTGGCCTCAAGGATACATGTGGCCTTCTAGGTCCTCAAGTGTGTTGCTTTTACTGAATCCAAACAAAATCCTTGTGAAGTTTGGAATCAGTCAAAGGTCTGCATTTAATGACCTAGAGAGCTACATGTGGCCTCATCAAAGTTTCTTAATTGTTTTTTGTTTTTTTTGTACCGTGGACTTCTTTGGCAGTCTGGTGAAACCTATGGACCCCTTCTCAGAATATCGGTTTTTATTTTTTTAATTAATAATTTAAGGAATTGCTTAATTTCATGTAGAGGTTAGTGGAAGTTAAGATGTGTTTTTCTCACCATAGACCTCCTGAAATCTATAGTCACCCACGGACTCAAGGTTAAGAATTCCTGCTCTAAGTCTTCTCTTCCTAAGACAAAACTTCTCCAGATTCATTGATGGATCCCTACAGAGCACAAAGTCGAGATCATAACCCACCCTGGGTGTTTTCTGAACACTCTCCAGTATATATTGTTATTCATAAAATATGGAACCAAACTGAATACAATATTGCAGATGTAGATAGTGACTGAATACACCACAACTCTCATATCACTAGTCCTAGACCCCATTACTTTCTTGAAATAGCCTATATTGTGTTAGTTTAACAGATAACTATCACATTTTTAAAAAAATATTTTTTAAAATTTAATTAATTTATTTGTTTTCAGTTTTCAACAGTCATTTCCATAAGTCTTGTCTATTACATTTTTACTCATATTGATCTTGCTGTGTACTAAAAAGCATTGATAACTGTTTCACATGGACTACTATCTAGACATATCTCTTCCCTAAGTCTGTATTTGTGACACTGATTTTGAAGCCAAGCATAAGACTCTACATTTATTTCTATTAAATTCCATCTTGTCTAATTCAACTGAATGCTCTAGGCTCTCAGGATTCTGAATCTCCTAAACAAGTTATTAGATTTCCCTCATATCATTGTGTCAGTTCACTAAACCTTATTGCACTTCAGTTTCTACATTTTCAAAATTTTACGAGCATGCCACCTATCTCATTTTCCAAATCATTGATTAAGAAGAAAAATAAACATCCCAGAACCAAAAGCAAATATCACTGACTCACTTCACTGTTCCTCCTTTTGGCTGTCATCAGATCATTAATATAATCACTCTTTAGGTCTGGCCATAAAACAGTTCCAAATCTACCTAATTATATAATCATCTAACCTTACCTTGCTCTTTTCTACAAGAATTGTCTGAGAGATATTATTAAAGTTTTCTATAAGTTGAGAGAAGCCAAATTTACCTAATTTCCCTGTTCTACCTGCGTAGCTTCCTTATTTAAAAATATATGGAGTTGTCTGTTATGACCTGTTTTTCCTTTAAACTTGTATGTCTCTGAAATTCTTTAACAAGTTTTATTGATATCCTGAATTTGTACCTTATCCATCTGAGCACTACAACCTCTCTTGTAACAAAGAAAAATAGTTACACGTAACCATCAGAATGGTCATATCTGATGGCACAGAGCCAAATTCTTTCCTCTCAGATCCCTACTTCTGTGAAAGCAAAGCAAGTATTTTTCATTACTTACTTTTTGGACCAAGACGGACCATTATCTTATTTAGTCTTTGACATTGTTTACCTTTACATTGCTATAATCATCATGTACATTATATTGGTCCTGTCCCCTCTGCAACAGTTCATCGAAGCTTTCCTTTGTGTCTCTGAATTCTTCATATTTGTTATTTCTGATTATGTAATAACACATGATAATTCATTACATACCATAACTTAGTTATTCCACAAAGGTTATACATACTTGTGATTCTAGTTGCAAAAAGTAACATCGTAATGGTTTTGGTGAATATTGGATGTTTATTTCTTTTAAGAAAGTGGTGCTGTTGGTCACTGGGTCAAAAGATATGAACAATAGAATTGATTTTCTAAAATAATTCCAAATAATTTTCCAAAATAGTTGAGCCAACTGACAGCCACAAATATAGCATATGCTTGTTTATCTTTTCTCATCTCCTCCAACATATACTGTGACAGTTTTCCATCTTTTGTCATCTTTGTCACTTAACCAGTCAAGAAGCAAAACCTCAGAGTTGTTTCCTTTTACCTTTCTTTTTTTAATGATTTGGAGCATGTTTTCATGTAGTCACTGATTGAGTTCTTGGGAAGATTGCTTATATGCTCTCATTTTCTGGAAAATGGTTCTTGATCTCATATTTTTTTTTATCCATTCCTCTTGCAGCTTACATACTAGATTTTTATAATTGATCATTTAATACAAAGATTTCTCGATATTTTGGGGGGCAGAGCCAAGATGGGGGGGCGGAGCCAAGATGGCGGAGTAGAAAGACTCACATTTGCTAGCTCCGAACACACAGCCCACGAATTTCCTCTAAAAAGAACTCCTGACAAATTCTGGAACAGTGGAAGCTGCGCAGAAACACAGTGAAGGAGATTTCCGTTGCAGAGAGCCCTGAAAAACCCACCGCAAATGTACCCCGGACGGGAGCGGAGTCCTCCCCTCCCCCGCCCCGGCCACGCGGCACTAAGAGGAGCGAGCAGACCCAAGCAGGCGTCAGGGGCCTGAATCTCCAGCAGCTGCGAAGGTCCCCCCACCCACAAACGCACAGGTCAGTGAGAGAGGGGAGCAGGTATCTCCGGGACTCGGACCCCTGCCGGCTGCGGCAGAGGCGGAGGCAGCTCCCCCGAAGACTCCCAGGGTGGGCAGGGGCTCCACAGCATCTCCATTGCAAGAGATCTCTCCATAAACCCCCTGAGGGAACTGAGCCTGAGAGGCGGCCCTGCCCCCACCTGGGAACCAGCAGATAAGCTCCCATTGAAGAGCAGTCAGGCCTGCCGCCAAAAGCCCTGAGGCTGGGGAGCAGCATTTGAATCCCAGACCCCAAGCACTAGCTGGCGGATCCAGGCCAGGGGGTGGGGAGGACTCTCAGAAGTCAAGAAACTGGCTGGGAAAATGCCCAGAAAAGGGAAAAAACTAAGACCATAGAAGGTTATTTTCTTGGTGACCAGAGGATTTGGCCATTCCTCTCTGAGGAGGAAGAGATATGCTTACCATCAGGTAAAGACATAGGAGTCA
>CM053770.1:69998327-70177490 GCA_028658325.1 Potorous gilbertii
GAGGGCAGATTGGTGATATGGGTAATTAGAATGTCCAGTGTATTGGGGAGGGGGTAGGGCACAAATGGGGAGAAAATTTTGGAACCCAAAATCTTGTGAAAATGAATGTAAAAAGCTAAATAAATTTATTTAAATTAAAAATAAATAAATAAATAAATAAAATGAAAATTTAAAAAAAAAAAAAAGATTTCTCCCTTCCAGATGAGGGCTTCTCATATTCAGTCTGCAATGTTCTATTTGTGGAAAAGCATTTAAATGCTGTTAACTTTATTTGTATGACAGATAATTAATAGAAACTGTCAACACTGTTTCACGATCTCCTGTTTCCTCCCTTTCCCTTCTTTTTCCAGTATTTCCTTTTGACTTCAAGACTTCACATGGTCATTCTTTCTAGCCTTTTTTTCGTGTATTTTATTCATGGACATTCTTATAATTTTTTATAATTTTGATAAACCTGTCATTCTTAATTTAATTAATTTAAATCATGATTGGAAAGTCCAAATCCCATCCTAAAACATCCTCTGTTTAAGATATCATTCACATCCCAAATCATCCTCTCTTCCTCAGCATTTCCTGTCCATGTGTAGCACGAATGGAAACATTATCTTTGCCCCCGTGGTCTTCAGTTTTCTGGTCTAAGACTTTGTAATCTTTATCGGTACATTCTAGATTCCTTCTGGCAGTAATATTTGTGGTCATGGAATTGCTTCAAGTAGGTCAAAGTTATCTGGTTTGACAAGTCTTGAGAAGGTCTCTGTCATGTCTTGTATACTGGCCTGAGGAAGACAGGCCATATGGAATCTAGTCTGCCATTCCTTACAGTTATATCTTAACACATACAAAGCATTCATTGAACTTAAATAGAAATTCTACCCACATCAGATGCAGGGCCCAGATCAGGCCCTTCATGATGAATTCCTGTCAGGAGGGTGTAATAATTATACTGCTTCCTGTTATTCTGAAGCCCCAGAACAACTCTATTTTAATTTTTTTTTTTGGAATACAGTACTAAATCATAAATGCTGGGCACTTGAGAAGTAATTCATTGTTCAGTCTGGCTAATTTAAAACTAAAATGATTATTTCCTAGCAGTATTTTCAAACTCTTTATCTAACAATGAATGGAGTAATGTGCCAACTGAAGACGTTTGCTAAAATCGCTAAATCCAAAGTCATAGCACAAGAATCTACAATACTTTTTTATATCCGTAATGCATGGAATCATCAATATAGAGCTAGAAATGACCTCAGAAATCACTGAGTCCAACATCTTTATCTTACAGATGAGAAAAATGAAGCCTGAAGAGATTTTTTTTAGTGACTTTCCTAGGATCACACAGCTAGTCTTCCTGATTCTATCACAGTTGTCTCTGCAAGTATTATATTCTCCCTACAAGATGGTAAAATCCATTATATAACAAAGCTGGGAGGATATCTTATTGAATCACTATATCTTTCCTCCCCATCCCTTTAAGGTCCTCTGAAATTAGTAGGCACTAAATAAATGTCAGATTTAATTAAAAAGGGTACTCTAGAGTAAGCTGGGTTCTTCTCTAAAGTGAAGTGACTTTTCCAAATCATTAAGTTTCTATACTATTTGAAGGATCATTTAGGCCTGCTAACTGAGTTGAAATGGGATTGCTGGGTAGGAGTGGGTGGGAAGAGGGGGGTTTAGAAATCTTAAAGGAATTCCTCATTTAACTAATGGAAAGAAAGATCCTAGAATAGGTTGGACCAAAATATAATAGTCAAGAAAGCTGAGGGTACAGACTGGGAATAGAAAAACCTGTACAGAATGCTTCCAGACAGATCATCATTTATATTCTATAACTAGGAAATAGGCATTTTAGCAATGTTAATTAATGAGGAATATTGTGCAAGGTCTTAAATGCTTAAAGATAACAGAAACAGGTGCATTACCTTCAAGACATAGAGAAGTAGTGAGGGATAAAATAATACTTGGCACTGTAAACTGAAACAAGAAAAGTCCTTTTTCTAACACTTGAAGTAAAAGCAACTTTCAAAAAAATCTACTCTGTTTTCATTTTTCTATCTGCCAATCCTTCACTCCACATTGTAAGGGGGGAAAACAACTTTCCTTTCCCCAATGCTTTCATTAACTCTCTGGTCTTCTCAAACATGGCACAAACATTTACCTCTTCCAAGGAACATTCCTTGATTGATCAAAACATTATTCTCTCTACTCACTGCATCCCACACCATCCCCAAATAACTAACATTTTTGTTTATGTATTTCAGTAAATGTCCATAAAATGAAAGTTAAACTAGATCATCTCCAACTCTAACAAAACCAAATAAAACCTCCTATAATTTCTAATGCACATACACATGTCTCTATATAATAGATGGCAGAGTTGAGGCTCAAAATCTAGTTTCCAGAGCCTTTTGCACCCTACCACACTGTCTGCATATATACTTCTATTTTACATGTGTGTCCAAAGCTATGATTTCATCAATTGACTGCCAAAGAAGAATATCCTTTCCTCACTGCATATGCATAGACTAGTATCTATTTTGCAAACTGTAGTCTTGGGATGCTAAGGGATGCTGTGGTTAGAGTACAGAGCCTGGAGTCAGGAAGACTCATCTTCCTAAGTTCAAATCTAGTCTTAGACACTTATTACTTGAGTGACCCTGGGTAAATCGCTTAATCCTGTTTGCCTTGGTTTTCTCATATGTAAAATGAGCTGGAGAATGAAATGCTAAACCATTCCAGTATCTTTGCCAAGTAAACCCCAAATGGGGTCACAAAGAGACAGACATGACTAAAATAAAAACAACTGAAAAGCTAAATCTTAGAAAGTCACCTTAGATACTGAGATGTTAGATGACTTGGCCAGGGACACACAGATAGTATATGTCAGAAACAATACTTAAGCCCAAGTGCTCTAGCAGCTAACTCCTGTTGCCTCTCAATGAATCAAAGAATAAGCATTTATTAAGTGCCCTTCATATGCCAGGCACTGTGCTAAGCACTAGGCATGTTCACACAAAACCAACAAAATTTCCTCCTGAGGTTCTTATGTATCCTGTATGAACCTTGTTTGTACAGATTAGTTTGCATGCTGTCTCTCCTCATTAGATTGTAATCACCTTGAGGGCACAGACAGTTTTGCATTAAGTTCTCCATCTGCTAGTACTATGACAGGTACCTAGTGCTTAAAAACACTTGCTGGTGTGTGTGTGCATGTGTGTGCATGTGTGCATGTGTGTGCGCATGTGTGTGTACGCACCTGTGCAATAGCCAATATTGATAAAGCACAAAGCATTTTACATATTTTATCTCCTTTGATTCTCGCAATAACGCTGCGGGAGCGGGGTAGGTGTAATTATCACCCCCATTTTACAGATGAGAAAACTGAAAGCTGAAAAAACTTAAATTGCTTGCCTAAGATCACACAGCTAATAATTGCCTGAGGAAGGTTTCAAAATCAGATCTTTCTTACTCCATATTAGCACTCTGTTTTGCTGTTACCTATCTGCTTTCATGTACTGAATAATAAATCAGAAAAAAAATCTATTTGAATTGATACAACAACCAATTACTGGACACATTCAGCCTTCCTATAAGCCACATTTTGAGTGATGACATAATTTATAATATAAACAATAGGTTATTCTTTTTTTGTGACAAAATAGTTGGTGAGATTTCATCAGGTAATCAAGGGGGTATCATGTATGGATGGAAAACAGTGTGGTCATATCTTTAGTCTATTATAAGGATACAGACTGTGCCCCTAACCCAGATTAGAATATCAACAGCATGATTCACAGGAATATCATGGGTTAAAGTGAAGATACAGTGTCTACTCATCATTGTATTAAGGAAAACAACCTAAAACACATGCAGAGTGCTTGACACACAAAACCTTGACACATTAATAAAGCCTCTTAACAATTAGAATTATCAAAAATAGAATGAGCTGTCTCTAGAAGTAGTGTGTTTCCTCTTAGTAAATATCTTCAAGGAAAGATGGAATTATCCTTCTTTTCAGGTATACTATCACAGAAATTTCTCTTAATGTACAATTTGCACTAGGAAACCTCTGAAGATCATGAACTTTGAGATTCTGCAACTGTATGTGATCCTTTTATGGAACAGCAAATATAAGTTTGGTCACAAATGTATCTTTCTTATAACCCCTTTTGATAACTTAAACCCCTCTTTTCCATTCCCCAAAAATGGGGACTCTAAAGTCTGTTAATGGACTCAACAGAAGCCTAATAGTCAACACAGCATGAGTTGCTCCAAGCCTAAATGTATTACAGTGAAAAAGGGTTTATTTTCTACCATTTTCAAAAGCCGATGTACAAAGGCAACATTTATTGACCTTACCAAAGCCTTTGTTGCAATTAACAGCAATTTGGTTGGAATAAAATTGCATGCAATTGACCTTACTTCATTAGTTTGAAGATTATTTTACAAATGGAGAGCAAAGTGCTGTAATTTAACAGATGGACTATAATAGCTGATTAAAGGAATCTTATTTCAATTCCAACAAACCCTGGTTACTTCTAAAGATAATGTATTAATGAAAGAGCTGCTATAAATGTTTGGTTCAAGATCAAAGAGAATTAATGGGTTTTTTTGGATTTTAATTTTAAATGGATTTCTTTTTTGCTTCAACCTCTTGCTCCACTCATTAAGGTTAGACGTGTATAGTTCATTTAAAAGATATATGGTCAGGATGATCAAAAACACAGAGAATTGAGGGGTTTTTTTTTGCTTGAACACTGATTTTAACATATAATTCCAAGTCTAGGCTGTATTATTTTATATAACAAGCTAATTTTAAAAAATTAAACCCATTAAAATACAATTATATATTGCTTATAGGATTAAGCTTGTTACATATACTCACTCACTCACACACACATACATGCACAAGAGAATTCACTTATGTTATTTCTCAGTAGTAATGAATTTCAACAAAATGATGTGGTTCATTTTCCAAACCATCTTTTACTCTTTCCTTTCCCCAATATTTCACATGTACCTGACTCAAATGAACATTGAAGACAGATGCCTGGCCAAATAGAGAATGCTAACATGCCTCTAGAATGTCTGCTTTTTAACCTGCCATGCATTTCCCCAAAATGTGTGCTCTAAATACATAATTTCATGATTCATGAAATATAAAAAAATCTAAATGTGAGACTTATACAAAGTACTTCTGTAAAAGCCACTGCAGCATAGTGAACTGAGCTTTGACTTGAAAATCTGATAGGAGTAATTGAGTTTGTGACAACAGACAAATCATGGAACCATTCTGACTTGAGTTTCCTTAACCCAATGGGTTAATACTAACTATGGCATTTATCTCACAGTTTATCATTAGTGACAAATGATAAAATCTATGTAAAGTGCTTTGGACACTTTACAATGATACATGAAATGTCAGCCATGTGTGGAAAATCCTCCCTTAGATACAAATGAGCATTTTCTTTGTGACCGTACATTGAGATGTAATATAACCTACCTGTGGTCACACAGGTGGTATGCATTAGGTGCAGGACATGATCCCAAATCTTCCTAATGTCATGGCTAGTCCTCTAGCTGCCATGCTAAATTGACTTGACCTAGTTTTGCTGCACCTTAAAACAGCAGCTGTAATATATGCATTGGAAATGGGATTAAAAGTGAAAGTTTCCTTAGAAATCACCTAAATTCTCTATTTTACAGATGAAGAGAATGAGGCATAGAGAGGTTGAGTTACTGTCCACAGTCACAGTAGATTATTTAATTCCAGATTCATTACTGCTTCTGGATAATTTATTCATAAAAGAATATGACTATATTTAGCAACTCTGAAACTTTGAAACATAAGATGTGGCCAAAAGAAGCAATTTGAATACCTGAAACCATTAGTTATACAGCTATAATTTAGCTAAGAAGCTCTGAGCATACAACTGCCAGAGACCTTACCAAAAAAATTTCCTACTTCTGTAAAAGCCCAACAAGAATTAAAGTACCTTACTATGAATATGTCAATTAATCAAGAATGATTTATTCCACACCAGGTATATAGCTGGTTCCATACATGTTTCTCCTTGCTTGGTTTCAGGACAGATCTACAAAGGAAGCATACTTGGATTTCAATGAAACCTTGGAAACTGAAGGGCAGAGTAAGGTATGAAGAAAACATATGCAATATAGGGAGAGAGGGAGACAGAGTGGGGGAGAGAGAGGGGAGAGAGGGAGAGAGAAAGAGAAAGAGAGAGAGTGTGAGTGTGAGTGTGTGTGTGTGTGTGTGTGTGTGTGTGTGTGTGTGTGTGTAAACTTATAGCTGAGGAAATTTGGCAAAAATAGTACATTTGACGTTCTGTGGGGCTCAGATTTGCCTGGGGCTGTCATATAAATTTACTTAATTTTAACTGCACATTTCTTGCTGCTGTATCAATGTTACTGTCAGAGTTGACTCCCATTTGCATGAAGTCCATTGTTGATTTACAGCAGGGAATCTTCTTTCAGTTGGCTATGGTTTAGCTTTAATAGATTGAATATCTGATTTGTTTTGTCTTTTATATTAGAGACCAGAACAATCAGAGCCATGGCTCATCAGAAGGCCTTGTCCACTTGCCAGAAGAAACATAGAAGAACAGATTTAAAAGTCCTCTTCCTATCACTCAACTGTCACCAAACCCTCCTTAATCAGATTAGAATATGAGACCATTTCTTTTGATGTCACTATGTACTCCCCTTCCAAATACCCTTAACTTGTTCTGAAGTTTATTATCCTGTCTCATGACACACTTGGAACCTTCATTCAACTGTATAAGTTTTTCTCCTTCATTTTCAGTTAGGAAATTTTGGGACTTAGTACAAAGGGAAAAAGAGGACAGAGAGGAAGAAGGTACTTCAGCAGTGAAAAGTAAACAGAATGGCAAACTGATTCACCAAATTTATTGTGAGGCTAAACTCTCAGGCCTCCAGGACATGATGGTTAGCAGTAGACTTCAAGATATCTCTCTCCTTTCTTATTATTTCCGCTTCAGAATCCTGACCATTTTAGTCAAGGGGGCTAGTTGTATGCTTCCTAAGCAGTAAGCCAGCAAAGGAGCCTACGATGGTCCAAGCGCTGGTCTAGGTGCTGGGGTCACAAGAATGAGGGAAAAAAAAACCATCCTTGCTTCCAAAGAGCTAACAATCTACTCCAAATGAAAGCCTTCATTAACATATGAGAAACCATTAATTTCAACAATTTCAAATCTCAATTCATTATCTTTAACTTCCAAATTCTGCCTCTCTCTTTTCTTTTTTTATTAATGGCCCCACCAGCCTTCCAAATCTTCTGGGCTCATAAGCTCAGCCAAAGCACAGATTCGAAGGTAAATCTGATTCCCATCTACCCGACTCTGTGACTTGTACTCCTCCCCACTCTCTTTTTCTCTCGCTACCTTTCTCTATCACACCATCCCCTTTCTCCCCTGCCCCCTCAATCCATTCTCTAAATTTCCATAACAACCATCCTTCTTTAGACCTTCAGTCCTTGACCTGATTATAGTAACAACTTCCTAATCAGTTTGTCCCTTCTCAAATACAATCTTGATATTCAGACCAAGCAATGTACAGCTCTGATCATATTACTTCTCCACTTAATCACCTCCAAAGCCTTTCTACTATGTCTGGAGTAAAATATAAACTCCAGATTCTGGCGTTCAATGCTCTCTATCATCATCTGGCTATAACCTATGTTTCCTGCCTTATACACCATAGAAAGCACTGTGTCCTGGGTTGGACCTAACTCAAGCCCATTGATGCTCAGGATTAGGATACACTGAAACACTCTTGGACTGTATAATGGCCAATTAAAAAGCTTACTTTACAATGAAAAGGAGATTCCAGATTCAAGCAGGCATAGCTACCCTCTGACTTCGTTTGTCATAGAAACAGAGTCAGGTCAGAAACTTGTATTGACTCACGCATCATGGGGGATTTCATTAAGCCTGAGGAAACCCTATTGTTCATAGGTTGGGGTCTTTGACTCCCCTGTCAACCAAGAAAATGCCATAAGAGCTCACATAGGCCCAATCAAATCTCAACAAAAAGAGAGAAGTTAATTTATGAGAAACAGAAAAGAATATGTTCCAAATAGTCAAAATGAATGACTTTCCTATCACAAATCCCATTTTGCTCTTTTTTAACTTTCTACTTTTATTCACTTTAACCTTCATGCCTCCAAAAATTCACCTAATTTTTTTTCTGAAGTCTCTCATTTCCTTAAAGTCTTAAAATATGTCCTAACCTTTCCAAGAAACTCTCCCTGAGAATGGTTTTGTCCTACTCAAATTTCTCATAATATCTTACCTGGCCTCTCCTTTGTATGTTTACATGTTATCTCTTCCATTAGAATAAAAACAAACACCTTGAATGTAGGTGTTGCTCCTTCAGTCACTTCTCATAGCACCTGCCCCCTAGTAAGTGCTTAATAATTGCTTGTTGTCTACCGCCTGAAATACAACAATAACTTCCTAACTGATCTTCTGGTTTCATTCCCTGGCTTTAATCCATCTGACACATTACTATCAGATTAATCTTTCTAAAAAACTGTTTAATGTCAGTTTTTATTCAAAAACTTTCCAATGTCCCCTATTACTTGAAAAATGTCTCAACTCTTTAGTATTGAAAACACTCTACTACTTGGTCTTACTCTACCTTTCTCACCATATTTTTCACTACTGTGCTACCTAGCTGCCCATATATCAATTATAAATGTCTAAAAGTCATTTACCTCCCTTACTCCAAAAGCTTTTGATAAATACATGTAATTTTTATAAGTCTGTATTGAAAATACAAGTCACTAAGACCTTTTGAAATATTAAAACCAGCAGATAAAACCAGCAGAACTATAAATTAGTTCTGTGCCATAAATGACCAATCCTGTTGGACTATGTAATATCTTTTAAAGAAAAAAAAATTAAATAAGGCCCCAAAATGGAAAAAAAAGAAATAGTAAAACTAAAGTATCACCTGGATTAATACTACAGATTCTCATTTATATTAATGCAAACCCTAAAGATAATATGGAAAATTGTTTAAAATATAGGTAGAATGTAATATACACAATACTATATAATGTAAGCAATATATAACATGTAAGCAACCATCTTCAATTTATTTCAACAGGTAATATATCAAGAACCTAATGAATGTAGCAAAATGGACCAAGCAATGAGGAAATTACAACATTTGTATAAGACTTAATGCCTGCCTCCATTAAGCTTATAATCTAGATGTGTCCACAATACAGAGAGAACAATTATATGGATAAACACAGGATAAATGCATTTGAGAAGTATAAAACAATTGTTACAGCAAGTCTCAAGAGAAGAAGTTTGTCATCAAGGGGACAATGTAAAGAGAAGAGCAAGAAGGTACGCTTAAAGTGACAGTGAATAGATTAACTTGGTTAATTGTATAGATACACAAGTACACCCTCCACAGAAATATATGTGGATACACATATACATACATACATGCATACAAACATATATAAACACACATGTATATACACATACTATATACAATATGCTATGCTATATGATAAAATACAATATGATACTACATTTGCTGCTGAGGAAAGTAGTGTATGAGATAAGCCTTGCACACCTTTGGCCCTTCCAACATTCTTTTCCACTTACCTGAGGAATGAAGCAGGGCAAGATGAATCCAGCTAGAAAATTAGTGCTATATTATACAACTCTAAAGCAGTGAGTGGATATTCCTGTCTGGTCTTCAGTTTTGTCAACCATAAAAGGGGGGAACTGAATTAGATTACATCTAAGGTCCCTTCTGTGTCTAATCCTACAAGTGCTTCATAAAGTTTCTTTCTTCTACCCCTTCATCCCCCAACAAACAAAAGTTCTATGATATTATCCTTCAAATATCAGTCTTTGGTTTGTTTAAAATTGATATTCAAAATAGACAGTGTTATAACCATCTTAGCAAAACAAGGCCTGGAGAAAGAATTTAGATTTTGAATCTTTAATGACTTTTTAACATACTTGTTACTTTTCCTACCTGAGTAGGAAAAATTGGAAACATTGCGAAGGCAAACATTTAATAGAAAATACCTAATTAATGCATACAAAATGTTTTGTTATTTTTCTGATGACTAAGAATCTGATATAAAGTTGCTTTCCCTTTTTCTTTCTCAGGATGGAAGGTTTTATATTAGATATTATCTTCTCATGGCAAATAATATTTATCTTGCTTCTAGGAGAACAAAGCAGGAAATATGTATCCTGGGTCAGGAGGAAATGTGTTTAATACTAGTGCCATTAACATTGTGGAGATATGTTGCTGTCTTTTTCATGTTGGAAATGGAACACTTTTCTCATTGTTCTAGTTCAATTAATAACAAGTGAAGAATTCAAGAAACCCTGTAGCCTATTCAAGTCCATTTGCTTCCGGTTTCTTAATTATATGCGTATTTCTTAACAAGGGTGCCAGGATCTACTGGCAGAATAGGTTATTTAACTATTTAGCTGGTGGCAAAACCAGAAGAAGCCAAATGAAATAAATCCTTAGTCATCATAAGCATCCCATTTTTGCCTATGTTAAGCATTTCCCCCATTTCATCCAATATGGCTTAGATTCTACAAACGTCGGGTAGCCTTGCTAATAAAACACTTATTCTTTCTTTCCATTTTGTACTACATGTAGTTGGGCATGATTTGAATGGGATAAAATAAAAAATGTTAATTTATTTCCAGTAATGTTCACAGAGAAGGAGAGATAGATATATTTATATGTATACAGACTGAGCCACCAAAACACTAATTAGGTAAATTTAGTTTTCCCTTTAATCAGACTTCCAGGTAATTAGCTGTCAGCTAAGATAAATTACAGTTTATTCCATTTTTATATCATGCTTTGGTCAAATAAAGATTATGCTTTATTGGCCAGATTTAGCTGCTAATTTTTCATGCACATGAAAGGATTTGCAAATATCATCACTGGAATCTTTTAGTGTTTAACAAAACCCCATAATTTCTGCCTGAAATATCATTTTTAAGAAAACAGTCTCATCCAACACTAGGGAATATGTCTAATCTTTTTACCCCTTCCCCATGTCAGGCAAATATCCAGATTTCTCTAACTAGGTATCACAAGAGTACTGTCCCTCACCTATGGTTGCACATCCAATTCCCCTCAATACTTAAAGGTTACTATTGAGATGCAATATTCACCTACTTTGATATATATCTCTTTAAATGCTGAAATGACTCAGATTTACTTATCAGACAATATGAAAGTTTTGAGAAATGTCAGGCGTTACCTGGTCCAATGCATATATAAGAACTCCCTCTTCAATCTCTCTAATAAGTGGTTATCTAACCTCTTTCTGAAGACTTCAAGTCATTGGGAAGCCATCACCATCCAAAGCACCCCATTCCACATTTGCATAGCTCAAACTGTTGCAGTCTTTCCTTTAATAAAAATTGAATTTGCTTCTTTGCCATTCCTCCACATCATTCCTACTTCTGTCATTAAGAGGCCAGAAAAATAATCTAATTACTCTTCTACATGACAGTCCTTTAAATACTTGAAGTCAACGATTATATCCTGCCTACCCTTCACCCTTAGTCTTTCCTTCTGTACAATAAACATAACTGCTTCCCTTAATTGATCTTTCTCTGTGTGTGTGTGTGTGGAGAGGGAGAAGGAGGGGAGAGAAAGAGAGAGAGAGAGAGAGAGAGAGAGAGAGAGAGAGAGAGAGAGAGAGAGAGAGAGGGAGGGAGGGAGAGAGAAGAAAGTTAAAGTTAAACGGCAGAGAGAATCAACTTGTAGTTGGTCTCAATAGGCAGCTTTAAGAAACATGAGTAGAAACTGTAGAGAGGTGAATTTAGGCTTGAAACCAAAACTCCCAACAGTCAGAAATATCTAAAAGTGGAATATGCTACTTCAGAAGTTAGTATATTTCTTTTATTTGAGGTTTTCAAGTAAGTGCTGATCACTTGGTGGTCATGATGTAAAGGGGGCATTCTTGGGTGAAATAGAATCTATTTTGAGAATCTGTTTCTTTGATTAGTACAGCACTATGTTTCAAGTACATAATGGGTTAGAGACAGAACCAAATCACCACTACGGAAAAGTGCATTCTAACTTTGAAACAAACCAAAAAAAAAACATTGAGGAGAGAATTAATTCATAAATTAGAGATTTTTTGTATTTATATATCAGTAAAAAGTTGCATTTCTGGGATAATTGCAAAAGTATTTTGTCATTGAGAATAAATGCAAACATTTATCAAAATTTTAATCTTGGTCTTTAGTGATAAATATATTTTTTAAAAGCTTTAAAGATTATCAGTCTTTGGAAAAGTTTTAAGCTACTTTAGGCATCATTTTTGTAATCATGACTAATTTACAATGTTATTAACACAACCCCCTCTCTTATATCTACTTACAGAAACTTATTTTGCATACCTGTATGTAAATAGACACATCTTCAATTCCATTTAAAAATATCACTCAGTGCCTACTTGTATACAAAGTGCTATGCTACGCACAGGAAGGTAAGTAAAACTTAGATAAGGCTTAGTCCCTGCCTTCATAAAACTAACAGTCTAATGTGGAAATAGTCATGCATGTACATGACTAAAATATAAAATCTGAGATATGCATTATGGAAGTAGAAAAAGGAATATATGAGGTTGAAAGGATGTTTGCAACCTTCTGTAGGGGATCATGGGAGGCTTCATAGAAGAGGTGACATTTGTGTGGGGTTTAAAGGATGGTAAAAATCAAAAGGAAAATAGAGGAAAGAAGGACAACCCACACAGAGAGAACAGAATGAGCAAAGCCAGAGAATCAGGAAAGACGAGGAATGTTTGGGGGCAGAGATGATGTCATTTGACTGTAGCATTAAATATATGAGAAGAACTAAAGTAAGACAAGACTGGAAGACTGCAATCATGCCCAATAGAAGTCTAAGTGATTTCTTTGTTGGGCAATGTGGAACTTCAGAAGATATTTTAGCAGAGTTTAATGTAGGAGGAAAAATTATTCTGGCATTATTGCAAAAAATGGGCTATTTTAATAGCCTAGAATCGAGTGAAAACCTTTAAGAGAAACTAGATATATTAGGCCTAACAAAACCCATGATCATGATAGCTTTCTGGTTATCATGTAAAAGAACTCAATAATTCCATATGGACAGATGGATACCATCTGATAGGCCCATAAATCCTAAATCAGGTAAAGGTATAGACCAGGGTTGGGGGGAACCTGCAGCATGAAGGCTGCTTGTGGCTCTCTAGGTCCTCAAATGTGGCCCTTTGATGGCATCCAAACTTCACAGAACAAATTCCTTTAATGAAAGGATCTGTTCTATAAAACCTGGACTCAGCCAAAAGGCCGCAGTCAATGACCTAGCAGGCCACAGGTGGCCTTGAGGCCACAGGTTCCTTAGATGAATAATAAATAAGCAAAGATATGAACACCATATCCATGACCACTCTATGAAGTGTAGTTGACCATAAGGGGTAGCTAGGTGGTCCAGTGGATAGGGTGCCAGTTCAAATCCAGTCTGAGACACTTGTTAGCTGTGTGACCCTGGGCAAATTACTTAACCCTGTTTGCCTCAGTTACCTCATCTGTAGGAGAAGAAAATAGTAAATTATCCCAGTATCTTTGCCAAGAAAACCCCATATTGGCTCATGAAGCATTGGACACCACTGAAATTTCCAGACAACAACAAATGAACTTAATTTTAGGTTAACCCTAGACAACAACTTCAATAAGCTCAACTGTGTTAGGATACTTGGACAAGGATTTTTTTTTTAACTTCTGAGTTTCCTTTTTCTCCTCATATAGTAAATGGAACTGAGAACATATTCAGAATCCATATACCATTTCTGGTAAACTGAGGAAAGGAAAGGTTGAGGACAAAGACACATAAGTATACTAAAGAAAGGGAAAAGATGCTTCTCTTCTGAGAATTCTTTTGGGTGGTGTTGAAGAAACTAACAATGTAGGCATTTGGCAAAAGTGCAGGAGAAAACATAGGGATTGGGTAGAGAAAAGTGTCCCTTCCATCCTATACATCCATCACATCCCTTCCCTTCTTCTGTCATCATAATGCTAAAAGTTGGCAAAAGACTAATATCACTGAGATAAGTTTTACCAAATCTTACCCTGAAGGGACTGGCAGGCTGATACATGAATTAAAGACCCTACAAATAACTTGGTCTGATTTTATACTTGAGGCTAGGTTAAGAGATCTGGCCAAGATTGGTTGCTCATCTAATTTCAACATTATAAAATTATTAGCTGCCAGTTTCTAAGTATAAGATTATATGTCCTTCGTACTGCATGCCTTTGGCAACATTTAATCTTCTCATGTTTCAAAGGAATGATAAGTTGTGCCTTCTTTTCCCCTAGGATAAAAAATGTGAACCTCTCAGTATGTTATTCAGTATAGCACATTAACTAACCACAGAAATCTGAGTTTTCAACAATGGAATTTTGTTTTATTAATAGTTTGTTTTGATATAGCAGACAGTTCCCTAACACCCAAACACCTCCACTTTGTAAGTATTACCTGAAAACAGTTAAGTAAAACCACTTCCAATAATAACTTGTTTGTTACTGGTAGTACATGTTAATTTTACATACATTAGTTTACTGATGGTTGACTCTAAGAAAGGGTGTGTGTGTCAACAGTTACATTTTAGATGATAAGACATTTCCAACTCCATATGTTCAAGATAAAAGTTAATCTTTTCCTCCCAAAGCACACTCTCTTTCCAAACTTTCCTATTTCTGTCAAGGACATCACTACCTTCTAGCTACCCAAGTTTTTCCCCATTATTTTGCCCCTTTTTAAAAGACATCCTCTGTAATTTAAAAGAGAATAGTTAAGGGGTCTGAGGCAATTTAGGCTTAATAATTTGTAAGTGTGATTTATGTCAAATGATGAAGAGGCTTAAGATCAGTGTATATGACAACAGGTTATAATTTACTTGTTATTAAAATATATAATTGATATATTTGCCTAACTAGAAACTGAAAACAATCCACATATTATTTGTAAAAGAAAGTCCAATGAGTAATTTTTTTCTCTTTTGTTAACAGATATATGAGGCAAGAAATTAAACAATATAAGAATAGCACATTGAAAAATAAGGTTAACTTGGGGAAAATACCATCTCTTTGTGGTGCCAGCCTGTACAAAGAAAAAGTCATCCTGATTTTCATTATTTCTCATGACATAATCAATTAAAAGTTAATGAGTGTTCTTGCATTTCATGGCTTCATATACAGGGTCAAAACATAGTTTAAAGGATCTAGTTAAAATAACGATAATTCAGACAATTTCCATACTGTATTGATATTGCATTTTTGGTTATTGTTAATATAATTTTGCTTCTTAATGGGAATATTTTCCCCACCCATTAGTGCACCTGCCCATTAAGAGGAATTTGATTAGGGAAGATTTGTAGAAAGGCCCATACCTTTTGTTAATGAAGCACTGGTTCTCAAGGGCTGTGATGCCCTCTGGCTCTAAAAAATGTATCAATACTCAGGTGAGGTTTTACTTTGGGGCTTACTCTTTGGAAGTATTTGTTTGTCCAGACAAAACTCTAAGGAGCTCCCTGGCTTTGAACACCCAGAGGCTGGTGCTTCTCTCTCTGGTAACTATGTAAGTATGTAACGATCAGTCAGCTGCATCTGTCTGTTGATCTACGATGTACGTATTGCTTATGTCCGACAATTGGAAGCCATGTCTGTTGATTTTGATTTCTCTGTGTTTTCTCTGAAGTTCAGGGTACTGACTTTTTCCCCTGAACTAAGTGAATGATATGTGCTTGATTAAAGTGAATTTTGACCCCTCAAAAGTTGCTTTCCTTTTAGAAAACCAGATCAAAGAACCTGAGATAGCAGACCCTCCTCTGTTTTTACAAATACTTGTTTGAGTTCTTCAGCATGTTTGGGACACACAGATTTTCTTTATTATGTATTCATAAATATGAATGCATGAGGATACTCTTTTTAGGAAGGAATATAGGCAAAAATACTTATTTAAATATTTCGTGTTCCTGTCCTCCACACGGTGAAATGTCTCGAGAGAAGATGCCATAGATTTTACTTCTTTTGTCTCTCCCAAGTCTCCAAAGAAAGTGAAGTTAAGAATAATTCAAAGCATAAAAAAGAAGTTCGTGGTAATCATAACCAGGATACAACACATTAAAAATGAAGATTTGCACAGAGGATACATCATAAAGGATGGGATTAGAGAAGTGTTTGACAGGAAAGAAAAGATGGAGCAGCCATGATACAAGAGTGATGGTGTAATCAACGGACAGCTCACATGCTTTCATTCCTATCTATGCTGTGTCAAGAGAACTAGAGGAAGGTCCCCACCATAAGTAATCTCTTATATGGGACGACACAGACAAGAGTAGCATAGAAAGGGCATATATTGATGCGTTGCAATATGTGTCATGAGAAGAAAATCCAAATTTATGAAATCACAGATCCATCAAAAATTTCTCAAAGCACTGGAAAGATATTCACTTGAAAAGAGAAGTCTTTGATTAATATGATGACTATCTAATCATAGCTGACATTTATATAGCATTTGTAAGGCAGCTTCTATGGCTATTGTGATCTCTACTTTATACATTAGAGAACTGGGGCTCAGAGACTTGCCAAAGATAGCAATAATTAGTAAAGGACCAAGACAGATTTGGACCAAGTTCTCTTACCTCAAGTTTCTCACTAGATCATGCTCCTTCCTACATATACAGCATAAATTTGGTCTCTAGTTATGAGTGGTTTAATCAAAAAATATATATGCATGTATTTTATGTTAAACTCTAATCATCAAAAACTACTTATTATGTACCCACTACATTCCAAGCACTGCTAGATTATGGGGATTTATGTACAAAGAATGCAACAACACCTCCTCACAATGAACTTATGTTCTGATGGAGAAATATGTAGTTCATGGAACCTTTAATCTTGATCACATTCTATAAAATGGGAAAAAGGACCATGGAGTATTCATAATTGTCAACCATCTTCATTTACTGACAACACAAACACAGGTCTGTCTCTTAAAAGATCCATCCCTTGGAATACTATATGCAACTTTTTATACTAAAGACTACACTCTAATTTATCAAATGTCATTGGTTCCAATCTAATGTAATGAGAGACTACACATAAATATAACAAGATTGAAAAAAATCCTGATTAAAGTATCAGTGATGGAAGCAATGGTTCACTGGAGGAAGACTCTTAATTTTAGATAATATGATTTATTTTCAATAATGCCTACTTGAATTGAAGTGAATTTTAACTCAACCTGGACCAAGTGATAGCAAAAAATATTCAGCTAAGGAGGCTTTCTTTGTAAGATGAGTTTCTAGCTAAGTTTCCATTTGAAAGGCTACTTAGGGAATTATCATTGCCACTAAATATATCCTAAATCTTTTTCCCCATACCGATTTTGACATCTTAAGTGTAGACAACTGTAACCTTTTCTTCACTGTCCCAACTCACTCCACTTGTCCCATCAATCCAAAATGATGCTGTCAAAATCAACATTCCTTCCTTTTTGCTTTTTCCCTTCTCATTCTCCTCTGCAATCATTTTGTTTTTACTGCTTTCTGTGTGAGATCTGAGCCATTGGCCTTTTACAACACATAGCAAAAATCACCAAGTATATATCAAAAAAGAACAAGTACATTTTATGAAAATACATTTCCTTATCATCTATGCATGGCTATCATTTTGGAACTGGCCACTCAGGCAAGTCCTGAACAACCCAATAATCAATTACTTTATTTAGAAGGAATCACATAATTGGGCTTATTCGAAGGCAGTCTATTGTAAGTTCAGAGAGAGATTCAGATTTTTAAATAAAGACTTTGGATGCTTAATGATCCCATTGATTCCAATTGGCATGGTAACCTTAAGAGACAATGAAGCCTGGCTCACTAAGGTAGGGAAGTAAAATGGATGAATGCTGAAATGAATGAGGGCAATTCTGTGCCACTTCGCCAAAAGGGTCTCCAAATGGTGACTTTGAGTTTCAAAGCTTTGCTTTCAGGACATGTTAAAAAGGAGAGGAAAAGCAACTGGGAAAGAGTGAAAGAAGACATTCTGGGTGTTACTGTAGTGTTTCTATTGGATTCAATAGAGGCTCTGTATCCACAGGGTTCAGACACTCTTGGGTACATTTTCAAAGTAATGAAATGCTCAGGGATACAATTTTATCCCTCTCTGATATTAAAGGAAGAATTAACATGGCTAGATCTCACCATATCTCTTGACAAAGATTTATCCTTTTTTATCACTATGGAAATTGTCAATGGTTTTAATCTGAGATTTCCAGACAATTGAGGAGAAAGATTTGCTTTGGCTTAGATTAGCCTGACATTATAATTTACTTCATACTCTATCCTGTTGCATGTATACAGCATCTTGTTGAATTGTTAATATTCCTTTGTACATACTCTTTTATGTGTTTTCATGCTTAAATGATTTGTGACAACCCCCTCCCACCAAAAAAAACCATCCAATATTTCAGTGCTTTTAACCTATGGATATCTGTGTACACTAGAGAAAGGTGTTTTGTAACTCAGACGCTTCATTCATAAATAATTTATAACAGAATAACTGAGCTAACACTGGCCATAAGAAGACTAGATAAAAAAGAGTTTTGAAGTTAAGAAGGTGGAATCACAATCAAATTTCACTTGCATATCCCTTTATACTAAATGAATCAACAAACTGGGAAAAATCTACATTACTATTTACCTTTGTATGTAAAGTCTGAAAGCATGTGTAATGGTAATTTAAATGGGAAGATCTTTCCCCTTCATTAATAGGCCCATGTAACCTGTTTAAATTACATGGAAGCTTAAGTCACATGCAGTGGGAAGAGTTTTCTAAATAGAACAGGAAGGGTGGAGTAGAGCTGAGAGAAAGTTGGTCAGGCTAGTCAGAGCTGGGAAGAACACAGGCAGGCAGGCACAGTTAGGCTCCTGAGTGTTTGTTTGTTTGTGGGAAGGCCCCAGTAGGGTGTGGTAGGGAGACTTGGAAATGCCTTTGTCCCTTGCAGTGCTAATATGTATTGACTTCTTGGTTACTATGACAGATTTGACTTTCTGGTGTTGGGATTTCACTTTCTGGTGTCTGAATAAATGTTTTTCTTCTGCCTTTCATATACAAAGTCTGTTACACTTTGCAATTCAGAATTATGCTGGCATATTCATAGTTGCCCTCGTTGCTATGAATATTTTTTGCCTGAGCAATACAGAATGGTGCAGTGGAGGGTGTGAGGAGGAGAACAAACTGTAAATCTTTTGAAGAAATTGGTTCTAAGTCTATGTACAATGCAAATAAGAAACACAGAAACTGCAAAAAAAATGGAGAAAGAAACAACTCAAATAAGTTCACCTGAAATGAAAGGATTTCAGAACTGGAAGGGACAACGTTTTCATCAAGAAAAGGAAACCCACTCAAATGATTTACCCAAGATCACATTAGTGATGACATGAGTTAGTGGCAGAAGTTGGTCTAAAACCTAAGTGTCCTCACTCCTCAACCAGGCTCGTTTCCATTGCAACACAACACACTATTTCCTAGGCACACCACCTCTTATTAGGGCTGGACTGATGAAGAGTCAGATGGTTTCCAGAGCTCTAGCCAGACCTTTTTTTTCAACCACATCTCCTTCATTCTCCCCCAAGTACCTTCCATTTTTGATGGATGTTATAATTCCACCACTACAACATTCCTTCTGAAGGAAACTTTGCACTTTAACTTGTGAACATACCTGAGAGAGCACACATTCTAAAAAATTTAAAAATCTAATCAGTCTCTTAAGGTCCAGATATGGACGAAATCCTTTCCTGACAACATACTGCCATAAAAGTTAAGACAGCAGATGTTCTTGTGTGACTACATGGGAAAGAAATGGAGATCACTACAAAAACTTTGAAAAAAAAAAAGAATCACAAAGGAGAACATAAGAATTCTTGGGACAAACTTTGCATCATTCACAATCTTACTATGTCCAGTCCTGATATGTATACCACCTAGACATCACTATTTCAGTATTCCTCATCTCAAGGAGGCAGGCCAGTATGGTAGACAAAGCACTGGTCTTAAGAGTCAAAAATATGATTTAGAATACTGCCACAGACACTGACTAGCTATGTTATCCTGGGCAAATAGCTAAACTTCTCTGTCTTCATTTCCTTATTAGAATAGTACCAACTTCATAGGGTTGTTGTGAAGATCAATTGATATAATATGGATAAAAGTCTTTGCAATTTTAGAGTGCTATTTAAATGTTTGCTAGCCATTATCTTTAGAAGCCATTTTCCAAATAACTGAGATACTAGTTGCAAGAGGATACTTTACTGGCATTATATATTCAGGCACGATTTCCCATCTCTTTTTATAAGCTTGAAAATGACACCAGGCTTTGCGATGAAAACTTCTAGTTGGGTCAGGCGAAGTCATAACATTTACTATAAATAACATCCTATTCACTATGTCAATTACCCAAAACCAAGCTCTTATGCATATAATCCTGCAAGGAGCCAACATGATTTTTTTCCCCATAACTTTCCATAACTTTAATGACAAGTCAAATTTTGCTTTTCTGCTACTCGATAAAATCTGGTTTTAGCTTCATTTTTGAAACACAGTGAACTATAAGATCTAGATTTCAAGAGTGTTCCAACCTTCCACTATTAGAATGCTTTGAAAAAGGAAAGGTGGAAAGCAAATGCTATGTCCAAAAGTCTTACCATTTCTCCTCATTTCCTCCCAGACCTTCCCTTCTAAGATTCGATGATATTGCAATTCTTTGGTTCTTTTTTCTATCTTTCTGACCATTCCTCAGTCTTCTGAGAGTTGTGTGTGTGTGTATATACATATATACACACATATTATTCATAGTCATTTATTATGCTGTGCCCCTCAATAGATTATGTCTCTTTGTTCAAGTCATTTGAGCTCTCTGAGTCCTAGCGTTCTCTTCCATAAAATTAGATTATTAGATCAAATGGGCTTTATATTGCCTTCCAGTTTAAGAATTCAATTATTCCTAATCAACTTGCTTTCTAGGCAATGCCCTTAACCTCTTGTAGGGTTGATTTCTTCTGTAAGTGTTGGACTGGATCACAGAATTTTAGAGTTGAATAGGATCTTACCAGTCATTTAGTCTACCAACTCATAACTGAAAGGAATTCTCATTATAATGCATACCTTAAAAGGGGTCATCCAAATTCTCAGGTAAGACCTCTAGTGAGAGAATAAGTCACCAACTCCTAAGGTAACCTTCTAATCACTAGGAAGCCTTTTTTCACATCAAACACATCCAACAAATTTATTTCTTTTCATCTATGACCCATTGATTTTGGTCTTGTCCTTTAGGACTAAACAAAACAAATACTCTTTCATGTAATGATCCTTCAAAAATGGGACAACAGCTATGGTACCCTACCCCTAGCTCTCACATCCCCCCACCCAGTGTTCATTTCTCCAGGTTAAATCTCCTTAGCTCCTTTAGATGATTGTTACATGATGTACTCAAGTCTCTTTCTATTCTGCCTGCCTTCTTCTATGCTTATTCTATAGCTTATCATAGTATCTAAACTAGGGCAGAACCTAGATCTGACCATAATATTCCAGATATGGTCAGGCTAATGCAAAGATAGAGGGACAATCACATCATTATTCCTTGAAACTATGCCTCTCTAAATGTGGTCTAAGATCACATTAGGTTTTTTATTTAATTTGTTTTTCTTTTACTGTGTCACATCAAACTGATGATCCATTTTGAGATAGCAGTACACTAAAACTGCAGGATCATTTCCAAACTTCCCTCTAACTATGCCTATGCCTTCGTCATCCAATTCTATCAAGTTGATTTTTTAATCCAAATATAAAACTAAATAAATTCATCTAAGATTTAGTCCACTTTGCTAATCTTAAAAAGTTCTTTTTGTATCCTGATTCAGTAATTCCTTGTGTTAGCCATCCTTTCCAGAACTGAATCATCTGCAACTTTGATGAGAACACTATCAATGCCTTTATCCAAGTCTTTGGTCAAAATAGCGAACAGCAAAGATTCAAAGACACCAGCTGCCAAGTGGACAAAACATGATGGCTGAACAAGTAATAGCACCTTATTGTGATGGACTACTATCATGCTATAAGAAAGAAAAGGGAGGGTGGTGCAAGAAAACCATGCGTGGCAAGACCTATATGAACTGAAGCAAAGTGAAGAGATAAGAAGTGGGAGGTTATTGTGCACAGGAACACTGATATTTTAAAGATAATCAACTGTGAAAGAATTGGCTACTCTGATCAATTCAATGATGCAAAACAATTCCAAAGAACTCATGATGAAAAAATGCTATCCCACCTTCAGAGAGAAAACATCTGAGCATGAACTCTAAGTGCAATTTGAAGAATAATATTCTCAATTTTTCTTGCTTTGTTTTATGATATGGCTAATACAGAAATATGTTTTGCATGATTTTACAAGTACAATTGATATTATATTGCTTCCCTTCTCAGTCAGTGGGGCAGGGGTGAGAAAGAAGTGAAGAATTTGAAAAGAAAAGAATGTTAAAAAATAAATAAACTTTAAAAAGAAAATTATTATGGTATTCCAGAGGATGATCAGAGGGTAAAATGAAGGATCATTTCCAGGCAACCTGTTTCTTTTTTTTCAGCAAAGCCAGCATCCTTCAGGGCACCTAGAAAAATGTCCAAATGTCCTTTGTGTTAACAGGCGTCAGTGGCAAGTCCCAGTCATGTTTCTATCATGACATCTAAGCTTGACTCCGTGACCTGAAAGGTTGATTTCATATTTATAATCTTCTGTTGTAATTGTCTATGAAGATGTGAAATATGGCCCATCATGCATGTTCATATGGGTTTTTAGTGTCACCACTTATGGTCTACATCTACATGTAATTTGCAGTTTAATAGTATATACAGCGTCACATAAATTATGGTCATTTATTTAAGCTGCAAGTGGCAAAACTGAATAGTTTGTGAGGTCTGTACAGACACACTGTTTGGGGTATTTGGCCTTTGCGAATTGTCCTTTAAGAGCTACTCATACTTTCAACACAGAATCAATAATTTCTAAGTTAAGAAAATCATGTTTCTTATCTTATCTTCTCTATTCCCCATGATAAGTCATAACAAAGCTGTTATAATTAATACCCATTGCTTCTCACTAATGGAATTAACATGGCAATATTAAACAATCAGTGCATGAAATTATCTGCTTATTTTCATTACTTTTTCCTTCATATACTTTTCTCCTTTCCTTTCTGCATCACAGATCACTTGCATATTTTTTATGTGCAAGTGTCAAAAAGAGGGGAAAAAATCATTTACATTATGGGGGCAATGTTTGATGGCACAAGAATTTTTCAGAAAAGCCTAATTAAAAGTTTAAAGAAATACTCTGAAGGAGAAATCAGCTTGAAGAGAATATAGTGACTGTATAGTAAATTAGTTTCTCCAATTCAATCTCACAAACATAGAATATTAAGAAAATTGCTCCGAAATTCTATGAATCTATGAATATCAGTAAATTTAGAGGTCACTAAAATCTGAGTGAACAAAAATTATGTAAAGCTTCAACTTACTTACAGAAAGAGTGTACAAAAACAGAAAGACAACTTACTACATTAAGAACAAATAGTTTTGCCTAAATAGTCTTAAAGTAGTCATAAAGCTTTTAAAAAAACCTCTCAACTAATTAAAGGATCTGTGATTTCAATGAAATTGCAGTCCCTCCAAAATTCCAGTTGTGATTTTAGTCAACATCCTCCAATAAGTTTGCATATACAGTGGCTTCCTCAACTTCTCCTGTCATTTCAGTGATACCAATGGAGCCTATGGGCTGGCCATTAGCCATCCTTTTCACTCTCAACATAACCATACAATTTTTTACATTGATATATTTTGTTGGTGACATTTTTATTGTTTCTTTAATTAATTGGTAAGAAAATTTATTATTTCTTCATGCAGTTCTCTCAACCAGCTATCAACTCATGGGAAGGTACCCAGTATAGGGTGTGAGGGATTTCAGTCCAAAGAAATGCAGCCAGGTGGGAAATGAAGAAAAAGCTGGCCTAGGAGCCCCTTTTAAATGGAAGCTAGAAAATTGAAACTTAGATCTTCCTGGCTTCAAAGTTAATACTGCCTTGCTGCCTCTCATTAACTTCTCAGGGGTTTGGGTACCAGGGCCAAAAGGGAGTAAAAGATCACAGGAGGGAAAATGGAAAATGCACATGGTAAACTTTGCATATTCCACAATTTTATGAAGGCTAACTCTTTAATGTTATCTGCAGACAGTACATGATGATGCAGTGGTGTTGCGCTGATCTTTCAGCGTTTAATTTCCCAATTCAGATTTGCTTAATGTTTCATTAATGTAGTTGGCACCATTTTCATATAAAAGAGATAAGAAAAGGATGGGCCTAAACATTGAGTTTTCTCTGCTCATGGAAGAATAATCTAATACCAAAAGATAATGACCCAATATTATGTTATCACTGTATGATTCAAAATTCTATTGAAACTGACATATTCCATCCATTTGAATGAGATTTTCCTTTCAGTAGAAAATATTCTGAAAAAGTAAGTGAGCTTCAAATGCTTTTTTTTTAAAACAGCAACCAACTCTTACTGCTCTGTCATTCATTATCATCCTAAAGCATATGATTAAGTGCTTTTTTTGTGGGGGGCCTTTGTGAAAGAAAAGTAAACAATATCTGGGCATGTCAACATGCCTTCAACCAGTACAATTGAAACTGGCAGACGTAGAGAGCAACAGCAAAGGGGAGTTATTACTCTATATTGAAAAAACATTATGTAATTATAATGCTGGATTGAAAAGAAGGCACCAGGAGAAAATCATGGAAATTTAGCCTATTAAAAATGTGCTTGTTAAAGGCATTTTCTAGTCAAACAAGTAGATTTCATACTCTTTAAGATCAGAAACCATGTGTTTCCTTTATTTTTTATTCTCTCTTTCTGATTATATCGGTCACTTGACAAATATGTTATGATGATAATTTTCATTTTTTTGGAAAATGAAATTTATAAGGGCTTTTCCAAAGATAAGTCTAATAATTAGAACTTCCTGAAGCCAAAATTGACTATGGAAGTCAAATAGACACCATAATTTTGTCATGTTGAAGAAAATATTATGTCAGTGTCTAATAGCTTGGATTTGGCAAAGCTTCATTTATTAATTTTTTTTTTATTTTGGTTCTACTGCTTTCCACTTAACCGAGAGTATAAAACTGTTTTCTCATTCTTGTGACACTACAGAGAATAGACAAAAATTCCACGTGGTATGCATGTGTATAAGTGTTTTTTTAAAGTGAGTAAACAACCCACATAAGAAGTTCTAATCTTAAAATCAGATCATTCCAAGGAACTATTTGTCTTTGCCAAATTTATTTGGCCAATATCTTGACCAAAAATCAATGATGCATACCACCCAAATGTGGCATGGGACTTCAACTTTGAGATGGGATAAATCATTAATGTATACCACAAGCTGCCCCTAATGTTAATTGTTAAAATTATTTGGGGTTGACTGTTGGAAAGTCATCACTTTGGTAAGATGAAACAAAGTTTTAGGATTAAGGACCATTTCCAGTAATTAATGCTTACGCCCCAAAAGCAAGCAATTCTACCATCCACATTACAGCCTGCTTAGAAATCAAACAATGAAAACTCCAATATCCAATAAAAAAGACAAATATGAGTATTACCAAACACATTCATATACTATCATTCCAAAATGAATCATACACTGTAAACATAAGCTTCTTTGAAGAAAGAAAAATACAGAGAATAATAACAATTTATTTTGTAATGGAATTGGGATTAAGTGACATGCCCACAGTCACACATCTAGTAAGTGTCAAGTGTCTGTTGAATTCAGGTTACCTTGACTCCAAGGTGGATGCTCTATCCATTGCACCACCTATTTTAAACTCAGATGATTAAGACTGACAAAGGAGACCATTCAAAATGATTAGAGGACAGAATCCCCCTTTAAGTACTTGGTTGAAAATAACATCCATCAAAGTGTCCCTATTGCCAAGCATTTCCCTCTTTTAGAATTGAAACTGGTTACTCTTGGGACAGATGGACTCAGGTCACTCCTGCAATACTCTAGAATTTAGAAGGGTAGGGAAAAAATGTTTCTTGGGAAGGGTAGTAGATAGGGCACTAGAGTTGGACACATACACCCTTATGTGCCACTGAGGCCCTAAGTAACTCCAAAAGTATCCTGATATGCCATGGATCCTACCTTTAGGATCCTGAAGTAAAATTTTTCCATCTACTCTTTCTGAGTCCGCTGGAGCAACTGGTGGTAGTGAGTGCCACTACCAAGTCATTTTGCCAAGAGTATGCCCTCTACCATTTGAGCCATCTCTCCTAACTTCCGGAGAAGCTAGTTTTAATCTCAGAGAACATTATGACTTATCCTAAAACTAGAATCCCTACACTTGCATATGAGAGTTAGAAAGCTTTTCTATATAGTTTTTCCCAGACCCAGGCTCTTATTGACCCTCTCAACTACCCCACAATCTTTTCAGTCATTCTAAAGCTCCAGCAGCAGAAAACACAAACACTATTGTTAGGTAAGAAAGCGACCTGAGTTTGAAACCTGTTTTAAACACTTCATCACTAGCTATGTGCCACAGAGCAAGTAACTGAATTGCTCTTAGACTTGGTTTCCTCGCCTATAAAATGGGTATAAGGTCATAACAAGAATCAAATAAGATAATGAATGGTAAGTACTTGGCAAATCTCAAGGCACTATATAAGTGCTAGCTCTTATTAGCGTCAGAAATGCATATGGTTTTATTAGAAGAAATGTCACTGAAGTAGATGCATTATGTGTTTTGCTACCATACTCAAAGTCCCATGGAGCGCTTCCATTTAAATTGCAGCTGAAACCTCCTATATAAGTTGTCATTTTCTTTTAGAATGTAAAACTACTTGAAAGCAAGGCATGCCTTATGTTTTTATTTGCATCCCCAGTACATAATGTTTTGCACATGGTGAAGGCTTTTCTTCATTCCTACCATTTTCAGTTATTGTTTCAGAATGCTGTGAGTTCCTTCCATAGAGACAGGCCAAGTGTCCACTGTCCAAGGTATTTATCTGAAATTTGTCAAAGATAATTTGTGGTGGATTCTTTTCAGCTTTTTGTAGAAAGATCTCAACTCCTTCACTCATGAAGCCAATATTTATCAACTGTTTATTATTTGTAAGCTGGGTGCTGAAGTCAGGGATGGGAACATAAAAATGAATTAAGCTCCATTTCTGTTCTCAAGCTGATCATTCTGCAACTGAGAAGAAAGTACAAATAATGCAAAGGAGAAGATGATGAACACAGAAGCTAAAATCTCATGAGATTGCAGGCAAGGGGGAAAGGACTCTCACTGAGGTCAAAAGGGAGTTTTGACCTAGACCTCAAAGTAGGGTACAGATCAACAGGTGAAGAATGGGGGAGGTAGTTTGCAGGGAAAGTGAAAGGAGTATCACAAAGGCAGGAAAGTGCAGGGCTACAGCTTAGCACAATGCCTAGAATTCAGTAGGTACTTAATAAATGCTTATCAATGACCAATATGTTGCAATAATAGAAAGTCACATAAGTTGGCTAATGCATTCAAAAGCCTGAAAATGGTCCTTCCTACTTTTTCAGAATTACGTAAATGAAAATGGATTGTATATCACTTAATCATAGATTAAGAGTTGTGAAGGACCCTGGAGATCATCTTATCCAAATCTTGCATTTTGTAGATAAAGAAACAGGACCAGAGTGATAGAGCAACTTGCTCAAGGTGGTCACACAAATAACACACACCATAGGCAGCATCCAAATTCAGGTCCTCTGATAGCAGATTCAGAGTTTCCATTTCTTCCTTTGTCTTATTTCATCTACTCACTGGGTTCAATCACTGTAACACAGGACAGAAAACTTAGAACAGAAATCAAGGGACCTGGGGGTTAGTCTAGACCTGGCTAGATCATTCACTAACTGGGTGAACCCTGATCAAGTGACTCCAGCTGAACCTCTGAAGTTCAGTGCTTCTAACAAAAGAGTATAAGTGGAAAAATAATAAAAAGTATGAAAATTTTTACTAATTGTAATGTGCAAACTCAGTGCCAGAAAACAGATATACCTGGAATTTGGTAGACCCACTTACAGTCTTAAAACTTTAAATTTCCCAGAGAACATGTTCTTCTTAAGTCTGGAAGTTTGTCTGTGTTCTTCAGCGGGATACTAACAGTGCTTTATCTCTATATTTAACTCCCCCTGCTGTGCTAATGATCATATAGAGCCTACCTTGGGAGATCATAGGTACAAAGCACTCTGGGGTGTGCTATGGATTAGTAGGGCACATTGCAAATTGCTAGCTACACTGCTATTTTCCTCCCATGGTTACCTTCCAGACCTAAATTTCTCTAATCCTATATCAACTTCCTCCTCTTCTGTTCCATATCAAGATTTGCTTCTTTGTACATGATGGCTATCATAAACGAAGTGAAACTTTGGGTGGCGTAAGACCAAAAATCAGAGAAATTCATTAGTTAAACTATTTTAAAACTTACATTAACCCTTTTATCTCATATTCTCCCATTGATCACTACAGCCACTAGTACCTCTTAGAAGCACAAAAGTGAGATCTCCTCAGAGGCTGGCAGATAACATTTTTTCCCCACAACAGCAAGTAGAATGGTTAGAGAGCATGAGTCTAATTTATCTCCTCTACAATTCAGCAAGCACACACATGAATAAGCACACGTGCATGTGTGTATGTGCACACACACACAATTTGAATAATAATAACTTAGAATGGGTCCAAAAGTTCCCATATTCTATCTCCTTGGTCAAATACCTCCAAGTCCTCCTTCTAGCTTGAGCATAACCAAGGTTCTAGTAGCATATTTGTGGGGCTTTATTATGGTACCTTGAGGATGCTATGATATGCTACAGACATAGCTCACCTAGGAATGTCATGAGAGTGGCAGTATTTGTGGCACGAAGCTGCCAGCCAAGGCTTGGATGAGCTCTCTCATTTCTTTTTGTTCATGGTGATGCAGGAATCATAAGAATTTATTCTCAGCAGAATTTTTATGAAATGCTCACATGAGGAAAGGTGTGAAAGTGCTCTGAAAGCCCTAAAGTCTTATACAGTCAGGTGATAATTGATTATCACCAGCTCAAAATGCCAGAGACTTACTGCCTTAGGATGGGAAGCTGTTCTTACAGGGGATCCACAAACTCTGAATGCTTCAACAGGATCTGCTCAGGAAATTCTTGGGTCAAATCAATTTAAAGCCAATTAATCTTAACAACAATGTGCTTGTATATTCAAGGGCTAGTGCTTTTGGCAAAACACTAGAGGTTTCTACTGCTGTGTATACACTCTAAAAATACAAAACCCTTTCACTAAAAGACCAATAACATTTTAAAAATCATCCTACAACTGTAAAACTTAGCCCTTGTGTCAAGGATACCATTGTTTCTATGGTGTTAACTATACCTTGTAATGCTGTTTAACTCTACATTATATCTTCACGGGACCAACTAATGATTCCTGGTAGGGCACATCTTTTTATTCTAATATTTAGGGGAAAAAACCCCAAACATCTTATATGTATGTATTCAATAATAGCCACATCTATTCCATAGACAAGCAGGGCCAGCCCAGACTCTTTTAGTATCCATCAGCAAGTACTTCAAAAGCTACTTATGATAATATTCAATACTGAACATCTTTGTTTTCAGTGGTCTATTTCTAAGCAGTTCTAGTTCTACTATCTAATAAAGAAACAATTTTAGTAAAATTAGATGATAGGAACTTCCCTGTTGATTATGGGAGTTTTAAATACTCATGGCATTATCTGGTTTCTCTCTCATTTCTATTGAAACAGTCTCATGCATTATGCAATTTTTAAAATGGCTACATGATTTCCTTCTGCTACCCGGGAAGGATTTACTCATGGGATTTGCTCATTGAAAAGAAAGTAGAAAGCAAAAGGGATTATTGGCCTGGAAGTAAGAAGGGAGGGTCTTGACCTGCCTGTGTCACTAACTAGCTATGTAACTGTAACCATATATAGAAATATTCATTTGGAAACATTTTTCCCTTTGGTAATGGAAATAAAAGTCTCTTCTAACAACCGACTTTCCTTTAGGATATTATTTTTAAACAATAAAATTTTACTTCTGGATGATACATCTTGGTTCTTCACTGTACCTTTCTGAGATGGGAAACTCACCTCCATGTAGTTTCTCAATAAGGTATTTATCCTCTTCTCATCCTTCTCCCCTCAAAAAAACCAAAAAACCCAAACAACTCCCAAACTCAAGATCTCCCTTTATAGGCACACCCATGTACAAATCAATATTTATTCTCCAAAATTGTTTAATTCTAACCCTGAAAATAAGTACAAAATCATATGGAGAATGGAGGCAGTAATTCTGCACTTGCCTTCTCAACTATCACTCTCTGCTTCTCAGAATGTGACCTCCATGTACTCAAAGACTTTTCCAAGACTGTCTAGCAAGAACAGGTAATAAATGCTTCCTTCACAGGGAGTGCAGAAAACAAACTCAAACTGCATCCACTGTTTTAAAAGCATTAAAATTCCTGATATTATTCAGGGTAATGTATATTTCCACTGAAGGTATAGAAGAAACATAATAGTCTGGGCAAATGGGATTTCTATTGCAAATTATCTACAAGGCTTATAATCTCCTTCTCTCTCTTTTTAATGTGCGTCCTAGAAAAACAACACACTCAGTATAAATAGTGAAAGTTAAGAGACTGAGTCAACATTACAAGACTGAAAAGGTTTCATGCCCTTCTTTTTTCCTGGTCCCTTTGATTTCTACATTACCTCCTAGTCTACCATCAACAAATATGGTTTGGCCAGTCCAACTGATAGTCACTGAGTTAGAAACTAAAATTTTACCTACGGAATTAACTCAACCACAGCATGGAACGTAGTCTCTTCACCTTTTATGTCTCCATTTCATCTTTGAGAAAATGGGACCAATGCTGTTTATTTATAGCAAAATGAATAAACGGAAAGCACTGCATGACATACAACTAAAATTACGTTTACAATAAGGGCACTCTAAGAATTTCGTCACGACTTCACCTAACTATATCTTACAAACTACCTCAGATACCATCATTTTTCTTGAAGGCTTTGAGAGTAACCTCAGAAGACAAGAGACAGTAAAGCAGAATTTTAAAAAGAGGAGCGGGTGCAGATAAATCTCACCTCCCCAAGAAAACTGTAATCTCCTCATGGATTGGAAGCACGTCCTATACAATTATAATTTTGATAATAACATCGACTTGGATGTATATAATGCCTTAAGGTTTATGGGTCACTTGCTGAACAGTAATTCTATGAGACAAGGACCATAAAAGTTGTATTGCTTAGCTTACTGATTAAGGAGTGGAGGCTGAGAGATGAGTGACCTTCCCATAGTTACCCAGCTAGAAGACATTGGATTGGGGACTTACAAAGCAGTCTGTGCCTAGGCTGATTCTTGTTCTGTTTCCCCCTGCTATTCTCCAATATACAAAAGATATGTGAATATCTGTCTGATTTACGATTTCAGTGATAGAAGATGCTTCCAAGGAGGAACCATTTCCAAGCAGCTCAGTCACTGTCATACAATTTAATACTATTACAAAATTTCTGTCACAGTGGCTTATGATTATATGTTAGAGGCAGAATCTAGGTATTCCTGAAGTGAACAACTTTGCCTATTAGGTCATAAGTATGATCCCCACCTCCCCACAATGTATACATGAGTGTATGTATATACTATTATATAAAATAGATGTGTATATTCAAGGATATGCCTGTTTGTGCATATTGTATGTACCTACACAGGCATGCTTACATGTATGCATATGTACATGAGTATGTAGGGATAATGTGCCACACTTTTAAAAGGGTCTGCCTTACAATCAAATCTTGTCTATGACACTAGAATAATCAAAAAAATGTATTAAGTACCTATGATGAGTCTGGCACTATGTTGAACACTTAAGATACTCAAAAATAAAAACAAAAACAAATAACAGTCACTTGCTCTGAGGAGCTTATATTCTATCTGAAGAAACAACATGCTCACAGACAGGTAAATAAAAAAACACACTAAGTAGAATCTAATTTCTAGAGTGAGAGAGGGTGCTAGCAATCTCAATGACCAGAAGAGGCCTTATGGAGAAGGTCTGAACTGCATCTTGGAGGAAAAGTTAGGGAGTCTAAAAGATAGGAGTGAGGAAGAAGTATATTCTAGGCAGTAGACAGAGCCTGTGCAAAAGCAGAGGGACAGAAGACAGAAGGTTGTAAACGGAGACCACTCTCTTGACCAGTTTGGCTACATAAAAGGTCTCAAAAGGAAGAAGCAGGTTATGAATGCTTTTATGTCAGAATTTGAGGCAAGAGGGAGGGAAAGAGTCATTGAATTTTCTTGAGTAGGGGAGCAACTTAAGAAGACATGAGTTTTGAGAATATCCATCTGGCAGCTGGGTAGAGAATGGATTGGAAAGGAGAGACTCAACCGGGAAGATCGCTTCATCTCTCAATATCCCAGGCAATGCATAATCCTCTAATCTGCAGCAGCTGAGAGTTTTCTACACTGAGGAAACCATGATGTAAAAACACAAAGCCAAGCACAAATATCTATCAGTCTGTCTGTCTGCCGTCTGTCTGTCTAGTATTCCTCAGAATAAACAGCAATGTGTTAGGCATACAATAGATATTCAACAACCATTTGCTAAATAAACCACTATACACAACATCACCCTTTTCTTATTTCTCCATATCAAAAATGGAGCAAGCAATCTTATTTGCTACCTACCTCTGAGGGAGATAAGGATTAGTGGTAATTATCTTTATGGTTCCTTATCACTGAGCACCATGGTGGAGGAACGAGGGGAGAGAAAGTGATATTATTACTAAGTAGCTACCACAAGTATGGTTAGTTAGTTGTTGTCCTTTGTCTTTGAAAAGGACCAAAATGAAATAAATCACCATTGTAAAGTGGGGTGATGCCTTTTGATTCATGTGTAAATTGGATTTAAGTGAGGCAGAGTTGCATGAAGTTGTCAGTCTCACTCCTTCAGAGTCATCAGAGTCCAGCGGCAGGACAGAGTCAAGATGACTGGCAGTGGCTCAGAATACAGTGGATGACCTTGGTGTCTTCATCTAATCAAGCTCTAAGAGCTCCACATGGCCTGCTTCATCTGTCTTCATGGCTGTTGGAACAAATTGTTCTCATCTGCCCATTCCACCAGATGAAGTCTTCGCATGCATGGGGTAGACACTCCCCTAACTCACCAATGGATTTGAGAACCCTTGATTACCCTCAAACTGGTTTGGCCCATCTGCTGAAATGGTTGAGCAGGGTGTGGCTGCTGCACATGCTGAAGCTTCTTGGAGTCACAGGTGAGAGTTAGGTGGAACAGATGGACATCAAAAGTGGAAGAGCCCCCAAAAAGGCTTGGCAGCTCTCATCCCAAAGGTACTGGTACGGGTCCTGGTCCTGCCTGAACACACCTTACACCCCACCAAAAGCATAATCTACAGGTGATTAGGGAAATCCAAAGGTATTTCTGAGCATTTCTGTATGTGAAAGCTATATGCAGTAATTAGCACTGGTAAGTAATAACAGAATTGCACATCTCTGATAAATTTAAAACATGGCAAATGTTTGTTCTTTTTCCTATTCTCATTGGCTTCATCTGTCAGCAAGAGAAAACTAATCTTCCTTCCCACCCCCTCTTCAGCCCTATAGTCTGGGGTTCTTGAGTTTGTGGATGGAATTCAGGGTATCTGTGAAGCTGGATGAAAAAAATGACATTTTTTCCCAAAATGACTGGTTTATTTTGTAGTCCTACATATTTTATTTTATACATTTAAAACTGTTGTTCTGAGAAAGGGTCCATAGATTTTATCCATCTGACAAAATTATTCATGAGACAAAAATGGTGAAAGGAATGGGGGAGACCTGAGGGAAAAGGCTTTATAAAGTGGTTACTATGTGCCAGGAACTGTGCTAAGCAAGCTCTTTACAAATATTATCTCATTCAGGAACCCTGCTCATAGGTTTTCAAAATCTTTGACACAGTCTCTCCAAGCATGAAGTCAATTTTAATCCTAATCATATATTTTGAAGAACCAAGATTAATAAACATCTTATTTCTTTCCTGCCTTAGCCATTTGGGTCTAGCCAATCTAGATTATTTAGACAAGACCTTATGAAGAAGAAGAAGATAAAAGTACATGACTTTTTTCCTTAAGGCATGGAGATAAGTCATTCATATATGAGCTAGCCTTCACCAACAAAACATATGCTTCATAAAGTCTTTACAAATGAAAAATCACTTTAAAGTCATTTTTCATTGTAAGTGTCAGGCTCAAGATTCAATTAAAATGATGCATGCTTCCTATTTGGCAGGCATTGATGATTAAACCTCCAAATAGGTAAGGCTTCCAGGTAACAAAGAAGAATGATTCCTATTTGCTATTTGAATCTAATAAAAAGGTGCCTATGGCCCTTCAGCATTTGGAGGAAGTATACGTCAAAACCTATAAATGCCTTGCCTATGGTTATTAATAGCATTTACTAAGTATTGATAGTGTTGGTTCAGTTCACAGAATCTAGTGACAGTATCACACCATCCCTACTAGTTCCGAACATTTTAAAATGTCAGCAAAAATTTAGTTTAAAAACTTTGTCATTCATACCTTAGGGAAAAGAACTTATACACGCACGCACGCACACACACACACACACACACGCACACACACACACACGCACATTTTAGAGCACAGGCAAACTGAGAATTCAGGCAGCCACTAATGATGATAATCACTCATTTCACTAAAAATCTTTTGTTTAATAGATTTTTGAGACAAGAAAGGAGGGAAAATGTAACATTGACATGCAAAAATTTGCCACTGTTTACAAAACTGGAGATAAAAAAAGAGTCTAATAGCCAACCACAAACCAGAAAGCTTGAGTAGATTGAGGGTATTAGACAAAAAAAGTGGAACCCCAACTAGGAGATTGGGGCAGCCAGATGGTACAATAGAGAGAGTGTCAGGCTTGAAGTCAGGTAGACTTATCCTCCTGAGTTCAAATCTGGACATAGACACTTACTAGCTATGTGTCCCTGGGCAAGTCATTTAACCCTGTTTATTTCACTTTCCTCATCTGTAAAATGAGTTGGAGAAGGAAATAGCAAACCACTTCAGTACCTTTGCCAAAAAAAAGAAAACCACACCTAAGTAGGATTAGGAAGAGTCAGACAAGACTGAAGCACAAATCAGGAGATCAAGAATGATTCCATTATTTCAGTCACTTCTGAATAAAACCCCAAAAGGAACAAATAACATACATGGGTATTTGGCAGTGGAGTACTGAAATAGTTTGGTGTAAACCAGAAAAATGAAGTACATAAGAAGGCTAGATTCTAGAATAGGGAAACAAAAAGAAATTAAGAACTAGATATGAGACTAGTGACCAAAATTAAAACTGTTGTTCTGAGAAAGGGTCCATAGATTTTATCAGTCTGATAAAATTATTCATGAGACAAAAATGGTGAAAGGAATGGGGAAGACCTGAGGGAACAGGCTTTATAAAGTGGTTATTGTGTGCCAGGAACTGTGCTAAGCAAGCTCTTTACAAATATTATCTCATTCAGTATGACTGACACACTAAAAGGAACTGTCAAGAAATTGGGACAGGACGAGTGAAGCTGTAAATATAAATTCTTTGCTAAAACATACAGGTGAGGGGGCAAAGTCAAGATGGCAGAGTAGAAAGATGCATGTACGCTAGTTCTTCTCCTAGAGCCCACAAAATACCTGTAAAAATGGACTCAACAAATTCTAGAGCAGCAGAAGCCACAGAACGACAGAATGAAAGAGATTTCTAGCCAAAGGTGACCTGGAAGGATGGTAGGAAAGGTTTATCCCACAAGATGGTGAGCAGAGTGGAACCCAGCCCTGGCTGCAGTGGCAGAGGGAGGAACAGGACCTGAATAGACCTCCAGGTCAGAATCCTCATCAGGGATGGTCCCAGATCCCTCATCCCACAAGCAACAAAGAAAGCTTCAAAGGTCAATGTGGGAGGTCTTTTCCAGCTGGGCAAAAGGGGAGCAGGGTCCCAGTACTGGCCCCAGGCAGTGACAGAGTTGATGGTGACAGCAGCAGTAGCAGGTAGTAGGAGGCTATGGTGGCTGTGGAAACAGACTGGGTCCATTGTCCAGGCAGCTCAGCTTAAAGCCTCTGGAGAAATTGAGCTGGGGATCTGAACCTCAGCCCTCAGTGGTGGCTCTGGCCCCACCCAAAGCCCCTGGGGGAACTGAGCAGCTGATCTGAATCTCAGCCCTGAACAGGGTCCTGGGGGAAGGAGGAGCACTAGGACCCTCCTTTTGACAAAGGATTCAGAATTAAAGTAACTGGCTGGGAAAATGCCCCAAAAAAGGGAAAAAAATAAGACCAGAGAAGGTTACTTTCTTGGTGAGCAGGTATCTCCTTCCATCTTTTCAGATGAGGAAGAACAATGCATACTGTCAGAGGAAGTCAACACTTCTGGCTTCAGTACCTCCAAAATGAATATGAAATGGGCTCAGGCCATGGAAGAGAAAAGCAAGTCAGCAGCTTGCTAAAGGAGAACAAAAAAAATACTGAGGAAAATAACACCTTTAAAAATAGGCTAACTCAATTGGAAAAAGAGGCCCAAAAAGTCAATGAGGAGAATGAGGCTTTAAAAAGCAGAATTAGCCAAATGGAAAAGAAGGTTCAAAAGCTCACTGACCAAAATAGTTCTTTAAAAGAGTTCAGGGAAGCTAATGACTGTGAGATAAACCAAGAATTTACAAAATGAAACCAAAAGATTGAAAAAATAGAAGACAATGTGAAGATAATTGGAAAAACAACTGACCTGGAAAATAGATCCAGGAGAGACAATTTAAAAATTATGGGACTACATGAAAGTCATGATCAAAAAAAAGAGCCTAGACATTATCTTCCATGAAATTATCAAGGAAAACTGCCCTGATATCTAGAATCAGAGGGCAAAATAAATATTGAAAGAATCCACTGATCACCTCCTGAAAAAGACTCAAAAAGAGAAACTTCTAGGAATATTGTGGCCCAATTACAGAGTTTCTAGGTCAAGGAGAAAGTATTGCAAGCAGCTAGAAAGAAACAATTTGAGTATTGTGGAAATATGATCAGGATAACAGAGGATCTGGCAGCTTCTACATTAAGGGATCAAAGGGCTTAGAATAGGATATTCCAGAAGTCAAAGGAACTGGAATTAAAACCAAGAATCACCTACCCAGCAAAACTGAGTATAATATTTCAAGGGAAAAAATAGTCGTTCAATGATATAGAGGACTTTCAAGCATTCTTGATGAAAAGACCAGAACTGAAGAGAAAATCTGACTTTCAAACACAAGAGTCAAGAGAAGCATGAAAATTAAACAAGAAAGAGAAACTATTAAGGACTTTCTAAAGTTGAACTGTTTACATTCTTACACGGAAAGATTAGTAACTCGAGATTTTTCTCAGTGTATGAATAGGTGGAGGGATTACACACACACACACACACACACACACACACACGCACGCACACGCGCACGCACACGCGCACACACACACACAGAGTACAGGTTGAGTTGAATAAGAAGAGATGATATCCATAAAAAATAACATAAAATTAAGGGGTAAGGGAGGAAAATACTGGGAGGAGAAAGGGCAAAATGGAATGGGGCAGACTATCACCCATAAAAGAGATAAGAACAATCTTTTTCAATGGTGGAGAAAAGGGAGGAGATGAGAGGGGAAATGTGAAACTTATTTTCTTCACATATGGCTTAAGGAAGGAATAACATGCTCACTCAATTTGGTATGAAAATCTATCTTACACTACAGGAAAGTAGGGCAGAAGGGGGACAAGTGGGATAAGGGGAATGACAGCAGGGAGGGCAAATGGGAGAAGGGAGTAATTAGAAGTAAACATTTTGAGAAGGGACAAGGTCAAATGAGAGAACAGGAAAAAAGAGGGGGAGACAGGGTGAAGGGCAATATAGTTAGTGTTACACAACAGGACTATTATGGAAGTCTTTTGCAAAATGACACACACATACATATATATACACATATCTATCTATCTATCTATCTAGGCTGTATTGAATTGCTTGCCTTCTCAGTGGGAATGGGTGGGGTGCGATGGAGGGAGGGGGAGAAGCTGGAATTCAAAGTATTAGAAATGAATATTGAGAATTGTTATTGCATATAACTGGGAAATAAGAAATACAGGTAATGGGGTATAGAAACTTATCTTGCCCTAAAAGAAAAGATGGGGATAAGAGAAGGGTGAAGTGTGATAAGGAGGGAAGGGGTAATCAGAATGCAAGGTGTTATGGGGTGGGGGAAGGGGAGAGATATGGAGAAAAATTGTAACTCAAAATTTTGTGGAAACAAATGTCAAAATTTAAAAATAAATTAGTGAGTATAAAAAAAAATAAAATAAAAATAAAAAAATATACAGGTAAAAGATAAAATATCTTCATGAAAAGTAACCAAGATGGTTTCATTAAATACTCTAAGGAGGATGTTTGAATAATTTGATATATGAATAAGAGACTAAAAGGAACAATCACCACAGAAGAATGAACATCATAATAGAGTGAAAAGTGCACTGTATTTGATGTCAAGAGGACCTCGGTTTGAATGACTCTTCACTTACAATGGACATAACCTAGAACAAACTATTTCACTTCTGTGGACCTCAGTTCTTAATCTGTAAAATAAGATGGTTTGAAAGTAATGACCCCTACATTCCCTTCTGGCTTTTAATTTATGATCCGATGATTGCCATAATAAATATATTTTAACCAAAAAATATGATATTTGGTAATGGAAAACAAAAAAGGTGCCATCAAATACATTTATGACCAGAAAAAAATACGTGGACTCGTTATGTAACAAGATATAAGAATAACAGTCAATTCAACAAACATTTATTAAAGGTTTACTGTGAGCTAAACACTAGGGAGACAAATACAAACAGAGGGAAAGGCAGTCCCTGACCTCAAGGAGCTTACAATTCAAAGGGAAGATAATACACAAAAAGAGCTGACGAGCATGGGTGCATAAAGCTAAAAGATGAGGACATGATAGACAAAGTTCACATAATCAGGAGCAGAGCCTGGAGACAAATGAGGACATGACTAACCCAAGTATTTTCTATAAAAATAGAGGCTGAATAGATGGAGAATACTTCCAATATGAAAAATTCAGATGGATAGCCTTTGTACAGTACTAGTATTCAGCACAGTAGATGAACTTCTTATAGATGATTTATGGAAGAGCATGGATAAAATCACTTGGGATGAGAATATACACTATATATATGAATTACAATCTGGGCCACAGGAAGGAACAGTCATATAGAAGAGAACAAAGGAATCGTAATTTTTTGAGAATTAAAATATATTTTAAATATTGGATATTATTAATATATTATTGGATATATTAATTGGATATATAAATATTGGATAATATTAATATATTAAATATTAATAAAAATTAATATAAAAATATATTTTAAATATATCAAGGTAGCAATACATTGACGGACTGATCACAGAAGATCAGCCAGTAGCGAAGTATTAAAGAATGGAATGAATATTTTTATAAAGAAGACACAATAAAACACAATGAAGCATTTTCCCCTACTTGTTGTGTATTACAAGGAATTAGTGGTGACCAGAGACATTCATTAAAGAGTTCCAAGTGAAATTTCCATAGTGCCATCCCACCTGAATCCCAACTCCCCTCCTCTCACTTCATCTTGAAACAAGAATCATAAATGCTCCGTTGCCTTGTTCTGGGTCTTCAGGGAAAGGATGTTTACCCTGAGGCCCAGAATTTTTTCTCACTACTGACTACCCTACTGTCGATCACCACAATCTTTCTTTACCTGGTAGACATGTTTACGTTTCATCTGCTTTAAGCTCCAGTCAAGCCATCTTCAGCATTCTAAGGTGCTCCTAACAAATGGATATCAGCTAAAATGGGGACTCAGAATCACCATGACATATGGCTGACATGAATGTTTAAGTTCAATGCCAGGATGTGCCTGACTCTTCCTCTCAAAGGCCTTGGGAGGATAATGAACATATGAGATTTTAAAACAAAACAGTCATCAAAACGCAATGCAGGCACATTTTTCAAGATCAAATGACTCAGGGACAAGTGTAATGCTAGTCTTGGACCTTTCCTTGATAGTTCTATCCACTTATATAAGAGATGGCAAATGCGTCGATAAAATCTCAGTCAGTGGACCAAAAGTACAGAGTGCTCAACTGATGTTAGTCAATGATAAAAACGGACACATAACTTCAGTGTATAACCTGATAGTCATCAGTCATCAAGATGAGTGTTTGCCCCATGTCAGCCTAAAGGCAAACTTGGTGCCTAAATAACAAACTAGACCCAAATAAACTTTAAATGCAAGCCTAGTTTCCTAGTTTGAGCCCTCTGAGCAAATTTACAGAAAATTCGGAAAAATTCTAAAGCTCTCTGGTAGATTATAAAATGTTGTTCATGACAGAAAAGGAAATCAAGCTTACACATAGAAAATCATTAATTCCAGCACCAATATTCAATGAGCACAAGGAAGTGTGAGGCAGCTTGGCATGACAAAGAGCAATCACAGAAAGGGCAGGAAGATCTGGCTTAAAGCACAGCCTCATCTACTTATTAGGTAAATGGCTAAGTGGTACAGTGGATACAGCACCCATAGGCCTGGACTCAGGGAGACTCTTCTTTCTGAGGCCAAATCTGACTTCAGACACTTAGCTGTGTTACCATTGCCCAGGGTCACCTACTTACTTAACCCTGTTTGCCTCAGTTTTCTCTACTCTAAAATGAGCCAAAGAAGCATTCTACTAGTCTACTCCTATTCTAGTATCTTTGCTGAAACACTCCAAATACAGTCATCAAGGGTCTGACACAACAGAACAGACTCAAAAACAAGAGTAAGAAGAGGCAAGTTCCTTAATTTTTCTACTATTCAGTTTCCTTATCAAGGAAGGATGGATATTAACAGTACCTCTGTCATGTTTCTTTTTCCTTCTGTGAAGATCAAAGGAGATAATGTATACAAAACATTTTATGAATCTCAAACGCATCTAAAATCTTAGGTGAATGTGATTATAATGATGTGATGATGATGATGTTGAAGGTCATTTGCCATGATAATGAAACATACCTCATATAAGTTATTTTTCATGAATCCACTTATTTGTTTTGTGTTTCTACAAGTACAGTTCATATCTGTGAAGTTCCTATCTATGAAGTTATATCTTAACTGTTATACAGAACTCTTTCAAGGTATGTTTATGGGACTTTTTAGTAGGTCTTCAATAATCATCAATGCCATATTTTATTTTGTTTTTCTCATTGCATTTGCGAGTGGGTGGTCCATTGAAATTGAAATGCATTTGTGTGAAAATTGTGTTAGTTTCAATACAAGGACTGCAAAAGTAAAAACATGACTACAATGAGAAATTTTTCTTCCTGTGTTGTGAAATCAGTCTCATTACTCCCGTCACACCTCAGATAGATCCCTTATAGCTATAATTAATTATGCATATACACTCATTTGCATGTAATACAAATATACTTGTCTTTTCATGTGCATTTGTTCTCTAACTTTAAATTTTAATTTTAATCATATTCAGATGAACATGAACATTTCTTGAGGGCAGGGGTTGCTTCTCTTTTATCTTTGTAACCTTAGTAGCCTCTAGAATATTTCTTTTGACTAGACCTTTGATTTCATCGAAATAAAGAATTCCTATTGAGGGATCCTCATCTTCCAATACACACAGGCAAATGATCTGCAATTAATGTTCCACTGGACATAGATTGAGTGATTTAGCTATGGTCATACAGCTCATGTGTGCCAAAGGCAGAACTAGCATCCACATCATGCTGGCTCTCCCTACTACTCCATGTTGCCTTACTCCTGTTTGAATAGATGTTTAGTAAAGTCTTGTTCACAGATTTGTTTATTTCACTATCTAACACACTTCTAGTATTGGGATCTTAGGCTTTCTTGAAACAGGTTTTGTTTGCTCTTCTCCTGCCTAGTACCTCCCCCAGTTTCTGGAATCTGTTGGAATCTTTCCATGATATAAACTTCCAATTGTCATGAGACCTTGAGATTTGCACTTTCACGGCTTTGAAGTCAGAAGTGGAAAACTAATCAGATGCCCCTGAGACACAGTTCCTCTCCATTATGCAACTCCTTCATATGGCTTTGCAACCTACATCTAAATGTTTGGCAAGGTCCTGATTGGTGGAAATTGACTTGCTGGCTTATCACCGATAGGAGACACCAACCCTCTCTCACACTCATTAGAAGAAGTAACTAAAGGACTAGAGCTGAGTGCCAAAGTCAAGAAACAATCTCTCCACAGGACCACAGATATTTGAATGCTTTTCCTCCTTCATCAATAGTGTTCTGAAGATCATTGCTGCCAAAGCCTAGACCTTGTGTATCTTTCTCCCTTCTGGATGCTGGGTGGGTACCTGAACTGCCACTTGGTAACTGTGACCCAGACCCTATGTACCCTGACTTCTCTGGATTCTGACTGTATTGTTATCTCTTCTTCTCATGATCTGCTTCCACATGTTCTCGGGTATCTCCAATTTAGTCACTCAATTTTCCTTTGTTAGTTAAAACATGCCCTTCAAAGAACCTATGGTCTCTTAATGTCAGCCAAACATTTCCCGACATCAAGGTGAGGAGCCACATTATCTTTGCATTTATTTCAAGTTGTAGGAAAGTCCTTCACCAGAAAAGTACCCACAAATTTTGACTGTGGGATGAAAGGCAGGATAGAGTTAGGGAATGGGCCTGTAATTTTGCTGATGAAGAGAACTCTGAGGTCAGAAAACTTCTCTTACCAAAAGTAAATCAGCACCTTCTCTCTAACTTTGAGAGTTTCCTAGAATCCTGAAAAGTGAAGTGACTAGCTCAGGGTCACACACAACCAGTCTATGTCAGAGGCAACACTTGAACCAAGGTCTTCCCGGCTTCAGGGCCAGCTCTCTAGCCACTACAATGAGCTGCTTCAGTCAGGATTAAAACAGGCTATCAGGGGAAGGGGAGATTCTTGATTGCCCAAACTCAGGAAGACATGGGGGTTCTCATTTTAACACCAAATCTACTCACTTGTATGACTAATTAATAGTTCCATATTACATTTCTTGTCCCACCAAGCAGACTTTTAAACTCCTCGTAGGCCTAAATTCTATTAAGTATTACCTTTATATCTGCATTTTCTAACAGCATTGAGCATACAGTAGGGGGGAAAAGTTACATCAGTGGGAGTGGGGTAGGGTGGAGGGGGGAAAGCAGAATGTGCATAAACCTGTCTTTCCAAAATACATGCAAAGTAAATTTTGGGGCAAGAAAGTAGCTTGCTGTGGTGAATTAGGAAAAGAATTCCCTAAGAAGTTATCACTGGAACAGAGTTTTGAAGGAAACAAGCAATTGTAAGAGACAGAGATAGAAGTTCAACCCAGGCTTAGGAGAAAATGAAGGCAAAGGCACAGAAACAGCAGATGACTCAGGAAGATAACTCCCATGTCATTCAGAAAGTTACTTTCCAGTTACATAAGTAAATGTCTTACAGACTTCTCCAGTGATCAGAGCTGTTAAAAAATTAAAATATTTGTGAAACCTAATTTATAAGTAATTTTTATGAAAGTAAAATATTTGTGAAGATAATTCTATTCGTTAGTACTAAGTTCAAGGCAAAACAAAGAAAAATATTAATTTTCAGCAAAGGATTGATCAGAAGCATAATTTATGAATTCACTTGTTTATCTTTCCTCAGGTACTAATCAAGTATTTAAGTATTTAAATACACTACATGACATATGATAATTTACCTAAAAACATGGCAAACTTCAAAATGCCATACAAGTGTAAGTAATAAATATTACCGTTATTTTGATTAGCTATGTAAGAGGGGTTGGCAGAAAATAAACAAAAAACTCCTTTGTATTTTACCTTTACAGAAATCATTGATTCATGTGTTCAGAAAAAAACTATCCCAGAGGAAGAGGTTAATTTATTTCAAGCCTCAGGCCAGATACTAACAGTGTTTTTTTATGTACTAGGTTCAAGATATGACTTTTTGAAATGTTACTTAAACTAATAAAATACTATCAAAAGAGACTGTGTTCAGGCAATCCCCAAGTATCAAGAGAACTCATTACTTTTTATAAACACAACAATTTTCAAGCACTTATTTTTCACATTCTATCATCTTTAACAACTAAGATTAGTGTGTCTTTAAATCAGCATACTCCCCCTAATGCATTTATTAAAAAAAATGTGTTTCTAACACAGACAATTCTAAAATGACCAACAAAGCTAATAGCAAATCTCTGCTATTTGACAACCTTGAAATGGTGAACTTGACCACAACTAATCCATTTTTCTCCACAACATACCTCTAAGGACAAATGAGACACATGAAGGCTACTGCACATTGGTAGTAGCTGACTCTGGGTCTGGTTGGTAAGCAGAGCTATATTTCAGATGCAAACAGTGACAAGTGAGTTTCTCCCATTCACAACCAACAGAAGCCTACTGCTCTGTAACTAGCTAGCCCTTAGTAGGTGATGCCTTAGCTAAACTAAAACTAGGGAACATACTAACAAGCCTTTCACCAACTAAGCCACATTTTACTAATAAACAAATGAGGTATGCTTTTCATGACAAATTTTAAAAGATGATCTTCTATTTATAGTAGTATTTAATGAGATGGGTCCTTTTGACGACAACTTGCATCGCGCTTTCACATACTTTTATTTTACCCCAGCCTTAAATATTTCTTCAAGCCACATGATTTTCCTCATGATTTATGGAAGCATGAAGACTCAGGCAATACACATCAGAGGAAAAAAAAAGAAACAAATCAAAAAGTGCTTGATTGGAACCTAATTCAAAGCTTGACAAAATTTCAACCAAAATTAGTCCCAATGTGTTTAAATTCATTGTATTAACATATTTATAGCCTATTTTTAAAATAAGCTCATTATGAAAACGGAAGAAGAGATGATAAAATCCCATTCCAAGGCTGGTATAGAGAAACTAGCCCAGGAATTGGGTTCATGGACTAGGTTTGAAACTCATTCTAGATAAATCACTTAATGTCTCATTCCCATTCCTCCTCAACATAATGAACAGGCTGGCCTAGATGACCTCAAAACTTATTTCTAATCTTATATCTCTCTTCATAGAAGTCTATGTACCCTCGTAAAAATCTTATCATCATACATTAGCTAGCAGTCAACTCAAAGTTGAAAATGGTAACCCCACTGAATGAAATTAGCAATAAATCAACATCTAAGTTGCAAATTCACTTCTGACAAGTAATATGCTGCAACTAAGCTTTAAGTATCTCAGCGTAACTATTCAGCTGCATACATAAGTGAAGGTAATGGAGTCAAAAACTGCAGACTAATTGCTTCAGCTGCGGCTTATTATCTGTCCAATTTCAAGCACAGCAAGCAGTTAAGAAGTAATATAAACTACTTTAGTCAATGCATCAGTGAAGCTTTGTACCAACACAACCTCAGATTCCCTCAAATAGTCAAACTGGTAAGTGCCACATAACCACATTGTGAGGATAGATGACACATCACACCCAACCATCACTTTCCTGTTTGGAGTTCAATTTCCACTAACTACTTCTCTCTTATACCCTCATTGATTGTAATGGCTGATCTAGAATCCTTTTCCCTTCCCTTGGAAAGGGTTCCCTGATGACGGACACTCTAACATGGCTTTCCTCTTTGAATTATTTTCTTTGTTCTTCCCTTGATATCAACCAGCCATCTGTGCACATTCATTAATTTCATATGCTCAAGTTTCTTTGCCAATATTTGGAAAGTCAGTGGGTCAAACTGAAATCCAGCAGTCATTCAGTCCACTGAGTCTCTTCCATTTGATGAAGGTTTTATAATCTCATTCCAATAGTTAATATAGGCTTTTTAAAAATTTATAAGCTCCATTCCCAATTCATCTCAACTCATGTTTCTTGACTCACTGTTATATAATGTCAAGTGAAAAGAAAACCAAAATTCCCTAATTCTTCACAATACATATATCACTGTGGAATAATGATAAGGTGTGTGAAGAGAGTAGAGTGCCAGGCATTTCTATGGTGGCAGATCAAGGCCAATGATAGTCCTGTGCATTGAGGCTGAGCAAAGAACTGATTAAGTAAAAGGCATTGTTACTGAGTATTCAGGAAGGCGTTTCTTCCTCAGTGACTGATCTGAGAAGTTGGCACTTTTATCCAGGGAGAAAAGTAGAAGACAGAATGGTGGAATAATGGTGAAGGCAATGGATCTACATACCATAATTGACCTATCAAACCCATATATTGTACAATGATAAAAAAAATTGTCAAATTGAAAGGTATCTAAAAAGTAACTTATTTCAATATCCCAACTAGAACAGCAATCTACTTTATAACCTTTTGGGTCTAATCTGTGGTCACTAGACCTCTGACTGGATACCTCTAATTATGGGGAATTAACAACCTCCAGAAATAGCCCATTCAGTTGTTGGATAACTCTACTTAGAATGATCTTTCTAACTTGGAGTCAAGATCTGTTTTCTTGTAACTTTTCACCAACTTCACCACACACATGAAAAGAAAAAACTGCCTCACTTCAAAATGTTTCCCAACGTTTACTCACTACATACTCATATGTCTTACTTAATAGCTTAATATTGCTGACTTTCTCCCCGGCAACTTTTGCAATATCCTCCAGAGCTTCTGACAAAAGTGAATCTGCAGTTTTGCCATCACTAACATTACACAGGGTTCATAATGTGGTACAAGAAGAGAGATTAGGGAATTTGGAGTCAGAACCCCTTGGTCTTTGATCTATAAACTACTAGTTATGACCTTAGATCAATCACTTAGCTTTTTAGATTCTCAACTGTACAATTGGAATAATTACACTTGAAGCCTTTTAAAAAAATTAACATTCGTTTCTAAAATTTTGAATACCAAATTATCTCCCTTCTTCCTTCCCCCATTGAGAAGGCAAGCGATTTGATATAGGTTATTAGGGCTGTGTTTTGCATGACTACACATGTGTAACATGCAAAACACAGCCCTAATAATCATGTTGCAAAAGAAAAGACAAAAAAATTCAAGAAAAATACAGTAAAAAAAAAAAGATACTTCACCATCAGTTCTTTCTCTAGGGATGGAGTGCATTTGTCATCATAAGTCATTCAGAGTTGTCTTGGATAGTTATATTGCTGAGGATAGCTAAACCATTCACAATTGGTCATAGCACAATATTGCTGTTACTTTGTACACAGTAAATTTCCCTTTGCCTTAGGCCTTGCAAGTCTTTCCAGGTTTTTCTGAGAGCACCCTGCTCATCATTTTTTAATCCCTTCTTGATCCTTCCCTCTCTGCCCTACAAATTAGTTTATATGTCTTTTGGATAAATTTTATATTTACTTATAGAAGTATATTTTGTATCCATTATTATTAGTTCTTTGAGTAAACTTAAAAAAAAACCAAACAAGAAAACCACAGAACCTCATTGCATTTAGAATAATGCCTGACAGAGATGTTTGGACTGCCTATTGGTCAGATAAAGGCTATTGTAACTGGTCATTGTAAAGGTCAAATAGAGTACCAGACTTGGAGTCAGGAAGTTCTGAGTTCAAATCTACCCCCCGTGTGACCCTGGGTAAGTCACTCAATCTTTTTTCTGCTTCTGTTCTTCATCCGTAAGCAGTACTTACTTCTCAGGGGTGTTGGGAGGACAAAAATAAAACATTTGTAAATTGTTTTGCAGGTCTTAAAATGTTATATAAATCATAAGTTTTTGTTCTTATTACCAGGTCCACTTTCAAAACAGGAAAATATATCTAAAGTTGGCCTTTATTGGAGGGTGGAACCTCTACCTTCAAATGGACTCATCAGCTAGTGGAAGCCAGTGAAGGCTAAAAAGAAAAATTAAGGACCACTTGAAAATGTCAAACTTTGAAGAAGGCCATTTAGCAACATAAATGGAAAGTTACCCTTGATGAACATACAGCATAAACAAAGTAATGAAACCTATTAAAAGATTTGAAGGAGGATACCAAAGCCTGGAGAACTTAAAAGGGAAATGCAACATAGAACTTGTTTTGTCAGTGTCTCCCCAGGCAGAGACAAAAGATCCTAATGATTTTAATGTGGGTTCTTCCTCTGCATTTGGCAGGGAGAGTTAGTCCATTTTCAGATAAGTGAACCTACTAGCCAATGAGTCCATTTCTATATGTATACAATTAGGACTCTAAAAAAAACTTCTAAGAATATGATAGTATCATCTTAGAAGAGCTAGAATCTTCTCTCCATAAATAGGCTTGATTTTTTTTCTCATGAAACCAGAGACAATTAGACAATTAGATCTCTTAAAACCAAAAACTTCCACGGTCTTTTAATTTTTTTAAAGATGAGACTTTACCATTATCAGTTCCAGAATATGATCAGAATTTACCTCAGCCAGAACATCCTTCCAATGAAATCTTTATTTAAGCCCTTCCCATTTCTGATATTTTATATTCATGCATTTCCAAAAAGTCCTTTTCTTTAAAACTCTTGAATTTGCACTTCTCTAAGCAGATTTCCTTTTGATCCTACAAGTTAAATCTCATTGCTACCTTCATTTCATTGAGTTTAAAATGCCACCCTGATTTTGAAACTCTTCCATGGATTTGCTTCCTTTTTGGGGTTTCTAATATCAGCTCCACGTGCCCCTGCTGGCAACATGTCACCTCTCCCAAAGTGGCTGCTTGGACATCCTTTCTGCCAGCCAGCACAGCTGGGGTTGTTTTGCCTCCCCTTCTCATCTTGCACTTTCCCCAGAAAGCTGTTAATTTCTCTCAACTCCATTAAATATGCTCCTCCTTCAGATATGCCTTAGAAAACCCAGCAAAATGATAAACTTCCAGTTTTCCTTTAGTTTCCCCTCTTCAGATTTGCTAATGCTTCTGGGTATTTCAGGAACTAGTGAGAGAAATGAAAATATAGCCAAGATGTGACTTCAGTGGCTTAAAAATTTGTACAGAATATGCAGTGCTGATTTTAAGCATTATGGCAACAATTAAAAAACAAACAAACCCAAAATATTAGGTAGCCATAGCAAAGCAAATCCTATGTGTTAATTTAGAACCACCCATCACCACCAAAATTTCTAGAGCAGGCTTTGGTCCATAGGCATGATGCCAGAAGAGAAAGAGATAAAGATGATTTTAAATGTTGGAGCTAGAAGATAATTTGGGAGTCCTTTAGTCATATCTCCACATTTTAAAGATGAGAAAATGGGAACCCAAAGTGGTAAACTAACTTGTCCAAGGACACACAATGACTGGCAGCAAAGACTGATGAAGAGCACTAGTTTCCTAACTCCTTGTCCCTTGTCTTTCCACCAAACCACAGTTGCCTTTCTTATTGCTACTAACTTATCGAAAGGGCCAAATTCATGTTTTAGACAGCTCTTATCTTTGAGAGGGATAATATGAACATACTGGAAGATAGACTATGACCTTTTAAAATGTTTTGAATGAATATTTCCCTTGGTCTCCCCAAATTAATCAGCAGATCTGAGCTGGTTGCTTTTTTATTCTTCCCCCACCTCCCCCTACACATATTTTTTTTAGAAGCCTGTGTTCCATATTCACAAATTAGCAGCTTGAGATGACGCCCAGAGTCTCATGCAGCTTCACATTGTGCAAAGCACAGTTTTCTTGAGCTCTAGTATGGAAAGCTAAACCTCCTGAAAAATAGATCAGATGCTATTAAGGGAATAAAATATAAATGGTCGCTGAGAATTCCATTATCCAACCTTTATTACATCCAGCATATGTATTTTATAAAAGAATTAGTCATTCAATACCTCAACATACTATGGCACTCTAAGCATCCATAGTCTCCAAAAATAGATGTTTAACAATTCCAAAGTGGGCTTACAATATGGACTGGCAAAAGCCATCTGTGGGTGCAGAAATTTTACCTTGAAAAAGGAGGTGACACAGAATTCAATTTCTTTTTCAGAAAATCTTCTTTGATATATTAGAATAATAGAGCTGCAGTTGATAGACCTTTTGGTACTTATATTTGAGACCTAAGCTAGTCTTACATATAAGTGAATACAAGGTTTTCTATGAGATTGAGGGTCACTGGAAAACTCTCTGCTCCCATTTAACATTGTATTTATTATCTGTGTATATGTTGCATCTTTTTAGCAAAATGTAACCTCTTTGAAGGAAGGGACTGTTTCTATTTTTGTTTCTTTTTTTTTTTGTCTTTGTTTTTTCAATATATAGTATAGTTCCTTGCAAACAAGTGTTTAATATTTGATTGTTAAATGTAAATTAATTGAATCTTACTGGTTCCTGTTCTCTCTCTCTTCTCCTCTTCTTCTGCCCCCTCCCCCTCCATATAGATGCAATATACACACATGTACACACACATATATGTACACACATATACATGCATACATACATATATGTGTGTGTATATACACATACACACATATGTGTACATATACATATATATAATTCTGTTGGCTACGATAGCCCAAAATAATCCTAGTCACAGTTACACCCACTATCTCTCCACTAGACCCACTCATGTAGCTAAGCAGTTATTAGTGTCCTGGGCTCAAAAGACTGGAAACTTTGAACAAAATATACATATTCTCAAAGAGTGATAATATTTCCTACCTCTATTGGCCACTAAGGAATCTTCACAATTTAGTTAATCTGATTAATTTGAATTACCTAGGAGGACTCTGAAGGAATGGGACACAGGACAAGTATATTTGCATGTGAGGACACATTTAGGAATATCTGGAGTGTGGGAATACTTTGGAAGCTGTGTGTGGGTAGGTAGGTAAGGGGGTGGAGTATCTGTAGTAGGGGACACCCAAAGAGATCTGGAGGGTTTCCTATGGAATAAAAAGGAGTGCTGAAAATAAACTTAATGCACAATTTTGCCTGGGATGTCCTCAACTGGAAGCTACACTTCTTCCTCATCTAGGTCAGTCTATGTTTCTTGAGAAGCATAATAAAATGCAATGGGGAGAGAAAAGAGAAACAAAAGACCCTACCCTTGAACTGCAACAAATAGGGCCTGAATATGAAGTTCCAGCAGCCAAAGAAGACATGCAAAGTGAAACAAATAGACAAAGACAAAAAAACATTTTAAATGTACTTTGTAAAAAAAAAAGTTCATTAAGTTATATAAAATCTGCACCTAACAATATGCATTCAGAGGTGTGATACTAAAGAACTGGAAAAACCTGAGAAGAGTTGGATGAATAGGTGCAAAATCAAGTGAACAGAACCAGGAGAACAATTTGTACAAGAATAACAATACTATCAAGAAAGAAAAAAAGATTTCAGTCTAATAAGCTCAATGACCAACCATATTTACAAAGGCCCAATAATGAACCATACTACCCATTCCCTGATAGAAAGATAATTGACTCCAGATGCAGATTAATACATTACTACATCAATTAATTGGCTAATTGTTGACTAATAAAATTAATAAGTATTATATTAAGATCAATTAATATAATACCAATGTGGAAATTTGTTTTGCTTAACTTTGCATATTTGTTTCAGTGGTACAGTTTCTTTTCCTTGCCCCCTCCCAAATGGGGATGGGTTTGGAGGGAGAGAAAAATACTTGTCAATTGAAAAAATAAAAATTCAAAAGTAAATAATTGACCTCTCAATAACCTTGGATCTTCACTCCCAAGAAAACCTATTTTTTTGATAAGTTTCTAAAATACAAGTTAAGCAGATATACTTTACCCTCTCTTTCTCTCAGAGAGTTCTAGGGGTGGAAGATATTGTGAGATGTGAGATATTGCTTTATTTGATATTCAAATACGTGCCTGTCAAATACAAGCATGGCTCATTACCATAAAAAATAATGATAGAATTCCCGATGAGCCAGAAACCAAGTGACTGTAAATTACTGTAAGTGATTAGCATCCTAACATTTTTTACTTGTAAAACTGAGGTTCAAAGAACTTTTTGTGAAGGTTAATGAAACATACCCTACATCATTCACAACTTCTCAGATCCCTCTCTGTTCCTCATTTGGGAGTCTTCATTAGTTACTCCTTCCTTTCCCTAGCACTGAAAATCTGTTATTAAGATTAAGTTCAATGCCACTTCTATTAAAATATAATTCAATAAAAGATGTTAAACAGACTAAAAGGCAAAATAAGTTGGTGGACAGAGTTACAGACCATCTTTAATTGCTTGGCGAACTCAAGCCACATAGATAATGTCTAGATTCACTGAGGTTAAGGAATGTTTTTTTTTCCAGTGGTGTGGGTTGACATGGGGAGGAAACAGTCCCTAATTATCTCAATTCTGTGCAACTCAACCAATATCTGCTTTTGTTTACCTCCCTCTATTTGATTAAGTTTGACCAAAGGATTTTCTACCTTGAAGAAAGAATTCCCTCCAACTAGTACAGTCTGCTCTTTTTGGTCATTAAATATTTTAACTTCTAGATGTTCAGGTTAGTTGCTAGTATCATACCTCTCTTCCTTAGAACTCAGCCTGGACAGGTTAACCTCCCTGGTCCATCTCCAAAGACTGTGAGATTAATACCTTACATTCTATTTCATACATCTCTCCCTTTTACCTTTAATCATCTGACCACCACTCTAGTACAGGTCTTTAACACCTGGTCTCCTAATTGGTTTCCTTGTCTCAAGTCTCTTTCCCCTCCAATATTTTTTCAATATAGCCAATATTTCTAAAGCAAAAGTCTTACCGTGACTACTTGTTTATTTAAGAAACTCTAATGATAACTATTATCTCCATCATAAAAAGTCTTTTTTGACTCTTAACCTCACAGACTTCAGCCAGTCTAATGGACCACTATCTCCTTTCTGAGATTCTAAGTTTCAGCTAACTAACCTACTTCCTATCTCTCCTACATTACATCTCCAGTCCCTGCAACTTTGCACTGATTGGCCCCCATATTTGTAATTCACTCCCTCCTAGCATCCCTACCTTCTCCTAAGTCGTAATTCCTTCCACACTTCCCAGTGCCCTTTCTTTCCAATTACTTCCTATTTTCTCTCAAATATTCTCTTTTTATTTAACTTTGTACATTTTATTTCCTCCAATCTTGCCTAGAACTTCTGTCTTTCTACACCAAGCATGCAAACAATGACTGGAACACAGTGCTTAAAAAAGTGCATAAAATTCAATTGTTGAGTTCCACACAATCCTGTCTCCCCTCTGTGATTACACCATCAGTATTCCACTCTACCTCATCTTAAGGATTCCAGGTCTTCAAGGAAATGAAAAAACTAAACAAAACACCTAGTTTCCTCCTCACATAAAAAAGATTCAAGACCTCTATCACAGACATTCTCTTTCTAGGACATAAACTCTACTCTTTTCATTTCTTCTGCTTTTCCCACAGTGAAGTCTCCCTTGGCATTTCAATATGCAGTTCTGTACAAATATTCATATACATTTTTTCTTGTAACACTATTCTTCAAACTTTCCAAGTTTCAACATTTTCTTCATAAAGTCTCAATTATGAATCCCCCAAAATGATTGATGACAACTACAGAAATCAGTGAAATTATAAAGGAGACCACACAACTGATTCACTTCATATCTCCACCCATATTTATGCTCATGTAATTGGTCTCTTACAGATAATTGTTCGCTTAGAATTTTTCTAAATATAAAATGCTCCCTCATTCTTTTGGAACACCGAGAAACAATTTAAAAGCTCTTATTCTCATTAGACCCTTGATATACATTCAACACTTTCTTCTTACTAATTCTGCATCTCACTTAATTTGTATTGCCTTGAACTCTTCCCCTCTGAAACAAGGCATGTGCAACCTTCCAATTACATAAGTTAGCGTCAAAGATAGAGCCCTACCAATGGTGACTAATTCTACTAATGTGAGAGACTGTGGCAAGTATAATATATCCAATTCCTTTCAAAGAAATACTCTTTAGTGGGATTATCATTTTAAATGGTTAGACATATAATTTATCTCAGTAATCAGTACCATGGCCCAAGCTTCATAATTTAAAAGGAGTAGAGAACATTTGAGCATGATTCTGAGGACACCAAGAATATCTAACAGTACTTATGCAGAAGGTGAAAGAAACATTAAATTGAAATTTGTGCTAGAGAGACAAACTGTTCATTTGAGCTTTCAGAAGGAGGACTGAAACTGGCTTTTTTGTGGTTGTTGTTGTTTTATTTTCATATCTGAAGCAAAGAAGCAAAGGACATCGCCTTAATGTGGCAGCATAAAGAATTTATGTTAGTCATATGGAAGAATTTCTTGATAGGGTTAAACACTGGAATGAGTAACAGACACTAGCAAGAAGAGAATTTTTCATAGAAGACACTTCTGTGAAGGTCCCTTTAGAGAAGAAAAAGTCTTATCTCTCAAGAATATTGCCCATCCCTTGGGCAGGGAGATAGACAAAGATGACCTCTCAAGGTTTGTTCCAACTATCATAGAAGGCCAACTTCAAGAGATTTTGGCGCTTTTCAGTCCCATAAACTTGTAGGAGGTTCTCAGATTATTCAGAAGTATTCTCCCATTCCCATTTTAAAAATATTCAGCATATGTCTGAGAATGCCACTATAAATTTATTCCTGCACAATATTTTACATCTCTTTCTGTGAATTATGAAATTGGAATGTATCATGTATGTTGAATCATGAAATATTAATCTTTCTGACCCCATTTACCCTAGATAACATTTCTTATCTCTGCTTTTCAATTTTATATCATTGGGAATGAAGATAATATATTTTAAAACAAGTGCACTTTAAAAAATCCTTAATTTGGCTCTCCAGGCATTTTCAATCCACAAGCACTTTAATCTCCCAATGAAAATACACTTTTAATTTAAACAGCTAAATTATCTTCAGCTCCCACTCTTCTGTCAGTATACATGACAATACATAAAGTTGTTCAGTGCAGATTTATCTTTTGCCAAGGGGAATCTGGATGGTCAAATTCATTTAAATACCCAACAAAGAATTCAATTTATCAAATGCTTTTATCTTAAAAGGCTATTTTTTTCCTTAAAAATACAAATTTGTTAATCCTTTACCAGGAAATGAATTTACTACTCAAAAAAAAGAGCTGGGTTACCTGAATACCTCCACCCCCAATTCTGATACTTATTTATGATGATTAGAATATGTACAGATTAATTGCATCCATTTCTTTTCCTTTTTATAAGACTTTGATTTTTAGAGATCATAAATGGGGAGGAGGGAAAGCTACACTAGCTATTTGGAAGATATAACAGTTTCACATTATTATCTATTTTTATTATTTTGCTATAACCATTGGTCTACAAAATTTGCTGCTACCTGCCTTGCATAGGTCAGGCTGTCAACTTGTAAGGATAGGTAAGCTTTCACATTCTTGTCCATTAGCTTATGAAGAAATATGCTGAGGGTTATTAGTATCCAAATAACAATTATAAAAGACTAATGGGGATAAATAACTCAAACCCTAGTAGAATAATTGATCACAATGCCTGGGTATGAGATGCCACTGTAGTTGACTAGTCTCATTTTTGAGAAGGCTGAATGATTTGAGGCAGCCATATAATTAAGTAAATACCAGTCCACAGGTCTTCCTTCCTTCCTTCTTTTCTTTCCCTCCCTCTATTTCTTCCTTCCTTCCCTTCCCTCCCTTCCTTCCCTAAATGAAATCAGAAATATTTTCCCTCATGGTAATATAGTAAATGAAATCAATATTCCTTTAAGAACAAATCTGGTCTGGAAGAAGCCCTCATTTAGCTGGGCCAAAGGCCCAGTTCCCAGGGCCAGTTATTAACTATGAAACAAACTAGTTAATATGAGGGTCCATTACTATGTCAGTAATTTAAACAAAGAGTATATAAACACATGTTTAAAATCTAACAAGAGTAACAAATATAAATGTGGGCAGAGGAATTTAAGTTCAAGAAATTGACTTCTTTCCGAACTTCACAATCCAACATTTTGACAGCCATGAGGATGAGTCTTTGCTCCCAAGCTCTTCAGACTATGTCTCTTCCCTCCCCTCAGTGTACACTTCAACCAGAAAACCTTTCTCCTCCTGTTGACCAGATTTCCTTTATAGTAGCATTGTTGTTAGCCGTTGCTGTTTAGCCTTAAGTTAACAAGGATAAAGATATACATCAGACACTGGGCCATCCTCAGAGTCAAGATGATGCCATGGTAAGGGATATACAAAAAGGACATTCATATCTCCTGTGACAGGAGCAGCTGCTTCTAAATCTGCTCTGCTTAGCCACAGCAGTCCCTTCACCTCCAGTTTTATCCCAGAAGCCAGACACAATTTAAATAGTTTCAGGTGGGGAAAAAAATCTGAAGGTAACAAAGCAAATATTTATAAGAGTAGAATATAATGTGCCATATGCCCCTTTCCTCTTCATTGAACCAGTTCCATCCTACTCGCTTTATGTGTTTGACAAATGATAATAAATGGTACCCCCAAACAGATAACTTTTAAACAGAGAGATTATGCATTCATCTTCCCTGTTCTTGACACATACCAGGTTTTAGACTTATAATCATCACTAAGGATTCAGTGTGTTCTTTTCATAATTATCAATTCTGCCATATGGCCATGAATACTTCTTAAGACCTAGTACAAGTTCATAAGCCTGGTACACATTTATTTAATGCTCTATTATGTGAAAGAAAACAGCAGAAGGATAGTGGAAGGACACTGAATCAATTCTGGAATGGCAACCTAGGGAAGCAACAATTCTCTAGTGAAGAAACACTCATCAGAACTCTCTAAAAACAAGAAAAAAAACACCACCTCACACACACAACTTAGACTGATTTTGCACCTAGAGAGCACTAGTGAATATTAACCCTTAGGCTAAATCACATATTTATTTACTACTTCTTTTTCCATCACCATATTTCCAAAAGGACCTCCCCCCATTTCTCATCTACCCTCCCGCCTCCCACTGAACAAATAATAAAATGAATGTTTTCTCTCTTCTTTTTTTAATTAGGAAAAAAAACCCCCAAACACTGAGGATTTGAGAGGAATCTGTCCCTTCACACCAAATACTGTTTCAAAGTTATCTTCTTACATTCCCTTTACAAAAGGATTTTGTTAGCTAGTGCCCCAGGGAACCTCTTTCCTTTCCCTAACTCCAGGTGTCTCCTTTCCCCTTCTTAAACCTTCCCCCTTTTTCTAAATACTGTAAGATAACAAGTGAAAATAAATAGGGATAAATAGCTTATGTTGTTGATCTATTAGATTTGGACAAACTATTTTGTGAGTCTATTCCTGTCTCAGAGGATCTATTTTAATGATCTGCCTGAGGTGAACTAAGCAGTGATTAAAAGATAACTACTTCAGTCTCTTAAGGAGAGAATTATTATAAAGCATACATGAATTGAAAAAAATAATCTCCTACCTATTCACCTTTATTTCCCCAAAGACTCTGAGACTGCATATGGTGGAGGTACCCCTATCTCACTGCCATACAAAAGTACCATTGCAGTCCTCAGCTGTAGCTCAGCAATCCTAGGAAAAGAGTCCTCTTTTCCTAGCGATGGATGTCACCTGGACCTAATGATACACCTGCCATGTATCAGGCAAAGTTTCTGCTCCTTTATAAGTCCATAATAAATAGCACCAATGGGATAATACATTGGAAGAATACTCAAAAAAGGAGGAAGAGAATGGATGAAAAGAACCAAGTCCTTTAGACCTATCATGTGTAGTGAATTTTCTTGTGACTTGTGTTGGCACACCAAATTAAAGTCTTGTTGAATGACCTGTATATGCTGAAATCCTCCCTCCCTCTCTTTTTTTTTCTTTTCTGGGCATCATTACCAAGTAGTTGAAAAACCTTTCTAAACTCACAAATGCAAACACCAAAAGGTTCTAAGGAGATAGGGCCTTTGTCCAAAGACACCAACATATTGAGTGGACTGTAGCAGATGCTCACCATGCCTATGCATTATTGATAAAGCCATGGGATCTGTTAAAAATAGAAGGTAGGGGAGAGAGTGTGGCAGACCCCAGGTGCACTCTACATTTCATCACTCTGCACAGCTTTATGGCTCAGGTGACAATTCAGGGTTTCCCAGTATGTCTCACACAAATCATTCAGGAAATACTGTCCTACAACTTGGAATATTAATATGCATATAAATGTATGCATATATTCATATGTGCTCTCTCTCTCTCTCTCTCTCTCTCACACACACACACACACACACACACACACACACATTCTCCAAAAGCCAGCATTTACCTGTTCCTGTTGTTGCACTGATTTCCCTGGTGCATTTTGTTCCTTAGCCGTAGTCATGCTCTCTTTTCCAGGGTGCTCACTACCAGAGGGGCAGGTAGGAATTAACGGTGAGTTTGGTGGCACCGGAGTCCAAGGAGGGAATGAGGAGTTATTCAGTCCATCACTTCAGGAAATCAATCCCAGTGCAATTTTTCTTCACTCCAAAGAGGGGTGGGGGGGTGGGGTGGGGGTGGGGAGGCGAGCCTAGGTCTAGCTTTAAAACGCAAAGTGCAGAGAGAAGGGAAGATGCTGCTGCTTAGTGGGGCTTTTCCAATTAGCAACAGCCTCTGCAATCGCCACAGAAACAATGATAACTGCTTGGCAACCAGCAACTGGCAGCTCGGGGCTGGAAAGACAACCCGAGTGATGTGGTCCTACCTCCCCCCTCCCCTCCTTCTGCCTACCCCAGTGGGCGCCACGGCGCATGCCCCAGCCGCCGGCTCAGCCTCCCTGTGCTGGGGAGCCACGCACCGGGCTGAGCGACTCTCCGGAGGGGAGGGTGGACGGGGAGGGCGCCCGAGCCCAGCCGCGATCCCCGGAGCAGCGCGATCCCCGGAGCAGCGCGAGCCCCCGAGCAGCGCGGCGCCGGGGAGCCGCGGGGAGCGGCGGGGAGCGGAGGGCGGCCTGGCTTTGCGCTGCCCTCCTCGCACCTCTCCCGGGCTCCTCCAAGCTTAGCCTCCCCGCTGGCGGGCACAGCCCGGGTACGTGTGTGCGGCTCCCACTCCTCTGGCGGTGGGAAGGAGGCGAGGAGGAGGGCAGGGATGGAGGAGCGAAGGTGGGCGACAGACATCGGGGAAACTTACGTCAGCCGTGTCCCGAAACTTTCCCCAGGTGTCCTTAGGGAGCTGTCGCTGGCTGGACAGCTCCCCCATTCATTAAGGGCCCTCCTAACCCACGCCACTGACCCACAAGCCACAGAATCGATGCCTGGGCAGAGGGAGAAGACACAGAGAGCCGGTGGAAGGGGGAGGGGAAAGGTAAATGGGAGCCCAGAAGAAAAGGGTCATCTTCAGAGCCAACTCTCCCAGAAAAGTGGATAAAGTGAGCCGGAGGGGTGGGGGGCTTAAATGGGGATGCGCTGCGGGGCAAGGAGGTAGGTTTGCCCAGCTGGGTGCCCTGGGTATTATTGGCTGGAAAAGCCGTTTTAAAACTCAGGCACCTGCTCAGGATCCATTTTGTGTCTCAGAATATTTTAGCTTGACTCTGGAAACAATCAGTCTGGTCATAGTTTCGTAGACCAGACCAGATCTTAGATCAAAAGGGACTTCACAAGTTATGAGTCCGAGGCCATCAGTCCAACAGCCCCCATTTCACAGATGATGAAAACGAGACTCAAATGGTCAAGTGATTGGCTCAAGGTCTTATATAGAGAGATAGGATGGGAAATCCAGTCTGACTCCAGAGCCAGGGCTCTTTCCAGCATTGTCCTTAAAGGTTTTTGCCTAACCCTACTCCCGTAACAAAATGTTCACTCAGTATAGAATCTGTACTATAATCTACTGCCCTTCCCGAACCAGGTCAGTCCAGCTCCACTTAAGAAGGCAATCACATTAGGAGGCTTAGAGAGAAAGAAGTTATAGGAAGGAGTACCAACCAAGCTTTATATGGTAAGCAGGGTCTTCTACCATGCCTGGGTTTATCAACCCCATTCAAGAGCTTTAGCTCAAGGGACAATTTCTTAATGCCCCTGAAACATGGAAGCACAATCCGGTAAATCTCAAGAAGACTTTTAAGTGCTTCCTTACCTTTCCTATAGCCTCAAGTTACACTTATGCTTAACCCAGTGATCTTTCCAAAGATCATTATTTAATCATCTTTGTATCATCGCTTAATGTCATAGGATCATAGATTTAAATTTGAAAGAGTTCATCTAATATAACCCCTTTATTTTCTGACAATGAAGGAAGTCATTCCTGACCTAAGGGTCAGAGTGGATTTGCTCAAGGTTACATTGACCCTAGGGATTCTTACATTGTATACATGTGACAATGAGCATTCAAATTTGTTGTTTTGTTGTTGTTATAAAAAAATAGAAGAGGGAATATTAAAATGGATGCCCATCAAAAGGTAGTGGAAACAGGACTGGATTTGCAGGTTACTACTTAATATGACCTTAGGCAAATTATTATACTTCTCTGTGGATATTTTCTCATTTGTACAATTCACAAGCTAGATTATACAGCTCTAATGTCTCTAATTATAAGGTCTCATAACTTTAGGTGTCTAATCCTGAGTCCATTCTGTAAGAGGACCTTCCTTCCAGGCCTAAATGTTAGGATCCCAATAAAAATATGACAGTTTAAGTTGGATAGGAGCCCCTTTCCTGTCATCCCCAAACACTTCGTTGTTGTTATTTTGAAAGGGTCTATATATTTTTGAATTTGACTAGAGGCATTGATGAGGGAAGTAGAGACACCTATCACATTAACCTCAGTTTGAAGCCTCTTCCTGATCAAATTAACATTTAACATTCCAGGATGAAGGAGAGCAGTTCATCTATTTTCTGTTAAGCATTTTGAAGACCTAGGTGTTGGCAACTTTTCAGATGTGTTCTGTGGAGTCTTTGTTAAATCACTGTCTCACAAGAACTGGTCACCTGAAGGTTACATCCCCTTCCAGAAAACATTTTTGTCTGGGGCAGCCTGGTCAAGCTTGTTAGGCCAGACAGACCTGAGTTATCCTGAGAAAGAGGGACAAAAACAAACAAAAAACAGAGGGTTTTGGGGGGGAAGGGAGGAGGAAAAGGGAAGAAGGATGGCAAGATGAGCTTTCCCAAATGTTGACACCAACAGTACTTCTCTCTATCTACAAATCTTTACAGTAAATGGTCTCCTTGGTCATAAATGCCATTTCATTTTATACTGAAGATTTCTTTGGGTATTGAAGGCTTTTCTGTCTTTAGGAACCTCCTTAGAAAAATAAGATACCCCTTGGAGAGGTCAAACCCTAAGTCATCATCAACTAATACCTTAGTTATCAATTACCATTTCAGCTGGGACTAGCTAATAGCCAGCTAAAGAAGCCTGAAACTTAGAATAGGATGGGAACAGAATATTGTGAGGGTTGCAAAGATAAACTTCAACCTTCACAATTTTGCCTAGGGCTAGACCTAGTCATGCCACTAAAAATCAAAAATATGGTTGACACCTATCATATCTTTCTTGAAGTCTGAGCTAGGTTCTGGGGCTTTTAGGGAACCGGAGATATATTTGTCTTGTTATCATTTACCAACTGAATAAGACTCCTTCTTACAGAGAAAAGATTATGCACAATTTCTCCTCTCTCACCTGCCAAAATACGGAAGGTCCAAAATACGGAAGAAGCTCCCTTTGTTTAGGAAACAATTCTTGAGTAGGATGCTGGCAGAAATTATTTCCAACTTCTAGAGGGAAGCACCTGAGTTCTCACTCTTCAAGTAGCAAATATGGACCTTATAATGCTGAAAGGTTGTACAGGCCCAAAACAGTTTAGACAAATCCCCCTAACTCTTTTAACAATACTTAGATGTAGTTAGTAATACAGAGGAGCAAATATATAGTCATGAAGGCAGGAAATATTGGGGATTGTGTTACATTTTTAAGTGTCCCAGTAGTATTTCAGATTTTGATTTGTGATTAATAGGTATACAATGAATACTAGATAACTGACATTATCAGATTATAGATTTAGAGCTGTCAGGGATCTTTGAAGCCTTCAAATCCAATACTCTCATTTTACAGATGAAGAAACAAGCTTAGAGGGGTTAAATGACTTGCCCAAAGTCACACAGTTAATAACTATCTGAGACAGGATTCACATTCAAGTTTTCCTCCCTCCAAGGCAGGCACTCTAACTCCCCTAAGCTACACCACCCAGAGGATGCTGAGAGTAAGGAAAAGCTCCCTGTTTACCTGAGAAGGCAGAAATACTTTAGGATTAGGAGGTAAAAAGAAAGCAGTGCTTTCTTTCATGTCTAGTCTCTTTATCACTGATCTGAGGCCAAAAAGGGAGAAAAGGGGATATGGGATGTGTTCACTTATATAGAAAGATTTATATACATATAGTTCCATATACATAATGCAATATATTTTATATGTATACCACTAGATATGATATTTATATGAACATATAAATATAACATCTAGTGACATACAAACACACACACCCGTACACACACATATATGTGCATATATATATATATATATATATATATATATATATAATGTATAAATAACATACACATATCAATGTGATATGTTCTTATTGACTGGTGCTCTTGCCCCTGAGTAGGCAAACAACCTAAGTGAACACTTGTTAAGTTCAAGAACTCGGAATCAATTGGCAAATATGAATTGAGTGCCTACTATGTGAGGACCAAAAATATCTCTCTCACACACAAACAGGCTCAGCTAGTTAACCATTCTCCTGCTCAGTATCTACTAAGTCCAGAAGGTAATGATCTTGTCTCCTGGTGAATACCTTTGATACTGAATGGAGGAAGGCCGTAACAAAGAGTTTAGTACCTCCAAAGAAGCAGCTGCTATTTCCAGGGGAAAATGGTGATTTCAGCATGTGTTCAGAGGCATTCTCAGGGTGTGAAGGGCTAGGAGAATAGCTTTCAGTAGACTTGAGGTACTTCCCTTTGGAGGGAAGTACCTTTAAGACAGTCTACAAGCACACTCAGTCTCCTCAACTATGGCAAATAACTGATTCTGGGCCAAGTCATGCCCGGTCAGTGCCATCCAGAAGCAGGTGCTCTCCTTCTGTTCCACACCACTATCTTTCTAAGGTCTGTGGGGTTAACTTTGCTTAGTGGGGCATGAATACTGGGGCTTGGCAGGCTATAGGGCCAGGCCTAAATAACAACAAGATAATTCCTCTAGATATTTATCTTACTGATAATTAGCTTCCCTTTTCCAGGGATAAACTTGACTAAGGCTCCTAAAATATATACTTGTCCCGGCCAGGTGGACCTGGTGCCATGCCGGTCCAAATCTATCTCTCATTTTGGCACAAGTTTTGTCCTCCCTCTCCTCCAGATGTGTCTGCCTGGTGCTGCTGGCATGGGCACAGTTAATTAGGTTTGTTTGTAGAAGTACATGACTGTATTCCCCTGCAGCTTGATGCAATGCATCATTCAGGCATCTCAGCTGATTCCCCTTCACCTTGCTTATTGACTGGTACTCTTTCCCCTGAGTAGGCAAACAACCTAAGTGAACACTTTTAAGTTCAAGAACTTGGGGAATTAATCAACAAAAATGAATTGAGTGCCTACTGTGTGAGGATCAAGAATATATTTCAATGGCATTCATGCTTGCTGAATGCTGGCTGGAAAGTAAGGGTAAGAGACCTTAAATGTATCATTGTTGGAGGTACCAAATTTGTTCCTGTTAACCATTTGCATGAAAAGTTACCTACAACTCAACCTAGAAAAGTGAATGAAGTCTGGGGAAGTAAGTGCACATTAGAATTCTTGCCAAGATGTGGAGAATAGAGATGGAAATCTTGGCAAGGATACTAGGAAAAGCTCACAAAAGACTGAGTGTATGCATGGTACATGGTACATGGGGTAGGTTAGAGGAGACAGGTAGAGATGGAACTGAAGCCGTCCTTTAGCCATGAAGCTGCTAGGAGGACATGTTATTTGAAGGGATGATGAACAGGTTATTCTCCCCACAATCTCTCTCATTGTCTATTAGGTTACCTAAACTAAAACTAGACTGTCTCCTTTAGTTCTTGAAAGTCTTAGCATCTTCAAAGATGGCTTCAACATAGATGCACAAAACTCTGAGAGATAAAATTATAGCTTAAATCATTATCCACTAATATCTTAGGTAAAATTATTTAATAACTTGCTGAGAGCAAGATAGGTGTTTAGAAGACTGGTGGGATGGGATGGAGAAGAGACATTCTAAAAGTGGAGAGGAGGTGGGAGAAGAAAGAAAACCAAGTTGGACTTTGTCCATTTCAGAAATAGCCAGGCCGCAGTTAAGTTTGCCTGAATCTAGCTGTGACCCATAAACTATACCACCAGAGAAAGTCTTTTTGCTGTGTCAATAGGGCTCTTAAAAGACTAAGGCAACTTTCCTCTCAACATACAATAATCCAGTTCTCTCCAGCAAGAACCATGGAAGAGTTTATATTGACAAGCAACTGGAAGAGTATTGAGTTAAAGAACTGAACTTGGAGACATTCAGAACTAGGTAAGCAGCACAGAAGGACTAGGTCAGTCTCAATGACCTCTGAGGAGGCAACTGGAAACTGGAAGCTTGGAAAAGTAACCATTACACAAGGTCCCACGATGCTTTTTTGGATAAAGAGTTTGCTCTGCTTGAGTGAATCAGATGGGTTTCCTTCTGGACCTCTGGATCACAATCTTCTTTTCTTTAGCTACATTTGAGGGACTGTGATGTGAAGTATCCCAAAGCATAGCTGGTCTGAAGTCTGTTTGCTGCACTCAAGATACAGTCCTGCCCACATTGTTTACCTTAATGTTGGACATGATTTTTCCAACTGAGTTCCATTTTCTTGAGATGGAATGGGAGGTGGGTGGGAAGGAGCAACAGAGAAACCTGTTTGGATGATTTGGTTTATCTTTCTTTTCATTATCTTTGATTGTAGAGGCAAAAAGGACAGGAACAAGAGATAGGAAGGGGCAGGGATAAGTCAGCAGAGATCTTTGACTCTCTTTTTACCTCACTATCACACTAATGTTCTATTTTTCTCCATTATTCCCCCAGAGATTAGTTGGGAAATAAGCATGAGCAGGTATATAGCATTTGATCATAATCACCATTCCTTTCCAAAAAACAAAACAAAAAACAGAGCAGAGCATCCTAGACTCAGCACATATTGACCCATCTAGAACATTCCTGCAAGATGTCAATTAAAGGTACCTAGGTCAATGGTTAATCCTAAAATCCAATAGAGGCATTTTCTAGTATCTTGATGGATCCATTTTCAAAAGAAAATTTAATGCATTTTGCAATCAGCTTAGCAGACACACCTCTTCATCTCTGCTAAGGGAAAGAGAACTATTCATAGTAATTACCTAACTACTACCTCCCACACTACTTGTCAGCCTATAAATCTTGTTCTTAGTCTACAGTGAAAAGAAACCTGATGAAACTTTGTCACAAAGTCAGAAATGTCTAAACTCTTTTAACATCATTTGAAAAGGCCACCTTGAGTTTCATGGAATATGTGTTAGTGTCACAGAAGTATAACAGGAATGCAAGGTCCTTAGTATAGAAAATTTTCATAAGCTTTCTCATACATCTGCAGCATCCATCACCTTTAACCATTGCTTAATCTTGCTGTAATGAATAGCTAATTGATGAAAAATGATGCAAATAAATCCAGTCATCTTCTGTTTTACTGAGGCAGCTCGAAGGCAAAGTGGATAGAGTACTACATTTGGTTTCAGAAAGATTTGAATTCAAGTCCAGTCTCAGACTCTTACTAGCTATGTGAGTCTGGCCAAGTCACTTAGCCTGTTTGCCTCAGTTTCCTCAACTATAAAATGGAGACAATAGTAGCACCCTACCTCTCAGGTTTGTTGTGAAGATAAAAATGAGATATTTATAAAGTACCTAGTATATTATCCAGCACCCTAGCATGCACAGGATGGCCTGCTAGCACAGGTTCTTTAATCTGCTTTATAAAGGAAAGATAACCTCCAAAGGGGTTAACAATTCTTCTTTAACTAAGCATATATAAGCCATTTACTAGTTCAGGGGAAAAGTTAACACTCTGAATATGGAGAAAATACAAAAGAAAGTATAAGCTGAGAAATTAGCACAAAGATTCAACAGAGAGGGCTCTTACTGTATTGACAAAGTCATATAACCACCTACATATTCCACCACCAGATGGGATAGCACAGACCTCTGAGTAGTAGGAGTGCTCTTAACAAACAACTACTCAGAGTCCCACCCAGGGAATCAAAAGGTCCCTCTCATAAGTGAAACCTCCAAAGCAAAATACCAGCCTCCCAGTATATTTCAACTAATAGGTTCAGAGCCCGAAGGCATCACAGTCCATGTAACTCAGCACAGTTGTGAACTACTAGGGTTCAAAGGAGATTGAGCCTTCAGATGTTTTCAATGAGCCTCGGAAACGGAACTCCAAAAAGAAAACAACAAAAATCCCCTTTTGCTTGCTCTTACACTTAGCACAGTGCCTGGCACATAGTAGATACTATATAAATATTAGCCATTATTATTAGTTAGTTAAATATTCCCTGTCGTACACCCCTTGCTAATCACAGGCTTATAAAAGCAGAGGTAGTGATAATTTTGTCCTCTTTGGTGCAGCTGGCACTCCATTTGTGTCAGGGTCTTATGCTAGTACATAGCCTTATGGGCAATTGACAGCTCAAGCTGAACCCCCTCAGCATTTGCATGGACTGTGCTAAGCTGCCCTGTTACTGTTCTTGTATAGCTGTGCTATAGCCCCGGAAGCAGAATTGGAGGATTTAGAGTTGGAAGGGACCCTAGATATCATCTGTTCAATATGATTATTTTACAGCTGAGGTCCAGAGAGGTCAGTGAGGGGTACCTTATTGTTTCAAGTGAGTACTGACATTATGAATTCAAGATGATCCATCCATTGAGAATTTACAAAATTGTCTAAATTACAGTTTGTCCCCTACTTCTTGTTAACAGTTATGTGCCCATTACAAAGAATTTTTTTAAACCTGAGGAAACATGATGATCAATGCTAGATGACATCAGACTCAGCATCAACCACCACATTTCCTCAGTATCATAGATAAGAGTGTTGGAAAGAGCCTTAGAGGTGAACATCTATCCATTCTTTATTGAAGAGAGAGAAAACATACATAAAACAACACTTAATCATACTTCTCTTCTCATAAAAAATACTGACAGTGTAATAAGAGCACTGACCCAGGATTCAAAAGAATTGGATTCTAGTCTTAGTTCTGTAGAGGAAAAAAGAAACAGTGCAACAAGAAATCCTTTTGAACCAAAGGACCTGGGTTTTAATTTCAACTCTGCTGCTTAACCTGTGTCACTTCCTCTCTGGGGCTCAGTTTCCTCATCTGTAAAATGATAGGATTGGATTAGATAGTCTTTGGGAATTCTCATTTTAAATCCTTTTGTTCACTATTGATGACTTACTGTATGATCCTGGATAAGCACTTTGAGCCCCTATTTCCTTACCTATAAAATAAAGGGATTGGATTAGATGCTCTCCAAGGACTGTTAGTTCTACCATTCTAGGTTTCCTGGGAGATTTGGGCAGATTTGCAAGTAAATTTCTAAACACTGGCATTATTCACTTGGATACATTTTAAAACCAGCACACATTTAAACCATACCAGGATGGCTTTTAAATAAAGGATCCAATCCTGTTCTCATAATAACAGGATCAATTGTAAGGCTAGCAAAATGGAATCTAGCATCCTCTATTAAAAAGTAACAGGTTTAATCCAAAGTAGCTTATGACCAAAGTCATTTTTGATGCACACACTTCATTCTTTTGACCATAGTTAGACAGCCCCAAGACTGTCATGGTGCTCTGATGAAGGCACCACACCCACTGGCATTTAATATGAACTACACTGCCATTTCTCTTCTGGTTCCTCAGTCAGCCAGTTTGACCTTGGCAACAGCAATATAACAGATGCCTTGTTTATGGTTTTTAATGTCTCCAGTAGAGATTTCTGGAGCTGGTTGCCTGGGCATAATTTTGGTGCCAGCTTCAAAAGAACCTCTCAGATTGTTTTGGGAAGTATCCTCCTTAGTGATAGTCTTTACCTTCTCCCTGTCACTTTCCTGTTAATTAGCCTTTAAGGAATGAAATTAATCCAAAGGAGATCTTTGAAGTACTCCTCCAAGCCTAAATGTCACTCTTATTCCAAAATGAAAGAGTTGATCTCACCTAACAAGCTGGGTCAAAACTGGTATCTGAAGAGCTATTTTTCTGTTAACAAAGGAAAAGATACTTTGCAGAAAACATGCTCATAAAATTTTTGAAGTCATTGGTTGATAGAAGAGTTCCTGTAAAGGATACACAGTAAAATCTTCATTGATCAAAGTAAATATAAACACACACACACACACACACACACACACACACACACTAACACACACACACACACACATTGCTGACGTAGAGGACAAGAAAAGAATAACCTTCAGATAAGGTACTTCCAAGAGCAATCTGTATGAGCAATGGCAACTCTACTGTGTTCTTGTTCTTTAGCACCTTTAGGAATGCCTTTAATGAGTAAATAATGAGTCAAAGAAATGGAGCCAATGAGTAGAAAGGACCATACCTACCCAATTCTAAGAGAATATAAAAAGGGACTTGAAAAAGTGACAATAGCATTTTCTCAACATGACACTAAGCAAGACCACATAGTACACTTGTTCTCAAAGTTTTGTCTAGGAACCCCACTGAGACCCTGAGACCTTTCTCAGGTCACAGTTTACATATAACTGAAGAATGTAAGCACAGTCTAGAAATTGTTTAGCAAGCCTGCCCCCAGGGAAGGGAATGAAATCAGTTTTGGAGAATTTTTGATAAAATGACCTAGGCTGCAGATTACTACTTTGCAAAGGAACAGGAGAGATGAACAGTGATAGTGAGGTATTTTACTTTTCCCTCCAAGGGAAAAGATGTGCTCCTTTTTTTATCTTTACCTTATAAATTTTATTTTAGCCATCAATCAGGAGGCCATTTAAGATTATATATAACTTAGAATATCTTCTTTGCAAGTCCTTTTTGGCCCACAGATAGTCATTAGAGCTAAGGGAAAGCCCTATTTTCCTTTCCATGTCAAATCAACAAGTATTTACTGAATACCTACTATGTGGTTGGTGCACTGCAAAGAACAGTTGGATATTTTTTTTAATAGAAAATGAAGCAATAAATAGTTTTATAGTTTGACTGGAAAGAAAAATTATTGAAATCCTTAGCTCGTAATCAAAAGTAGTTTGCTTTTGAAGTCAAAGAAAATTCCATCCCATGTAACTTTCTACTCTCAGTCAAATCTTTTCACTGTAAGGAATGCTTCCTCATCTTGAGCTTTCTTAAGCTATAATCCCAAAATGGCCCTAGAGCAAAATTCTTATCAAAGGTACAGAGAAGTAAGGAGAACCAAAATGACCATTTTGAAAATGTCTATAATAACGGTCAAGAATGGTTGGACAACCATGCTGAAAGACTTTCTAAACTCTGATAGATTCAGGTAGCAATTAGGTCTTCCAAAGATTGATGATGAAACATGCCACCCTACCTCTCAGTAGCAAGGTAGAGGATAGGTGCAGAAGGAGACATACATTTTATATGTGTTTCATATAAATGTTTACAGAAATATGGAATCTGAGAATTAAAATTGTCCTTAGCAGCTCTCTATTCCAACCCAAGCCAAATGTTTATTTCATTTTACTCAGTTGCTCTTGCCTTTGAAGACTCTTCTAAATTTGAGATTAATGACACTTCTAGAAAGACACAGTTTTATGAAGATGTCCATCTTCAATCCTTTCTGAAATGTTGTTCTGCTTATAGGATAATCAGTGATTAATTTCTGACTTTACAATGACAGTTTCTATTAGGGGAAATTATTGGAATGTCCCAGGTAGAAACAAAAAAACCCCATGAATTAACATTTTTAAAAATCCTTATCAAGTCCTATATCTTTATAACTCCTCTTAGTTCTTATCAAAACACCCTGAGTTTGTGTTTTGTTTTATTTCAATCCATTTAGTCATTTATTAATAAAATATGCCTAATCCTATTTTGCTTTATGCATGATGGTCAGGAAAGCATAGCTAATGAATTATTTATTATTCTCAATTAATTGCTTTTCTTAACCAACAGGTTCAGGTAAAAACTCTTATCTTGGACCTTAAAGTCAGGAAGCAAGCACTGATTGAACTAGAAGCAGAGCAGAATTTACAAAGGATTCAATATTGAGATCTTAATAAAATGGTAGCTCAGACTTTCCAGAAGTGTCACTAAATCTCAGATTTAGAGAGTCCTCAAAGACTACAGCAATTACACATAAGAAAAAAAGCACTAGTCAAGCCCCAACTATATGCCAGGTACTATGCTAAGTGTTCTACAAATATTTCATTTTGATCCTCATTGGACCTATTGAGAAGTAGGTATCTGTAATGTAGTGGTGAAAGCATTGAATTTGGAATCAGAGTACTAAGGTTCAAATGCTACCCCTACTAACATATTTATGCTGGGCAAGTCACTTAGCCTTTCTGCTCAATCACTAAGTTACTAGGCCTTTCCTCATCTGTAAAATGGCAGCGTTGTCCTAGATGCTTTTTAAAGTCTCTTGCAGCTCTCAATCCTACATTCAGTCCTAAGAACATGACAATATGAAAGAGAAACACTATTCATCTTATGACCTTTTCCCTTCCTATTATTATTTTATTCTTTGCATCATTGAAATGTAGACTTTACTCACTATAACTGCAGAAAACAGACCTGTTTTTAAAACTTGTTCAAGCCATAACTTTGTTTCAAGTTGGTAGAATTACCCACAACTGAACTCAAAGTGCCTATTAGTACCCTCCAGTTGCAAATAAAATCTTGTCGGGATTTATTATCTACTTAAAAAGATATTATGGAATCCACAAACAAAAATAATAGGGTTCTACTGATATAGACATCAATTAATTCATTGTGTTTTTACATTTTTTTCTGACTTCTGGCTAAGAAAGAAGCCTTCCTGGGATTATCTCTTCACAAGTGTGGGAGAAATGAATGCTAGTCAGCTTGGAAGATGGAAAGAGTGGGAAGGTGCGAAAGTGGGACATGGAGCCCCAATATGAGTTCATAAAGGATGGTTTCCAGGGCTGTGTTCAAGAGTCCTTTAAATCGTGTGAGCTCAGAGAAGCCTTTGTGGTGACTGTGGTCTAGCTAAGGAGCCCTAGACCCACTCTGATTTTCCCACATGCTGAAAATTTTGGTATTCTCAGTATCACTAGATAAGAAGTCATATTATATCGCTCACAAGTTAGCATGCCCTTGCCTGTAACACTTCATACTCAATCTGTTTTCTTTGGATGAACGTGGTAGAGTTCAGACTAGAGAAGGAGCCTACTTCAAGGATATAACCATGGTAGACGCTGGATCATTTGGAAACCATGTTATTTTGGGGCACGCCTGACCCAGGTTTCCTAGCTGGAGCCTTTTGATATGCCTCCTAGGTATTTCTTGGATTCAATATTAAGTATCTTTCTTCCTTGGATAGTGTCTTCACCAGAAATTAGTGCTTTTTTTTCATATTACATATATACTGTTCACTGGCACAGGACCATGCCTATGTGGCATTTAATGAGTCCTTTTTAATGATATAAAAGAATTCTAATCACACATCATTTATTTTTTTCAGCATTCTCTCCATCTGGCTATTCTACTATAACCTCATGAGCACATGGCTACTCCTGAACATGTTAAAGCATAGAGACTATTTCCTTCTTCTGTTTCCCCAGGTCAGACTTATAATGGAAAGACCACTAGACAGTCAAAATCCCTAATCTAACCCTATCTCTGCTGATTGGCTGAGGGACCTTGGGCAATGAATTTTTCTTCCCTCCGACTCAATTTTGTCAACTATATGGATCTTGGACTGGATCAATGGTCTCTATTAATTGTGATCCTAAATTTCATAGCTACAAAACTTTCTGACCTAATAGAATGTGGCATAGTAGAAAAAGCACCATCTCCAGAAACAGAAAACTGCCTCTGATACTTGATATTTGAGCAAGTCACTTAAGTTTCTTGGACCTCAGTTTTCTCATCTATAAAATTCAAGAGTTGGTGAGAAAGCTCTGAGTCTCTTCCAGGTCTAAAGCTCTGATTCTCCCAAACTAAAAAAAAGTTAACCCTAGAGTCTTGTTGTAATCTTGATATGAGGTTCATGCTCTGTGGGAACATCTTAGCTTGGTTGCATTGGAGCAGTTTTGGTATTTCTCTAACGTCCCTTGGACAGAGTTCAATGTAGACTTGGGCTTCTGTTTCTGATAAACTTTACTGTATGGTAAATAAAGTTCTTGATTGCCTCATTGTACTTTGTAACATGCATATTAATATTTACAAATTCCATTTCCCCCTATGATCTATCCAATTGAATAGCAAATCTTTATCCTAGTAAACTCTTCACTCCATGAAAAATTAAATCTCTGCTTCCCTTCCTAGTTAGGACAAGTCAGTTGTAAAAGAGCACAATTTTAATTTAACTGGATAAACTCCAGGTAAGGAGAAATGAGAAAAAAAAATGTCCCTGACAAGCTTCTCTGAAGGAAGTGATCTGGGGAATTGGCACCAAGAAATATTTTTAAATGGGTTACATGTACCTTCCATTTTTCCCCCCTCCCAATCAATCAATAAGCATTTGGTAACTCCACTAATTGCCAAGGTTATAAAACAGTAAACAGAAAAAAGAAAAAGTGCTGTCCTCAAGGAGCTTACAATCATTTTTGAAGTAAATTTTTATTGATAACTTTTGTTTGTATGTCACCTACATTTCTTCTTGTATCCTTCTTCCACTCTCTCCCATGGAGTTAGCTCCTGTAATAAAGATTTTTTTTTAAATGAAGGGAAAAATAATCAGCAAAACTAACCAATCAAAAAAGTCTGACAATAATTATGATGCAATATTCCATATATGATCTCCCAACTCTGAAAAAAAGTGGGGGGGAAGTCTTCTCCTCTCTCTTCTTTGGGGCCAACTTTGATTCTTATAATTTCTATCCCATTAGATAGAATTAGACCTCATTCCTTGGGGCCTCAGGTGTCATCTCCTCTTGGGTCTTTCCCAGTCATTAGCCTAGCATAGTAAAATAGTGCTTCTGATACATGTCTGTTAAATTCATCTATAGAGTAGATGCTTTTGTTTCATGTGCAGGGAGGATTTTTTTTTCCTTGCATAATGCTTAGTTTCAGCAGAAGTTAAAAATTCATTGCAGTGTTTGCCAAGCCCCTGGAACTCTTCAAACAACATGCTCAAACATCATCAAAACACAGCCAATTCACATTCCACTTAATATGGTTTTAGGATTATAAATAGGCAGAAGATTGCCAGGTGATCTTCCCTAGTCAAATCCAAGGCCCAGTTTCCCTTGTTTTTCCTGCTCTGTTAGACCCTCTTGTTTTAATCAGCAAAGATAGGGAGATACACAAATTCCTCACCAGCTCTTTCAGATAACATGAGGGGAGCTCAAGTTCACTGGGCTGCCTGCCTCAGCTAGAAGGGACAGATGGGACCCTGTGGGGAAGGTGGCATGATGCCCCATGACTCTCATTCTTGGATCTACTATTCATACCACACCCGCCATGGTTGTTCTCTTGCCTTCCCCCTCGGCCTATTCCTTTCAATGTAGTCTTTAGGCTCTAGATAGCAAAAGCAGAAAATAGTACCAGTAAAAGATGAACCAAACTGCACAATAGCCTTACATTTACCCAAACCAGCTGACAAATGCAATTAACTTAGGAGAATTTTAAGCAAGATTTGTCCATACATACCTAAGGCAATCTAGCAAGCCATGGAGAATAGACTCTTTCTTTGCATTTTCAATTGCCAACATGAGCTCCCTGAAATCTGAACTTTGATGACATCTTGAATTGTTCTGTCTCTATCAACCCAGTCCACCCCATTTCCAAACACATATTGAAAGCTTTCTTTTGAAGTACTACTTCATAAATTCTCCCACATTTATAAAAGATGTTTTACAACAAGGGTCCAAAAATGCTTTTAGCAGACAAGATACTTTTCATTTTCTTGTAAAGAAAAGATTATTGGGATGGGATGTGGTATGGTATGGGGTGGGAGCTGACAATACAAAACTAAGGTCAGAATGGCATCAGATTATTTAATAAGCTTATTAGGCATATATACCCAGGAGGTTTCTAAGGACTCTCATAAATTCAAGTTATCAAAATCCAAGTAGGTTGGCTCTGTATCTCGCTTCTGAGTTACTTCCATGAGTCAGAAGGAGATAGGTTCCCCTTAACTGACACTATTAAGAAATGGCCATGTCAGCCAATTAATCAATTAACATTAATTAAGAACCTACTATATGCTCAGCATTGTATTAAACTCTGAAGATTCAAGGAAAGGTAAAAGACCATCCTTGTCCTCAAGTAGCTCATGGTGTAATCAGAGAGACATCACACAAACAATTATGTACAAATAAGCTCTATACAGGATAAATTGGATATAATCAGTAGAAAGAAGACAGTAGAATTAAAAGTGATCAAGAAAGGCTTCTTCAGAAGGTTGGATTTTAGCTGAGATGTAAAGGAAACCAAGGAAACCAGGAGGCAGCAAGAAGTAGGGGTAGCTTAAGTATGAGGAAGGCTCATTAAAATTGAACACCAGTGGGAAATAGAATGTCTTGTTGAGGGAGAGCAAGAAGGATCTGGACAGCAAAGTAAGTACATAAGAGTAAGAAGGGTGGAGGGAAGTAAGCATTTTTAAGCATCTATTATATGTCAGACACTGTGCTAAGTACTTTACAATATTATCTCATTTTCCCCTTAAACCTACTTCCCAAGATTTGGGAAATCAGGTCTTCCCAACACCAGACTCAGTATTTTATGTACTTTGCAACCTACCTGTAAGAAGACTGGAAAGATTTTGTGGGGTAGCTAAGTGGCACAGTGAATAGAGAACCTAAGTTCTTATCCAGCCTCAGACACTTGACACTTACTAGCTGAGTGACCCTGAGCAAGTCACTTGATCCTGATTGCTTTGAAAAATAAACAGACAGATAGATAGATAGATGACAAAAAATTTTTTAAAAAGAAGACTAGAAAGTTGCTTTTTTTCTTGGAGGGGGAGAGGTATGGATTAGGAAGGGCTTTGAAAGTCAAATAGAGGATTTTACTTTTGATCCTGGAAATGAAAGGTAGCCTTGGAATTTATTGAGTAGGGCAGTGATATAGTTAGACCTATATTTTAAAATGATCACTTTGACAGGGGAGTGGAGGATAGACTAGAGAGGGAAAGACATCACCGGGAGACCAACAATCAGGTGACTGCAATAGTTCAGGTGTGAGGTAATGAGGAACAGTGCCATGTCCCCTGCTCAGGTCCCTTAAGAAAATAATGATGATGATGATGAAGATAAATTCCTCCCTACCCTTGAATAATCTTCAAAGTAGATAACTGGAAGACAGTCTATGCTTACTAAGCAGAAGGCCAGAGCAGAGCCGGAAAGTGGCAAGATTCAAACGGAGGTCTTCTTGACTCTAAAACTTATGCTCTATTTCCTGAACCCTTAGATGCCATATAATGCATGCAAGTCCTGGAGATGGAATATGTGCCAACTAAGCTGAAATGGCCCGAAGAGCCTTCCCAATCGCTAGCTGGGAATCCCTGTCTCAAAAATCTTGCCAATATTTAGCTAATCTGGAAGGGAGCATTTTTTTAAGTCTCTTTATATCTCATAATATCTTAAGGTCATCTCCCTATAAGACAAAAAAGACAAAAAGTATAAAAATGTAAAAATAAATAAACAAAACTGAATAAATGAGTCTGAATGTTTTGGCCTAGGACAGGTCCTCGATGTCTGTGTTTCCTGGATATTCAGATTGGCATGATATGTTGCCCGCCAGACCCTTTGAACATCTCAAAATTCTGTACTCATGGTAAATAACTATGACTTGCAAAAGCCAAGGAACAAATTTTAAAATGCCACTCTGCCCACAGATACCCCAAGACTTGCAAAGATTATATATGGAAAAAAGCAAGCCAGAGGAGGAATGATTATGGCAACCCAGAAAGCACGCACCGGTCTCCCTTCCCCTCATCCCTTGGCAAAACTATCTCCTCTTTTCCTTCCCCAAGTTTCAGTGATAAGTATCATTCTTCAGCTTCATGGCTTGGAACGATGTAATCTCTTCCTCCCCAACTTACCGCATGTAAACTCTGAAATATTTAGTGCAATGATCAAGAAGCTAGATAACTTCCAAATAATACTGAAGTATTAGCCATATTTTCCAGGGGGGCATATTTCAGTCTGGCAGGGAGAAACAAATGAAAATATTGCTCTGGAGAAAGTGGGAATAAACAACCTTACGAGAGATTCCTTGTCATCATTCCCATAACCAATGAGTTTCTATGCCAGGGCTCTCATTTCAGAAGTTACATTGGGTTTTTTTTTCTATTTTTTTCTTCCTTGGAGGGGATATAGGGCTATGAAAGAGGAAGAGCTCTGTCTCTTCTACATTCCAAAGATTGCCAGCGTTTAATAATTGCCCAACAGTAATAATCATTTTTAAATTAAAATAAGCTTTGCATAATGAACCAATAATTATTTTTGTTCATAGCAAACATAAGAACCTACTGTGCATTTCAGTTCATAATATTCATTATGGTGCCACCTCCTCCCTGTTCTTACCTCTTGCCATTTCTGTACAGAAAGTTAAACAGGGAATCACCTCCATTGTTTGCTACTTGGCTAAGAGGATCTAAGATTACAAGGGACCATGAAGACGTTTTCTTAGTCTCCTAGGTCTAGGGTTGCAAAAGACTTGAGAAGCCACTTCATCCAGACCCCTCATTTGACAGTAGAGGAAACTGAGGTCAAAAAGGTTAAATGAGTTGCCTAAGGTAACCCATGTGTTAAGTGGTGGAGATGAGATTTCAACCCCAGGCCTCTCACCAGGATTGACCTCTTTCTAGTGTGGGATTTCTCAGCAGCAACTGTAGCAACAAACGTTTAGTACATATCTTCTCAATACAGTTATCCTTTTCACATCACAACTTACCCCTTCATGGTTTCTATATACCACCAGTCGTCATAAGAAATTAAATGGGAATTTTCTTGGAGTTTTGTGGAAGGTGCTGATGACATGCCAAGTGCAGCAGATTACACAGGAAAAAAAATTTAGAAGCTCAGAAATACATGGAATATATATATAGTATTATATAATATGAACATATTTTTTCTTTTAATGACATAATGATTCACATTTCTTTTCTGGTATTTAAGACCAAAAAACGTTTATCTGGATTTTCCAGACGCAGCAGGAGGGAGGGGACACCATGCACCTAATTCTTGCAATTTGGAAGAGATAACTATATATGGCAGTCAATGTGCTGAGGACTGGAGGCACAAAGAGGTAAAAGGTGGACTCCTGTCCTCTAAGAAATTATAATATAACTGAGGCAGACAAATGTTCATCCTTTCCCCTTTTATTGGATGTCTTTGAGATAAAGACCTAGCAATGGTATTGCTAGATCAAAGGGCATACACAGTATTATAGCCTTTTGGGTAGAGTCCCAAATTGCTTTCCAGAATTGATGGATCAGTTTACAACTCCACTAACAATGTATTAAGTTCCATTCTTTTTTAAAGAAATGGAATTTAGAGGAATGAATTTGCAGAGTCTGTTCTAATATCACAACCGACATTCAGAGTTCTCACTATCATTAGGAGTGAAACTGCTTCAGTTGGCATTCAATACCATCAGCTCCATAAAGCATGTTTCTGTAAATATGAATGAAGGGCCTCTTAGATCCTAGAATATTAGCTTTGAAATTCGAACAATGAGTATGGCATATCTCCAATAGATTTAACAATGTTTGCCTGCAAACAAAGCTGAATGGTATCTACTATTCTAGGACTGTTTGATCCTTTGTATGGACAGGATCTTAACAAATACTTGGAATTGAATTGCATTATGTCCCTTGAAGACAAAAATTACATAGTAAAAAAGGGTCTGATTTGGATTCATTTATTAGCTGCAACTGTAACTTAAGATAAAAGTAGCATGATAGAAATGATAGAAAATGTTTTCCCTGGGTTTTCATGGAAAGGCAAGGAGAGGGAATATCGTCTGGTAGGAAAAGCACAGGATTAGGACTCTGCTTCTGGGTAGTCCACTAATTAACTGTGCAACTTGAGGCATTGCTTAGCTTCAGCTTCCTTAACTCTACCAAAAAGTGGAGTTTGGATTGAGATTGTACATTTAGAGCTGAAAAGGACCAGAGAGGCCTGTGAGCCCAATCCCCTCATAAAGGAACACAAAGAAGAAATAACTTGCACAGCGTCACACAGGTAGGAAATATCTGAGTTAAGATTTGAATCCAGGACTTCCCAACTTCAGGAACTTCATTATTCCATGATGATCTCTAATTCATATCAGCTCTAATATTCATTGGCTTTAAATGAGACTGTCTTACAGTCGTCAAGGGGGTGTTTTTTGACAATACACTTGAGCTCATTATTGATGCATGTATGCCACAATAGTAATTATTTTGAGATAGTTTTTCATAATCACACAAGCCAAGTTACACTGAGTGAAAACTATGTTCCAGAAAGTTAAATAGGGAATCACCTCCATTCATCCCCTGACATTCACACTCATGACTGATTTGTTCTTGACATTGTTGACTCCCAAAGTTTAGGCACCGTGTTGAGTCCTGGGCAACAGTCAGGCAGAGATGATCAGAGGAAATGGGAATGGAGTGGCCAGGTATCAGTTAAGACAAAAGAACTACTAGTTGGGATTCTATTGGCTGTCAAATTAGAATACATCTAAGATCTAGAAAACCAGGGAGTCCAAGAAAAGGTCAGAGAGTTTATCATTTTAAGGGACAAAAGATTTCCACTGTCTGAAAACCATAAGGTCAAGACAGAAAGTATGTGCTTTTCAGTCAGCCCTTAGAAGCAGTATGAAGCTCTGAAATCCAGGAAGTCATTCTAAGAGGGAAAAAATAGTGTCTTTTCCACTTGCTGCCACCATTGTCAAGCCCTTATCATCTTATGCAACAGACTGTCTTTGCAGTCTTCCTCCCACTGCAATCTATCCTGTAAGATACTGCCAGACTTATCCTCCTACAGCACAAATGTGATCATTTCTCCCCCCTCAAAGTCGCCTTGATCAAAAATTTTCAATGCTTTCCCATTAGACTCCTTTGCTCAGCATTTAAGTTCTTGAGAATGTCATCTAAATGATTCATCTTGGACCCAGGTCATGCAGCTAGGAAGAGAGTGTCTGAGGCCAGATTGGAACTCAAGAAGATGAGGCTTGCTGACTCCAGGTCCCATGTTCTATTCTCTGTGCCACCTAGCTGCTCTTCTCAGATACACCTTATACTTGGCCATTTCAATATCTTTTCTCAGGTTAATTCCTCCACTATCAATGCTAGTCTTCCATGTGCATAGTTTTTCCACCTGCTAATTTTCCTTAAACTATCCTTGAAGTCCCACTTCAAATGTCGCCTTATTCAGGAAACTTTCCTGGGTGACCCCAGCCTAAAGTCACCCCTTGTCTTCTGAGCTCCTATAGCATTTTATCTGTAGCACTTATTGGGGCTTTCTACTCATGCTGCTTCATGTTATATTGACTTTCATGCTTTTTTTACCTAGGTGGAAAGCCTCTTGAAGTCTGAGACCATGTTTAATCTAGCTTTCTATATTGCCTAGTGTCTTTCACAATGAAGGAAGAACACAAGCATGTATCAAGCACCTATTAAGTATCAAGCACCATGCTAAACACTTCACAAATATTATCTTATTTTATCCTCACAACAACCCTGGGAGGTTAGTACTATTATCACTTCCATTTTACAGCTGCAGAAACTGAGGAAAACAGATACTAAATGCCTTGCCCTGGGTCACACAGCTAGTGAAGTTCCATTTGAAATTCAGGTCTTCCTGATTACAGACCCACTTTGCTATAGATCTGCCTCAAATACTGTCTGAATGAGCAATCAGATGTCAGAGGTCATTATGAGCATGATCTCAAAATCTGAAAAGGATATGGATGATGGTGGCCAAAATCAGATCACAGAAGGTAACCTGGTCCTGAGATAGTGATTGTTTACTCTGTGGGTTCATTTCTACTTCTTCCTGGGGCTGTTCCTGGTGCCAGCATGTAAGGGCAGCCCTGAGTCCACCTGATTTGCAAAGAACTGATTGCATCTGTTTGCATGAGAGGAAGCAGGTTGCAGGTGTCCTGTGTTTTTGGATGGATTACAGGAAAGAAAGCCAGGTTTGGAGAGCAGTTCTGACATTAGGGATATGCCTCAAATATTCCAAAAACTAATTGTTAATTAATTTCAATGAGGGCCAATAGTTTGGTCTAACTCTCTAGAAATGATTTACATGTGCCTCTAATAAAAAAATAAGAACCAGTGAACAGCCACAGAGAGTTTCCTTCCTTCCTTCCTTCCTTCCTTCCTTCCTTCCTTCCTTCCTTCCTTCCTTCCTCTTTCTCTGTTCTCCCCCTCTTTTTCTTCCATAATATTTAGTTTTTGGTCCCAAATCTAGATAAATAAACCACTATGTATAAATACTACACAGATAAGACACAGAGCTGAAGTGCTCCTGAGAAAATTGCTACAGGCAGAATAGAAGTATTCTGTAGTTAGGTACTAGTGCCTCACACATTCCCTAGTTTTGTTTCTCTATCTAGAGCTCTTTACACAAAAGAAGTAAGCATTGTGCTCAAACCCCAGTGGGGAGCCCTTTGGCTCAAATGCCTGGTAAACGAGAGGTGAGAAAAAGGAAAAGGAAGAGGTTCATTAAAAAAAAATGTCTTTTTCTCTGCCCCCACCCTCCTTTTTTTCTTTTTAACTAGAATATTGTTTGAACAAATTTGCAATATATAGAAAGCTGAGAATAAATGGACTGTGTGGGCAACTCAAGACAGTTCAGATTCAGGCTGAGTAATCAAAGTAGGCAGTTTGGTGGCCCTAAAAATGTCCAGTCCTGGGTATCAGGGAGACTGGGGAGCAAATTTTGCCTTCAAAAATCAGCACCTGGATAAGCCTAGAAAAAAATCACTTAACCTCTCTTGGTCATATTTGTAAAAGATGTAACAATGATAGCATACACCTCAGAAGGTTTGTGTTAGGCTCAAGTGAGATAATGTATGGAAAACATTTCTGCAAAACACATCTTTATCAGCTCTCCTGATGGCCACAGAGAAAAAATGCTGGGATTTATACACTTAGCTCTCCCAGTAGTAAGAGAATCTACTCCAAGGCAAAGGAATTGGTTTTAACGATTATGTTGTTAAAATAGTTTATTTTTTTCTTAGATATCAGAATTACCTTGTAGACAATATCCCATGAAAGTCTGAAATATGACTAATTATATAACAAACATAGTAAGGTGGAATAAGGAATAAAGAGCTAGCCTGGAAACCAGGAGCATCTGGGTTGAGGTCCCACCTCTGAAATATTAGTACAGTGCCTGTTGCATAGTAGACAGTTAATAAATGTTTACTGACTGATTTATACACTGGCTTGTGACCCTAGGCAAGGAACTGGAGTCAGGAAGACCTGAGTTCAAGTATATCCTCACACACTTACTAGCAGTATCACCATAAGCAAGTCACAAGCTGTGTCAGTTTCATCATTCCAAATTAAAATGAGGCTAATAACCGTGCCTACCTCCCAGAGATGTTGTGGGGACCAAAGGAAGTAATATTGTAAAGTGCTTAGCACAGAGCCTAGAACATGGTGGGCAATATAAAAACACTGTCAGTAGCATCATCTTCAACAGCACCAACATTATTACCCTTACTTAAACTCTCAGCATCTTAGGGAACTTTCTATAATTCCTAAGTTACTAGAAGGTGCTGACCTCCACCATTAAATTTTCTCAAGCAGGGGATGCCAATACCAGTTAGCTCAAAGTTAGCTCAAAACCCTACCCCCTTCAGAGGAATCACATTAGGGATACATTAAACACATCTGATGACATTACCATTACTCAAAACATTCTGGAAACTCCAAGTAGGAAAGTGGCTTTAGAACATTTAATGGAAGTGTTCAATGCAATGATCACTTTTTCTCTTCAGTAAGTAGATGGGGTCCAGCTGAAGAGGGTCATTCCAGGCTCTCATTTCTCCCAGGGATTAACCCACCTTTGTCTACCAATTTTGGTGTGAAGACAATCTAGACTCCCTTCCATAAGAGTCCTGGGCTTTGGATTTTGAAAAAAGAGAACTTAATAAACAAATAAAACAAAATAAACAATAATAAATAGGAATGACCTTCTAGGGAACTGACCTCTGACTTATTTTCTGTAGAATTTCAGTATTCTCTATTGGGGGGTCTTGGGGACCTCACCATTTAACTGTGATTGAGACACATCAACATTGTCAAAGATCACACTATCAAATCTCAGGGAATACATTTTCACTTTAAGACCCCAGGGGCTCGGTGATGGATTCATTTTTACAAAGCAAATATTGAAACAACAGAAGGAATGGTAAATATGTTACTTATGGTAATGACAGACTTCTTATAATTCTGTAAATTTCAGAATTATCTCTCCTGCTGTTGGAGTATTTGAATGAAGAACTCAAGTTCTTCATTGGTGGTGTAGTGGGGAGATGAGAGGAAAGGTAAATTATTTTACCTTTATCCCCGTTAAATGTAGCTTTAAAAAAAATTGCAATGTCCCACTAACTGTTCTTAGCATTTATGTAGTGCCCACAATGTACTAAGCTGTAAAGATATAAACTTTAGATACCATTGTGGTTGAATCGTTTTATGAACTCAGCGTAAAGAAATATAATCATACGCTGGAGTTCTTGGAATTATTTATTAAAATATCATCATCCCTCTGTCAGTACATATGAATTTCTTTCTGGCAAAAGTTTCTAAAGACAGGGTGCCCTATTCAAATGAACTGCCAACATGTTCTCAGAGGAGTAAACTTCTGGACTTATTTATCCAAAATAGTGATCTTAAAAATTTCTACTCCTGTTCAATCCACTTCTTTCCTTCTAGTTAATGTCAGACATGGCAGGGTTTATGTGTAAGTTTCCTACAGCTCCAAGGCTTAGAAAATTGAGCTAATTATAGTCTCTAATCAGCAACACAAAAATCGGTATTGCAGCAAAAAAAGAAAAGACTCTGCAAGGAAATAGCATCGTTGGAGATACTGAGATGGATGAAGAGAGATCAGGTTTTGGGTTGGTGTTTTTAAACCAAACATATTAAAACTTATACATACAAATGAGTTTTGTCTTTCAAAGTAGCCCCATGGGAGGGTTGCACTAGGCTTATTTTAGGTACACTGTCCTTGCTAAAGATATGTCTGGGGCTTCTTTGGGGAAATTGACTTGATCTTTTGTCTTTCACTTCTTTCTTGACAGCACCTCCAGTATTTGTCCTTTTCTCTCCACTCACACAGATGTTGCCTTTATGCAGGTCCTCATCACATCTTGCTTAGAGTGTTGCAGTAGCCTTATGGTGGGCCTCTCTGCCAGGGGTTTCTTCTCACTCTAATCAGTTGTCTACTCAGTTGACAAAGCAATTTCCTGAGGCATAGGTATGACTATGCCATTCTTCCGCTCCTACTCTATAAACTCCCGTTCAATCAGGTTTTAATTTGCCTCAGTGGAAAAAGTTCCCCCTGGCATCCCCCCTTAATGAAATCCCAGATCATTCACATATCTTTATGTTTGTTAAAAAAAAGCAGTCACATGTTTGTTAATATCTATGTTATTGTTGTTATATGTTGTATGATCTACATACATATATAACATGTACATGTGATTTATGTGTGCTGGCAGCTTTGTAAAATAATGTAAATCTCATTGTCCCCAGTCTGGGCATTCCTCAGGTTTCTTATAAAAACAGAGCAGTAAGCAAATTTGCCAGAAAAGGTCATCTGACTCAATTGCAAATGAAAGTCATTTAGCATTTTTTGGAGTGTGGAAACCATTGCTCAGTCAAAGTCTCCATCATTAGAGGGATATTTTTTTTTCCTTTTTTAACTTAGTCAGCAAGTTGGTAAATAACTCTGATATTTCAGCTATGGTACTTCATATACTACAGAGTCTAGAGCTCAGGTCATTCATCTAGCTGTTTTAGCTTCTCCAGAGATTCAAAATCACTCACTTCTTTTGCCCTTGTATGCAGAGGGAACAGCACAGATAGTTGTTTCCCACTTAATGAAACAAAGTATTTTCCCTACAGTAATTTAATGCAATTAAAACAAAAAGTCTGGCCTAAAAAACCCAAAATAAACAAAACAAAACAAATCATCTGTGCTTGGCTATTTATATTCATCATCTGTAAAATGGGACTAGTTTCTGCTGACCTCCCTCTCAGGGCTGGCTTGAGAAATAGCAGTACCTCTAAATAATTATAAACCATACTGCCCAGCAAAAAGTGTCAAAAAATTCATGTTAACAGCAACAGTTTATGTCCTCTAACAAATTATGTATTTATCAAGGTCATTTTAAGTTGGCGCAGGAAAAATATGTCTACTTGGTTACTGGCAACATCCTGAGCTAGTCTGACAAGGGAGTAGATGACCTCTTGGCTGTCTTCCACCTTGAGTTTTCTGGATTTTTTTTTTTAATTTAAATTGAGAGTACAAACTTATCTTTCCAAACATGTCCAAACTAATTAATCCTCTATTTCTGCTGTGATTAAGCATGCTATCTGGGCAAATCTGAAAAAAAAATTCAGAACCTTGATCCCATGAACCCTGAGAATTAGAAGACTATCTGAATACTTATATAAAATAGCCAGGTATCTTTTGTTCTTGTTTCTTTTTCCTTTTTATCCAAATCTAAATGGAGATGTCTAACTACTGTAGAGCCACCCAAACACTTCAGTCTCCTTCTCCCTCATTTCAGGATTGGACCTCCAACAGTATCAATTAGCTAGTAGTTTCATAGTTAGGAGTCGTTATAGTTAACCTTATTGTTGTCTTCAGGTCTCCTTCGCCATGTGGCTTGTAACCCTAAAACACAGCATTATAATTTTGTTCATTGTCAGGATCACTATTCTACTTGTATTTATTTTGTATGCACTTCTATGTATATATGTTACCTCCTATACTATGTCTGTGGAGTCAGGGATGATTTCATTTTTACCTCTGCTGTCCCCTGTGCTTAGCACAGTGGCAAACACATAATGGCTTGATTAATTTTTTGACTGTCACCTTAAATTTATTCAGTGCCTTTTTGTAGATGCTATTTGTATCCTTTTCAAAAGAGAACAGATCTTTAACTCAGTAAGATTCTCTTCTAAAGCTGACAATGCCTAGTTCTCATCAAAATTGCTCCAGATATAAATTCAGGATCAACACAATAACATGGAATACTGGAAAGATTAGGAGTTAGAAGAATTGGCTTAGAATTTCATCTCCCTTACTACCCCTGTGGGCTCCAGCAAATCAGTCCCCTTTCTTAGTTAATAAACATTTATTAGGCACCTAGGCTACCATGCTAAACACTGGAGATACAAAGAAAGGCATAAGACAGTCCCTACCTTCAAGGAGCTTTCCATTTAATGGAGGAGATAATACAATTAAAAGTTGAAAAGGGAAAGGGAGGGTGAGCTTATACAGAGCAGGGCATGAAGTCTTACAGCTACAGTGAGAAATGATTTGGGAAGGTACAAGTTTCTGAGCTGATTTCACCTTGTAGAATAATGAGTTTCTGGAGATTATGAACTTTGTAGGAAAGCAGCCAGGTGGAAAATATTCTGGAGAATTCCCTGGGTGCTCTCTTTAAATGCTGGAGAAACAGAGAGGAGTTCCCATATGTCCACTTCCTCTATTAAATGATATAAATGTATCTGATAGTCTCTCAGATTGCATATTCAATGATAAATTATTTTCTAAGAGCCTTCAAATTTGGGCCTCGATTTGGGGTACATCATAGCAGAGAAGAGCCAGCACCTGCATGGTCAGAGATAATGGTCTGGTCTGAGTTCCTACTTGTAAAACAAATGGGCAGCAATGTGGCTGATGTGTTTAGTCTGGGTATTTTTAGCAATCAGTGAAGAACTGATTCAGCTGCAGAAGTAGCAATTGGTTTTGGAGAATGCCAAAATAAATGGCTCATAGATTTAAAGTTGGAAGGCACCCGAAGGGCAACTTGGTTCAATTCCTTTATTTTATGCACAAGAAAACAGAAGTCCAATTCTGGTGGTATGTAGCAAAACTGAAGTTTGAACCCAAATTTACCTGACTCCAAATTTAACCCTGAAAAATGGAGGCAATTTTTTTTTTCGGTCCTGCATCAGTGAGTCCAAAAAACCCTCTTGTTTCTTAATTTCCATTTACAAGGTTCTTGACTTGAATTCTTGTAAAGAATCACTGGTAGATCCATTCTTCCTGGCTGCTAGTAATGGGATTTCCTTTCCCCTCCCCCTTCAGCCCCTTATCTCCCACAACTGTTGCTTGGGATGTCATCTTCCCCACTCTTATAATCACCTCAGGTGTTTATCCTTCTGTTCTGGAAGAGGACCCTCTCAGTTTAATCTTTTTTTATTAAAGGGGCCATCCCTTTAGAAACTTAAAGAAATCTATTCACTGAATGGGTGTATTGTACTCAAAGTGAGAATGTGAGAAGATCTTAGCCTGAAAGGGCCAGGGTCTCCCATTGCATCTTGGGCCATCTCCAGTTGTTCTGATGAATCTTAGGTCACTGGACCCAGATGGCTCAGGAGAAGAAAGTGAGGTTGGTGACCTAGCACAGCCCTTCCTCACTCAAATCAAAGCCAACTGCAAGTCATGTCATCATCCTGATGCCATGGTCTTCTTCAAGAACAAAGGACACACAGCAACAAAAAAACATAATCACCTCAACTTGATCTAGGGTTGACTCTGCAGTGTCTGGCCTGGCAATGTAATACAAGAAGTAAGGGAGGGAGGGAGGGGAATCCCTAAAAGCATTCCCTCCCTACCCTCCCACTGACAGTGGTTCTCCTAGCCCTAGATTTGGTGTCTTCTGTAGTGCACTTGGCCTCTATCCATCTTCTTAGCCACTTAGCTAGAGCTTCCATCCTGATCTATAGCCCACAAACTTCTTTTTAGTTCTGCAGAAATCCTTTGGATAACTTGAGAGCTGCTTCCTTGGAAATATTCATAATCTTTACTTTTTTATGTACAGACAATTTGTTTTCCTTATTAGTTCAAGTATTTTCATCTGAAGTCTTACTCTGAAATCTCATCGTGGTGTAAAAGTGGCCCAGCGTTCTTCAACCCATACCAGAGTCTTACCAAACTGCAAACACTTACTTGTTTGCATGAATTTGTTTGCATAAACCTTCTCTAGGTGTTAGAGTAGATACTCTTATTTGTCAAGTCTGGAGTCAGGAAGGCTCATCTTTCTGATTCCAATCTGACCTCAGTTACTAGCTGTTCAATCCTGGGCAAGTCACATAATCCTATTTGCTTCATTTTTCTCATCTGCAAAATGAGCTGGAGAAGGAAATGGCAAACCACTCCATTATCTTTGCCAAGAAAACTCCAAATGGGGTCAAAAAGAGTCAGACACAGCTGAAATGACTCAACAGCAACAACAATATTATTAAAGAATGAGCATAATTGAGTCCAGAGGGGCTCATCATCAGAAAATGATGGTGGGATGATAGGTTTTTTGGCTGACCAAATCAAGATGTCTCTTGACTAAGCTTGGCACAGAGGGCTAGTCATGTGTGTTTGTGGGATCAAAGGATAATAAATTTAGAAACAGAAAGGACCTTATACATCATAGAGTCCAACCTCCTCATTTTATAGAAGGAGAAGTTGAAGTCTAGAAAGGTCCAGATGAAGATGCATGGAGTAGCTCAAGGGGTGGAATCCAAGATCCTTGAATCACCATCTCACAGAGAAAACTCTTTTCTTTCTATCAAGGTTCCCTGAGACCTTCTGCGTGTCTTCTACCTTTCTCATAAGGCTCCTCGCACCTCATGTAATGCTGGGTATTAAGAAGGTTAATGGATAATAGCCATAATAACAGGAATAAGTGGTATTTACAAAGTGTTTTAACATGAGCCAAGCTCTTGACATATGTCATGTCATATAAACCTCAAAACAACTCTATCAGGTAGATGCCATTATTATATCCTCACTTGATAGATAAGAAAAGAGAGAAGTTGAAAGAGGTTAAAGCTTCTGTATATTGTTCCTCATTTGGTTGTCCTGAGTCAAACAAAAGTCTATTCCTTCTTCCAAAGGGAAGCCCTCAAATTAAGATAGCATACTCCCTCTATGCCTCAGTCTTCCCCAGGCTCAATATCTCTAGTTTTCAACTTATCTTAAGATCATTTACCATCCTGATGACTTTTCTCTAAGTGTTCTTCATTTTTTCAATGCCTTTTCTGAAGCATGGTGCCCAGAAATGAACACAATAGGATGATGTTATAGATGCAGAGCTAAAAGAAACCAAGGAAGGATGGAAATAAGGAAGGAAGGAAGGAAGGAAGGAAGAAGGGAGAGAGGTAAGTAAGGAGATAGGGAGGGAGGGAGGGGGGAGAGGAGGAAGGAAGTAAGCATTTAATAAATGCCTACTTAGCTAGGTGGTGCAGTGGGTAGGGTACCAAGCCTGGAGTCAGAAAGAACTAAGTTCAAATCCGTCCTCAGACACACACCAGTTATGTGACTCTGGACAAGTTATTTAATTCTATTTGTCTCAGCTCACCTGTAAAGTGAGTTGAAGAAGGAAAGAGTAAATTATGCAAAAAAACACTCCCAAACCTAAATGGAGTCATCAAGATTTGGACACCACTGAAATGACTCTAACAACAAATGCCTACTACGTGCCTGGTACTGTTTTAAGCACTTTACAAATTTTATCTCATTTAATCCTCACAATGACCATAAGAGGTAGGTACAACTATTATTTTCATTTTATAGTTGGGGAAACTGAGACAGACAGAGGTTAAGTGACTTGTCTAGGGTCCCAAAGCTAAGAAGTGTCCAGGACCAGTAATTTATCTCCTGTGCCACCAAGTTGTCTCATTGACCAGCCTCCCCCCTTTCACAGATGTGGAAAATGAGGCTCAAGAAGGTTAATTAACTTGTCCAAGGTCATGTGGGTAGCAGGCATTAGAACTGAGATTTGAACTAAGGTCCTCTGGTTCCAGAATCACTGCTCTTTCCCTGGTATCTATTATTTCATATACAATTTGACCAGAAGAGAGTGCAATGGGATTATGAACCTCCCTAGGGTTGGGGGCTATATTTCTCTTCACACAGGTTTTGTGGCTGCTATATCATACCCTCATGTTGAATTTGCAGGCCATCAAAATCCTCAGATCTTTTTCAGGTGAATTACTGTCCAACCCATTCCTCTACCATCTAGTACTGTAAAATGTTGTCATATCCACAGAGGGGATGGAACAGCAGAGACCTCCTAGGTTTGGGTACAAGATTTGGAGATACAAGAAAACCCCATCATCATGCTGGTATGTGTTGGCGAATTTCCAAATTACAGTGAGAGGGATGCTCCCCAGTAGAGAGAGAAATTATGGACACAGAACATGTTAATTCATTTATTCAACAAACATTTTGTCCTCTGTGGACTGTTTTGAGGAGGGCCTATCATTGCTGACATAGCACTTCACTTTACAGAGTCTTTGTTTTCTCATTCCTAAAGTGAGAGGCTTGACTAGATAATCTCCAAGGTCCGCTCCAGCTCCTAATCCTTTAACTTCCTCTGGGCAATAAGATACCACCCTTGCCTTCACAGTACTTGCCCAAAGTCCTAAAGCAGGAAGTGACAGAGAAAGGCCGAGAGCCCAAGTCCTCTGACTTCCAGTCTAGCAAATATGCATTGTCAGTTCATGGGTAAGGTGCTTTACAATGGGGCTTGACTGTACTTTCATAATCTGATTTTCCTGACTTTATAGCAGAGTTTCACGGCCAAGGCAAACATAAGAAGAAGCAGTGATTATCATTCTGAAAAACTGTTTTCTCATGGCTGTATTTGTCTGACCTGTCATTATGCAGGCAGCACATTGATGCCATTTATGGGGAGGCAACTCGATTTGTTTCACTTAGAGGGCAGTTTTTCTCTTAATTTTCAGAGGTGATATATTGGTTTCTTGCTGCCTGTGCCAATCTGACTATAATGTCTTGGCTGCCCCTCAAGGAAAATAATTTTAAGGAACCAATAGTAAGGGTCTTTAATCTCTCTTGAGTAGAAGAAAAAGAAAAAATGCATAGACCCTTTTTTGCTATAATCTGACAGTCAAGAATACACTGTTTGTTATTAAAACTGGGTTTAATTAAGCAAACCACAGAATGTGAAGTCATTTATTTTCCTCTGCTCTTTTTGTCTAAATGTAATGAGGTGCCCTGACACATTTTTTCTCCCACAAAAGCTAAACAAGCACACTCTGTGAATGCTCAGTAATGTTTTAAGTATATAGCATAGGACAATAGAAATCTCTTGGCACAGAATAAATAGATGGATCCAGTGAGTGAGTAGAGGACAGGAGCATAGAAACTCCCATATGGAGTGAAACACATGCTCCATCATGCCCAGTGTCCTGCTGCCAATAGTGCTGTCCCAATGAGACATGCTGGGAGAAGGCCTATTTTTTTCTCTCTCAATTACAATCTTTAAGGCTAACAATAGTCTGTCTTATATTAGTGGTGGCTACCTCTTGCCCTGTCACACATCAATTTATCCAAACTGATTATGAAAATATACAAGATTCAAAAGAGAGGAAACTTTGGCATAACTAATGGAAACAGTGCTACCTTTGCAGGTAAGTTCCAGTTCTATCAATGCGTATATTGGCCATGGGGAGGTTTCTGAGCCTCAGTTCCCCAATTTTAAAAATGGAGATGATAGATATTAACTTCAGGTAAAAGCAGTGTCTCTTTGCTTATTAAGAGCTGGACCAAGAAGTAGATTTAAGTCCTGCTTCTGAATCATACAAACTGGACAAGTTACTCAATGTGTTAGTGTCCCAGGTAACTTTCTAAGGCTCAAATTAGAGGTGAGTGGCTAATCTTTGTTGGTGGAGGGAGTTTCTACACTAGGAATTCCTTACATAGGAAAATTCACAGGTCCAACCAAGAAAATAAAATATTTCCAGTCCTCATATCATAGATTATATTGTGAGGAAAGCATTTTACAAAGTATAATTCACTAATAAATATGGGGTATTATCTATCAATAGATACATCACTAGACTTAAAATTGGAAAGACATCCTCCTGAGTTTAAAACTGGCCTCAGGCACTTACGAGCTGTGTGACCCTGGACAAGTCACTTAACCCTGTTTACCTCACTCCTCATCTGTAAAATGAGCTGGAGAAGGACATGGCAAATCACTCTGGTGTCTTTGCCAAGAAAACTTCAAATGGGATCATGAAGAGTTGGACACAACTGAAACCACTCAACGATGTCATCATTACATTTATACTTCTAGTACCAGGTCTGGAAGTACTGAACTCCTCATGTTTATTACCCATTGTGTAAAGTAGGACCTCCTTGTATTTGCCCGAAATCTAGCCAGGTGAATTCTACATTCAACTTCAAAGAGAACATTTTTAGAGCAACTACTTTGACCAAATCATGTCACCCTCTTGGGCCCAAGTTTTATCATTTGTAAAAGGAAGTGTTCTGTGGATCCATTTTGGCAGCTGTGGACCCCTTTGGTTCTATGAAGTCTGTGGATTCTTTCTCAAAAATGTTTTTAAATGCCAGAAAACATATAAACAATTACAAAGGAAACCAACTCGAAATAAAGATGAATATTTTCCCCCATCTAGGTCATGGACCTAGAAATCCATCCATAGACCCCTTTAGAATCCCCAGTTTGAGAATATAAGTATACCCTGGATTACGATTCCCTAATCTAGGTGAAATGTCTCATTTTACAGATGGGGAAACTGAAACCCCAAAATGATGAAAGGATATGGCCAAAGTCACTTAGCTAATTAGGGGTGGAGCTAGAAGTAGAACCCAGGTAATTTCCTCACCATATTGCCAATTACCTACATTCATTTTTCAACTAAGTCATGTTACTTAACATTGGAACAGGCTGGGCAAACTTTTAGAATACATGATCGTTGGTTCTGTTTATGAAAAACAAGAAAATAGGAAAAAATACTCTCAAAAAACTTCAACAACTGAAATCTGACTGAGGAAAGAAAAGGAAAACCTAGTTAAATATGTAGCAATGAAACTTTTGGTAAAATGTCAGTAGCAAGAGAGCTACAGATAAAAAAACATCTTTGGGTAATTTTGATATAGACAGTGTACAAAATGCTGCCCTTCATATGAGTGTCTGTTTCAGTTATAATAATAGTCTGTGGCACCAAATCCTGCACTGTCCCAGAAAGACCATACAAAGCAAAAGAGCTGTGTTCTCTCTTCAGTCTAAGGCAATAAACTTGCAGGAGCTGGTTTTTCACTTTGATGAATATTCTATTTCATTTAAAATAAATATTAGGTAAGATCTCAGTCAAAAATGGATCAAACACACAGTAGTATTATTGCAAGGAGACTACAGAACATATCAGGAACATGCAAAATGCAATCAAAAAGGGAAACAAGATGGAGTCTTTTGTAACTTATTACAGAAGAATCTGGATTAAGCTGAGTCTGTTCTGGACTCATCCAAAGGGTTTGGTTTATTCTGGAACCTGATATAAGACTATTTGTCCTACACTAAATAGTACAAGCCCTGTGTAATATATTTCTACTTGCACTTTTCCTATGAAAAACATTTTGTTTTTTGGAGGTGGTAAGGGAAGGTGGCAATGTGAGAATGGGCATCTTCACAATGAATACATTCCTTCTGGGATTTTGCCCTTCATGCTTTTTGTCTGAGGGGATTTCAGTTATCACTAAAATGATGAGTTGATGATGATGATGATGATGATGATGACATGATGAGTTGGCCCATGAGTGTTATTACATTTTCATTTGGTAAGGAAACCCAGTCTCAGATAATAACAAGACAAAATGATGACCTTCAAATCTTAGCTTTATGACCAAATGAAAGTCAGTCAACATGCACCTATAAGGTGTTCACTGTGTGTTAGTGATTATGCCAAGAAATGGTGTTTTAAAGTAGGCCAAAAATACAGTTTCTTTCCTCAAGGAAGTCTTATTCTAATGAGGAAGACCACATGTTAAAAAAAACTGTTCATATAAGAGATATAAATGCATGGTAATCTTGGAGGAAAGGCATTAGATGTTGTGAGGAAAGGGGGAGATAGAGAAAGGCTTGTGAAGAAGGTGAGATTTTTATGCGTCTTGAAGGTAGCCACTGAAGCCAGAAGGTGGAGGTGAGGAAGAAGAGCATTCTACTAGAAGAGAAAAAAGGCATAGAGTTGAGAGATGGAGCATTATATATAAAGTAAAACATCTAGGCCAGTGCTGGGGTGGCTATGTGACACAGTGGATAGAGCATTGTGCCTGGAGTCAGGAAGACCTGAGTCTAAATTCAGCATCAGACACTTACTGGTTATGTGATTCTGGGCAAGTGATAAAGTGCCCCAGTATCTTTGCCCAGAAAATCCCGTATAATCCACAGGGTCCCAAAGAGTTACACATGACGTAACAGCAACAGAATACGATGAAGAACTCCGGAGCACAATGGGGTTCGGTAATTAGACTAGGATCACACATCTTATATTTGTTAGAAGTGGGGTTTGAACCCAAGACTTTTTGCCTCTATTACCAGAGCTTTATTCATTATGCCACAATGACTCTCCTACTAATGACTTTTGATCAGAGGAGTGAATAAATGAAAATGGTGACTTAAGAATGATTCACCTAATGGATATTGCAGCATGATATAGTAGAAAATCACTGGACTGGGAGGGTTTGCCCCAGATTCTGGTACTGACTGCTCATATGTGCTTCCTAACCTTGTGTTTCCAAGTCATCTCTGGGCCTCACTCAGCTTCTTCACCTGTAAAATGTGAGATAAATGATAAATGGATCCATAGATAGACCAATTATTAAGATATGTGCCTGGCACTATTCTAAGTGCTGGTGATAGAAATACAGATTAACAGACAATCCCTGCCCTCAGAGCGCTTATATTCTAATAGTAGAAGACAACACATAAAGGGGAACTGGAAAGAAGGAAGACCAAAGATATCTGAAAATCAGGGAAAGAAAATGCTGTGTATCTGTATGCAAACAGGAATGAAGTGAGCCTGGCAAGGTAAGGCAAAAACTGACCTATCAGAGCCCATGGAGCCCAGGGCAGGAGTTCAGGTTACTGATCCAGGTTAATGAAAAGGTGATGGCTCCAGTAGAGATTGAGATGAGATGCTCCATTAAGTTGCTTCTTGTTCTAGCATTTTATATTCTGAGCTGATATTACTCCCAAACCATGCTGTTATAGTTTCCTGTTATAAAGTCACTCCTTCCTTCTGTGTTTCAAAAGATTTTCCCCCTATTTCACAAACTCACAGACTCAGAGAACACTACAGTCATTATTCAGTTCTGAAACACAAATGAACAGATTTTGTGAATCAATGTAAGATGTTGATTGTACATTTCAACTCTGCATAATCAGTTTGATGGTGAATGTGGTAAATTTGCATTATAATTCTTAAATAGTTTTAAACTTAATACAATGATTAAACATTTAGAAATGTCTCTGCATTGTAGCTGAGATGGAAAATGAACACTGCCGAAACTCAAAACATGTTACTTTGCTGGTAAATTGAATGAATAGAAACCATGCCTTTAAGTTGGGAAGCCCACAGAAGGGCAGGTCTTATCTAGAATGAGTCTCATCATGGAAGGCAGTTGGGTTTGTCCCACAAGTGACAGCTAAGTGGATCAGTGAATGGACTGCTAGATTGGGAGTCAGGAAGGAACAAGGTCAAATGCCCTTGATCACAGCCTCTGTTTGTTTCAGTTTCCTCATCTGCAAAATGGGCTTGATGACATTCTAAATGATTAATGAGAAAATATTTTCAATATTTTAAATTCAAATAATATTTAATAGTAAATTTAAATAATATTTAAATATTTTAAAACTCTATAAGCTTTAAAGTACTATATGAATGCTAGCTATTATCCACAACTCATCACATTCTTCCCAGACTGTTCAGGTCAACAATCCTTTCTATTTATTGCTGAAGATGCCCATTTCCTTCTTATTACTGCTATTATTTTATTTTCTGAAAAAAAGAGGGGAGAAAGTCATTTCATATAATTTTCAAGCTGCTTGGGACTTGGGGATAGTATTATCATTTTACTGCTTTTTTCATGTGCAATGTCTCCCTAATGGCAAAATAAATTGTCCAGCCTCTACCTCTGGGAGTGGAAGAAATCATCTAAATGAAAAATCCACTTTTTTTCATTGGGGAAACAACTCAGTTTGGAAATCCACATTGCACCATCTTTCAACATTAGTCATCAAATGTCTTCATGGAGGAGGGTATCATTTGGGTGAGCGTTACTACAGAATTTTCTCCTTCTGGTCAAAATTTTTTGTTGGCAAACTGAATGTAATGCAAGCCTTTAATTTTGGGAGGTGAGAACATTACCTCATCTAGAAGAGTTTCCAAAATGGACTGCTGAGTGCTTCGGTATTCCACAATCACTTTGGAGATTTCATCCAAGGTGTTCACAGAGAAATGCAGAAATAAACTCCCTGTGGGTAGGAAATATATTGATTTTGTGTCCCTAGGGCTTAGGGTAATGCCTTGTACCTTGTACCTGGAGGGACCTGTGATTTCAATGGTATAAAAAATTCCCAAAGGAAATTCCTTCTACGCATCCAGACCAGCATCTTTTCTGAAACTTAAGAAAACAGCTTAGAGCACTGAGGGTTAAGTGACTTTCCCAGGGTCTCAAAGTCACTATGTTGGACAGGTGGGACTTGAACCCAGGCTTAGGACTTCAAGGCTAGCTTGGTTTTCACTCGGCCATGTTGACTCTGTCTTGCACATAATACATTAATCATAGCAACATTTCTACTGTGCTTTGAAAGCCTCACATAATACTTGCTGCTTTCCATTATCTTGTTCAAACTCCAGAGCTTCACAGCAACCTTGTGAGGATTCTCTTACATTATTATTTCCATTTTGTGGAAGAGACACACTTTGAGTCTCAAAGAAATATCAAGTTGCCTGGGGTCAATGAGCCAAGTGTCTCAATTGGTTTTGAAATCCAGGTTTTCCTAACTCAAAGGCCACTCTACCCAATGAATGATTGATTTCATCAAGGCTTGGAACTCCTAGTGTGGGAGGTCCCTCCACCAAGGCAGATACAACTTATCTATGTTCCTGTAGATAATGGCAAAGGGTGGCCCATGGAAGTTACTTGGCCTAATTAGGTCAGACAACTGGTGTCAGGGGGAGTACTTAAACCCACTTCTTCTTGACTATCTCAGTACTCTGTCCACTCCATCATGCTTCCTTTGAATGCAGCATTATTATACGTGCATATATTAAGCACATAGCAGGAGCTATTGCAGAGCTGAATTGTACTTACATGGAGTTAAAATTGTAGACTGTTAGCATCTGAAGGGATCTTAAGGTAACCTATAAAAAACCTTCATTTTATAGTTGAAGAAAGTAAGGATTAGAGCTACTTATGTGAGGTCACACACCTAATTAGTGGCAAAGCCAGAACAATCAATCAATCAACCAATGAATACAGTCTAAATGGTTGTTATTCACAAGGCATTGTAAACAAGTTTGCCAGAATCTCCCTGAGTGCTGGGCAGCTGGGCACCACAGTGGATATAGTGTTGGGCTTGGAACCAGGAAGACTCATCTTCATGAGTTCAAATCTGGCCTCAGACACCTAAAAGCTAGCTTACCCAGGGTGTCACTTAACCATGTTTGCCTCAGTTTCCTCATCTGTAAAATGAGCTGGAGAAGAAAAATAGCAAACCATTCCAGTATCTTTGCCAAGAAAACCCCAAATGAGATCACAATGTGTCAGAGTCAGACGTGATTGAATAACACTTGAGTGCTACACCCCAAGTTTATGACAAAAAATCCCAAACCACTGAAGTAAGATGGAATATTGAATTCTGACCAGAAAGAGATCATCAAGAAATCTTAAAGGTGTGAAGTTAGACAGTTCAACCGAAATTGTGGGTTATGAAAATGAGTATTGGGCATTGTGAAAATGATATTGAATTTGGAGACAGAACATCTGGATTCAAGTAATTGGTCCAACAGTTATAGAGTCAGAGGGAGCTAGAAGAAACCTTAGGGGTCATATTAGCCCAACTCTTTCATTTTAGAAACAAACTTAGTTATATGATTTATCCAAGGTCATAAAGTTGGAGAACCAGGACTTAAATCCAGGTGTGCATCTTCCGTATCATTGTTCTTTCCACCATACTGCACAACACTGCCTCCATTTATTAAGAATGTCATTTTGGGAAAATCACTCAGTTTCACTGAACCTCACTTTCCTTACCTGCAAGATGAGAAGAGTAATGCCTACTTTATTGTGGAGAAGGAACTTTGTAAATCAAAATATTATAGACATGTAGACATTTAACTTAAGGAGCTTCTTGCAGGAAGAATACTGGATTTGAAGGAACATGTCTTGGGTTTGAATTCTAGCTCTTATTCTTTTCAGCCATATCTGACTTTTTGCGACCCCTTTTGAGGTTTTCTTGGGAAAGATATTGGAGTGGTTCCTCATTTCTTTCTCTAGTTCATTTTATAGATGAGGAACTTAGTCAAACAGAGCTATGCAACTTGCCCAGGGTCACACAGCTAGCAAGTGTCTGAGACCGTATTTGAACTCAGGAAAAGAAATCTTCCTGATTCCACGCCTAGTGCTCTATCCACTGTTCTGAGTTCTAGCTCTGCCACAAATTACTGTGTGACCCTGAATGCTTCTCTTTTGGGGGGATCAATTTCTTCATCAATAAGATGAGGAAATAAATTGGATTAACACCAGTCTTTTGAAGCTCTAAAATTCTATTGTCTTACTTCCAGAGTTGTCTCTTGAGATAGGTCAAGTATTCCTTCCAATTTCATGAAGCTCTTTGATCAATCCATGCATCAATGAAATGATTTGATATGATACACATATGAAATGATACACATATGAAATGATACACATAAGAAAAAAAACATTATTCTCACATAAAAGATAGAAGAAAGAGCTTTTTCAATGGAAGGAAAGAGGGGGGAGATCAAAGGAAATAATTGAGCCTTACTCTCATGGAATTTGGCTTAAGAAGGGCATAATACGCACTCAGTTGGATATGAAAATCTGTTTTACCCTGCAGGAAGTCGGGGAAGGGGATGGGCGAGAGAAGACAATAGAAGGGACAGCAAATTAGGGAAAGAGATCATCAGAGCCAACGCTATTGTGGGAGGACAGGTCAAGTGAGAGAATGGAATAAATGGAGGGCTGGATAGGACAGAGAGAAATGTGATTTGTCTTTTACAACACAAATATTATGGAAGTGCTTTGCATTGTTACTTATGTATGACCTATATTGAATTGTTTGTTTTATCAATGAGGTTGGGTGGGGAGGGAGGGAGAGAATATGAAACTCAAAACTTCAAGAATGAATGTTAAAAATTATTTTATCATGCAACTGGAAATTAAGCTATACAGGCAATGGAGTATAGAAATCTATTTTATCCTACAGAAAAATAGAGGTAAAGGGGGATGATTGAAGAAGGGTAGGTAATAGAAGGGAGGACTGACTGGAGGAAGGGGTGGATGGGATGCATGCTATCCTGGGGTATGGGGTAAGGAAAGATAAGGAGAAAATTTTGAATTCAAATTCTTGTATAAGTGAATGTTAAAAACTGAAAAATAAATAAATTATATATTTTAAAAAACTATTATTTATTAGAATATATTATACAGGGCAATGGACATTTTTCAAGGTGACCACGTCTAGAGAAATTCATTTACCAAAACTATTTGACTAACTGGTCTCTCCCTTCTCTGACTTCCTTCCCATTAGAGCTAGAATCAGGAATTATCTTATATGGCTGAACCAGATGACATTCAGGAATCTTCTTCTATCTCATAGACACCTAGACTGTTAAAACGCCTTATTTAGAGTGCAGTGATTAAACAAAGGTGGAACACTCTAGATGAAGCCAAAATTTCCCCTACCTATCAATGACTCCATGTGTCCCCAATATAGGCCAACCTCATTTCAGTAACACGCAATGAAAAGTACTGGATTTGGAGTGAGATGACAGGAGTTTCAATCCTGATTCTTCTGATTTGTTACCTGTGCATTCTTGGACAAGTCACTTAATGTCTCTGGGCATTGATGTCTTCTGTGAAATAAAGAGTTTGAATGAGATTAAGATACTTCCCAGATCTATATTGATTATCCCATAGGGAGTGAAGCAAGTTATATACCACCTGACCAGAAAGATCATAATCTTCCATTGGGATATCATAATTAAGAAATTATATGTCTATGCATAAGGTGAAGATTTTAGCAACTAAATCAATCAAAGTATAAACCAAGAACAAGAACTGAGGTGGTGATTATAAGGGAAGCCATCTAGAAACCAAGGTGGGAAAGAATCAGGGGACTCTAGTAGAAATAAAAGTGATCATGCAGTTAGCAAACAGGCAAGTGTTTTAACCAGAGGAGAAATAAGAAGTGAGTAAAAGAAATTGAAGCCAGTTTATTCAGGGGAAATATAAACTAAATCAAGACAGGATCAGAGCAGGAATAAAGGAGACTTATAGAGGACTGCCAAAGCACATTTGTAGTACCATAGAATATAGGGCTGGATGAGATCCAATCCAACCCCTCACTTTTCAGAAAAGGAAACTGAGACTCAGAAAGACAAAGTAACTTGCCTAAGGTTACCAAAGTATAAATTAAAGAACCTTAGATCTAAACCTAGGTTGTTCCAAACCAAGTGCCTTTTCCCCTTAACCACCGATTAACCACTGATTAGGCAGTTAAACTCAGACACCCAGAAATCCTTGCTATGTCTCTTCTTCACAAGTCAGCAATACTCAGTACTCAATGTCTGCCTGGCTCATATATGTTGACTTGGGTTCCTTCTGGGTTGGGAAACAAATCCCCAGCAGTCTCCTTCTCTACCTAGAATTCACTATTATACTATTTCTAGCTTTAACTTGTGACTGTGACACAGGAGGGATTGGAGATAAAGTGGAAAAATAAATGGGAAAGGGATATCAGAAGAGGAAGATAAGGAGAAAAAAATAGTGAGAAAGAATAGCAAAATTGTTTTAGAGAGACTGTCATGTGCTTGTGTCAGTTTAAAAAAAGATATATAATAGATTCGATTTAATATGCTATAATAGAATTAAACATATTTGTGCCCCCCCTCTGGCTGTGAGAAGGTCCCCTGGCCAAAACAGTAATTGTAAACTCATTTTCTGTAAGTGGAATATATTATCACTTTAGGGCTTCTTTGTATTTAGTTTTACTATCTATGATACAGTAATATTGCATATTACTACTGGGCAAATCTACTGAAAGTTATAATAAAATTCAGTGTGCCTGTGCTCCTCTGAACTTGTATCTTACAGCATGTAAGGGAACATAAAATGATTCATTTGCATGAAATAATTTAAAACATCTCTCCTTTCTCTTCTTTTTCCTTTACAAAGCAAAGGTGTGCATACCCAGAGCTGTAGTAGAAAAGGCTTCTCTAGGGTAGTACCCTGAGGGACCTCTTTTGACTAGAAGCTTGGGGCCACATCACTATATTTCAATAAAGTGAGCAGGAATCACTCCTGCAGAAGTGTGTGTGTGTGTGTGTGTGTGTGTGTGTGTGTGTGTGTGAGAGAGAGAGAGAGAGAGAGAGAGAGTGTGTGTGTGACTTTTTGAGCCTAAATGTCTTTCTTTATCCAGAATGTGAGAATGGTGTTTGAAAATTTGTTATGAATGCCATACATGTCAAGCCTTGGTTTGCTTATAACCATAGTATATTGCTCTAATTAATATTGTATACATATCTGTGGGAAGCCAAAAGCTATCTGGACTACCCCATCGCAGCAAACACCTGGCCTTGCGACATGCCACCCCGGATCTGGAACATTCCTCGTTTATCTTAATCTTTACTGCCCCTCCTTGCTTCTGCCCTCTGGAAAGCCCCTACTTCCTCTAGCGACTATAATTACTGCTGCTCTGCCCTTCAATAAACGAGACTTGATCAGAAAGCCTGTCTTGTCTCCATTCTCCGCGTCTCCTGTCCCCTGCCACTCTTTTCGTCCTCCAGGCCCCCGTTCTTGTCCCGCGGGCTGGGACACATATCTGTGCATATGTGTATGTATATATGTATATATGTGTGTATCTATGTATTTATATACATATACTTATGCGTGTGTGTGTATACACACACACATACACACAGAGGTTTAGAGGCACTTGAACTTGGTATGTAAATGCATGTAAATAATCTACCCCTCGGGCACTTTAAAAAATACATCAGCACAACATAATTTGATTAGACTTTAATCTTGGCAAAACATCAGACCTCAATGGAATTCTAAGAGATCATACAATCTATTCCTCTGTCTTCAGAAAACACCACAATCTCCCCAACAAAAATGGATCTTTATAAGTAATCAGTCAAGAGAGGTTATAGGAAATGCTATGTACTTGGCAATCTGACAACTCTACTTGCCTCTGCTATATCCTTAATATGAATATAGTAGTACAGAAGAAAGGATTGAATTATGTGTATCAAGAAAGAACAAACTAAAAAGCATCTTGAATAGTTGCTGGCTATTCCAGTACTCTAATTACAAGAACAAATACCTAGCTGTGTAACTATGAACGTCTCCTAACTTTTCAGGGTCCTTGACAACTCTCCAAGTATCTAAATTCTAGACAAGTTGCCAATCTGTACTAGGGAAGAGAGGTTCCACAATAGGCATTCCCATAACAATTAAATCAAAAGTCTAGATGAAAAACAAACAAACACAAAAGGAAGAACTAAACCCAACAGAATGCTCCTGTGGCTTCCCCCTAATACATTTCCTTTTTTTCCCAATCTCATGAGACAATTAAACATCCATATGAAAAGATAGTACCCCCCCAAAACCTGGTTTCCACTAAAACTCTGGGAGTAGTTCTCCTTGCTCCAGCATGACTAACGAGGTGCTACTGAGGAAGCCATTTTCTCAGAATTTCTGTGAAAGGGCAGAGAACATACAACAGTCTACCCTTGAGAACCAGGTGCCAAATTTTTCCAAAAACATCTGCAGAATGGAAAACTGAACCATATAAATGAGATGAACTCCTAACTGAGCAATATCCTAACCATTAGCAGAAGGCATGACACTATGTTATGTCATCTTTTAAAGAAATCCTATTTCCTTCTTCAGTAAAATTTTCTGTTTTTCTTTTAGCTGAATTGATCAATCTGGGTCACATGTTACTAGTAAGTTCTTTCTTCCAATTTTTCCTTTCCCACTACCCTAGAATATTTCAGAAGGAGATGGAGATAGCATTGTTTTCTTTCCTTTTTCTAAACTTTAAGGTACATTTTTGTTATAGTGAGTCTTGTTTTACTCGTTAATATATGACCTTGGCAACTAAATGGTTCAGTGGATAGAGTGTCAAGCCTGGAGTCAGGAAGACTTGTTGAGTTCAAATTTGGTTTTAGACACCTTCCACCTGGAGGACCCTGGACAAGTTACTTAACCCTGTTTGTCTGAATTTCTCATCTGGAAAATGAGCTGGAGAAGGAAATGGTAAACCACTCTAGTACCTTTGCCAAGAAAACCTCACAAGATATTTTGAAGAGTCAGACACATTTGAAACAACTGAATATCTCATTTCACTTGGCATGAAAGTTTTCTCTGCAGATTTCCCAAAAGGAGATAATCAACCTTTATTATGGGCAAGGCTCTCCATCCAAATTCTACTCCGATGCCCCATTCTTACACATAGCAGGGGTTTCATAAATATTTGTTGAAATGAACTAGTGAAAAGATGATGCCATAGAGTACCTAGAGAGGAACAAACACAACAAAGGACATTGAGATCACACCATACAAGAATCAGCTGAAGAAACTGGATATTTGGAGCTTTCAGAAGAAAAGACTCAAGTATCTGAGGAGCTGTCATGTAGAAGTGTGGATGACTTTTTGTGTATAGTCCTGGAAAGAAGACCCAGAAGCAATAGGTGGAAGTTATGAAGAGGCAAGATTAAGCTGGACATCATGTAAAACAAAGCAAAAAGAAAAACCTTTCCATATCATTAGAGCTGTCCCAAAATGGAGGAAACTGCCCTAGAGAGTCCTTGCAGGTTGACTCCTTATTATGTATTTGTAGCAGGGATTCCTGTTCAGACAAGGAAGGGTCAGACCAGATGAAATCTCTCTAATTCTAAAATTCTGTGATTGCACAAAATTTTAGGATACTGAATCTATTTGTCACTTCTTTTCATTCCTCATAGCATTCAATACAGGGGCAGGTGCTCCTGATGGAGTCATTGATCAATGAATGTAAACTTTCTGTACTGCACAAGAGGTCAAGAGGTCCTATTACTTAGAATTTTCTCCCATATTTTTGCATCCTTGGAATTTCTTGTTGGACTAAAGATATAGAAAAATTTAGGTAACATTCAAATACGGGTGTATTCCTATAGCATGTCTGGCAGAAAGAGACTTTGGCCAGAAGAAAGTTGATCTGGGTTAGCTTGTGCCAACTCTATCATGGTTTTTACTGTATCTGCCCCGATTGGCCTACATTTGTAATATTGGGTCTAATTGCATGTACCATATTTTAGAAAGGATATTGATAAGCTAGGGAGTTTAAGAAATCCTCTTCATTAGGATGGTAAAATGACTTAAATCCATGACATTTAAGGATTAGTTGAAGAAACTACGGATGTGCAGCACACAGAAAAAAAAGATTTGGGAGGGAATGGTGATACATGGTAATTAATTGCCTTCAAATATTGAAGGGTTGTAATGTGAGTGGTGAGTGAGGGAGTGAGGTGACACTACAAATAGAGTGCTGGGTCTGGAATCAGGAAGACTCATCTTCATAAGTTAAAATAGTTTCCTAGCTGTATGTCCCTGGTCAACTCTCTAAATCCTGTTTACCTCAGTTTCCTCATCTGTAAAATGAAATAGAAAAGGAAATGGCAAACCACTCCTATGTTTTTACCAAGAGAACCCTAACTGGGATCATAAAGAGCTGGACACAAGGTATTTGGCATGTATTACTTTACATCAGAAAAAAGAAGAGGGACCAGTGGGTGGCAGTTATAGAGAGACATTTAATATAAGAGAAACCTCCCTAACAATTAGAATTGTCCAAATAGAAAGATGGCTGCCTTGGAAAGTAATTAATTTCCTGTCAAGAGATCTTCAAGTGGAAAATGAATGCCCATTTTTCAGGGAGGCCAAAGAGGAGACTTATGGGTCAGGAAGGAGTTTGGTCTAAATGAAAGTTGAGGGCCATTCCAACTCTACAATTCTCTAACTCCATAGACATTGTTGCTTATTATAAACTAGGTCTTAAATAAGTTCCTTAACCTTTCTGGAGCCTCAGTTTCTTAATGTGTCAAAGGTAGATAATGACATCTGCCATATTATGAGCACCTAGAACATCCCTTGGAACATAGTAATAGCCACTTAAATATTTGATAATTGATTGGTTGCTTGGGGATAAAGTGACATAATAATAGCATTTACATAATAATGTTTTACATAAATACATAATAATTTATATAATAAATAATAGCATTTACATAGTTTCAGGTTCAAAAAGCACTTTAAATTTATCTCAATTTAATCCTCACAACTCTATGAAGTGGGTATTATTTTTATTCCCATTTTATGGAGGAGGAAAACAAGTCACAGAAAGGTTAAGGACTTGCCCAAGGTTATATAGCTCGTGTCTGAGAAAGATTTCAATTAGATTCTTGATTTTAAGTCCAACATTCTATCTACTACACCAGCTAGCTATCTAGAAATATAAAATGAAATTTAAAATGTTCTGTTGATAAGTGATGGTAGATGACCAAAAGACTGAACGCAGTTTATTTCAAAGACATAGGAATCCTTTGTAAAGGTCCCCAAGGTGGCTCAGTTGCTGCCTGCCTTTTGTACTCCATTCTCCCACAAGCTGACCTTGTTCCAGGTTCCATCTTGCACCCAAAATTACATGTAATTTTCTGTGATTACTTTGGCTCCTTGGCCTTTTATATTTCTGCATTAGTGCTCTGTTTGAAATGATGGAAAAAGGTCTGTCAGTATGGATTTGTGCTTGGGAACAAATGAAAATGAAAATTCATGTTTAAAAAACAAAACAAAACAAACCCAAACCCTAGACCAAAATAAACAACAGATTGATAAGGGCAAAGTCAAGGGTCACTTTCTGTGGATAAAAGATCATGCAGCAAAGAGGTTCGCTGCATTAGATATTCTTCTATACTTCTTTCTAAGGTTGGATTGGTGTTTTGTGTTTTATTTTCCTTCTTCCATCTCTTCTGCCACTGAACCTCAACAAGATCACCTTTTGTGGGTTCCAGAGCAATTCTTTCTCACTCAACTCCTGGAGAAATAACAGTGGAGGGGTGAGGGTGAGTAAGTGTGAGTGTGTGTGTGTGTGTGTGTGTGTGTGTGTGTGTGTTATTGTGGCTACAGGGTTTTGAGACGGCATATGTTTGGTTAGAATGACAAAGATATCCTGCCAATCTACCATGACTGCAGGCATGCTGACAATTCCTGGCATTACAGTCGTCGTCACTTTCAAATTCCCCATGATATAAGGACCCTATAATATAACGAAGAAAGAATGATGGAAACATGTGATGTCACATTCATTTTCCCCAGTTTACTGGTACTTCAAGTTGGCATTTTATTTTTCTTTAAGATTGTAGGGAAGGGTGTATGACTAGAAGTTATGGCCTTATAATGTCAGAGAAGATCTCTGGATCTGGGATCAACTTGTTGATCATGATCAATTGTCTGGGCACTCCTAGACTGAATCATTAAATAATTTTTTTCTGTCAGCAATGAAACTGATGAGATTCCATCTAGTCTGATATCACCTTCCTTATTTAGCCTCCTTTCCTATAGTAGTTAAAATGGGAACTAAGAAGGCAAAACTTTTCTATCTTGTTTCTGGAGCTTCATTCTCCCATGATATTCCTTTTCTTTTTCCATTCAACACCCCAGTTTTCCATTTGGAGAAGAGGTGAGTTCTGGTTCAAAAATCTTTCAAATTCTTTGTGGGAAATGTGTTTTGTAAATGCCACATTTCCTTTTTCTATTATAATGGTCCATATGGGTAGTTCTTCATTACAACATGCCTTTCTGACATTGCTCTGCGACTGTGATGAAATATAGAGGATGAGCTATCCACACCAGTGCCCAGGGCTGGCTAACTTTTAGTGTGAGTCCCTGCACAGCACACTCATTAATCTGATCAATATTTTGCATACTGCAGTTTATGAAACCTTTCTAAGAATCAAGATAAATTATGGCCGCTGTTGGACTTTTTTTGCTCAGTCCAATAATTTATTCCATAAATTGAGGCCCATAATTCATCAGACAGAGATTTCTTTTCTTCTAGTCAAGCTTTAATTATACTATGTCCCAGTCTACAGCTGAATATATATCCCTTATCAACACTTCTCAGATCATAGCCTCCTACAGTCAAGTTTGATTTTTGCTCAAATAGCAGCTTACATTTGTAAAGTACTTTATATTTTTTCAAAGCACATCTCCATCTAAGATCTCATTTGATCTACCTAACAGCCCTGTGAAGTGAGTGAGTTGGGGTGAAGCAGCTAGTGCATAGAGTCAGAAAGAACTGGGTTTGAGTCCTGCCCTTGATATTCAAGAGCTTGTGTGATGCTGGGAAAGGGGTCAAGCAATAGATTTAAGACTGTGTATCCAGCTAGGTGGTGCAATAGATATACTATGATGCCTGGAGTTAGGAAGACATCCTTCTGAGTTCAAATCCCACTCAGACACTTACTGGCTGGGTGAACCTGGGCAAGTCACTCAACTCTGTCTGCCTCAGTTTTTTTTTCATCTGTAAAGTAGGAATGGGCAAGATGACAGAGCATCCAGAGTGCCATCCTCAGCATCAGGTCAAATTGCTTTAATCTTTTGGTGCCACTGGTAACTCTAAGACTCTGACTTAGCTCTGCTGCTGATCTACCTTGGTAGAGGGAACTCACTTACCAGGAACTCTCTATACAAAAAAATTCCAGGAATGGTCCAAAAATGTGGGAGGGGGAGGGAGCACCAAGAATAATGAAGATCAGATGAGGTAAGTATGTAAAGGCTTTGAAATTTTAAAGTATGATGTAAATATGAGATATTATTATATTTTATTATTTGTTTTACTGTTTAAAATTATTTTTTACAAGACAGAAACTCTCTAGACAGAAACAAAGACCTAAAGGGGTCAAGCAATATATTTGAGACTGTGTAGCCAGGTAGGTGGTGCATTGGACAGAGAGAAATGTCTAGAGTCAGGAAGACATATTCTGATCAGTTCAAATCCAGCCTCAGACACTTATTAGCTAGGTGACCATGGGTAAGTCATTTAACCTTGTTTTCCTCAGTTTCCTCATCAGTAAAATGAGCTGGAGAAGGAAATGGCAAATCACTCCAGTATCCTTGCAAAGAAAACCCCAATGTGGTCAGAAAGAGTTGGACATGACTGAAAATGACTAACCTACCTCAACAAAACCAGTTAGGGGTTGGAATAGAATATAAAACCAGACCTCCTAATTCTCAGTCTGGTATTCTTTACCATATACTATGGTGGTTCACATACCATGTTACTTCCTTTAGGAGAGGGTATCTATTACCTAGACAAGCCATATTCAAATGTTATGGCATGAAAAATGTACCTTCAGAACTTTAAGGGATACCCAGATTGACAGAAGGGATCCACCATAGTTAGCTATCCTTATAAAGGGAGCAAAATGGAATGATGACAAGCAGAAAACTCAGAAAATCCCATATCCTTAGTGCCTGCCTCAATAAATGAGGACTCCCCCAGCTACTGCAGGATGCCCCCATCTGAGGCTCCTGTATGTACTTTCTTGAGATACCTCAGTTCTTTCCCTCACATCTCTGGGGTGAAGGCTTCTAAACGCATACCAAGTTACTTCCCCTTGTGCTGACTCTTCCTCTACTGCTGTGTTGTGGAATTCATCAAGGCTGCTGCACTGTAGACTTTTCAGCAGTTCTAATTGTCAAACTCTCTGTACTGGTATAATCATAAAACCCCTTAACATTTCACATAGCCCCTTGAAAAATGGATTTCCTTGTCCAGAATGTGACCTTCAGTTCCTCTTCCTTAAAAGGAAGACCAGGTGCATACTCAGGCTTGTAACAGCTCCAGCCTCATCTGTCACTATCTCTCTGAGGCTCCTATCTTCAGGGAGGACTGACTCTATGTTTCTCATTCCCATTTTTCTTTATTCCTTTGTTATAATGATGTCACTGAGCATGGGACCACTTTCTCTCCATTTTTTTCTTCTTGGATCTCTTTCTCACTTTCTCTTTTTGATTATATCTCCTTGCCTGCCATTACCTGTTTCTTTTTCCTTAATCATGCATTCCACCTACACTTAGCCCTTATTTTCTTTGAACATCTCCATTTTCCTGTTGGTGATTCTTTTCTGAGAACCCTCACCTCAGCCACACTTAAGCTCATTACTGTAGCCCTTACACTTATTAAAACTGGTGATTTCAAAGTTCATTTTCTTTCCCTCATTGAAGCTTTTGTTTTCATTATAATTCTTAACCCAGTAAGACTGTGATTACCATTCTCCTTATCCTACCCAGCCTTCTGTCTTCTAATCATGCCTTCTGTACTAAAATATAGAAAGCCAAGTGTGGTTTACTTTTTCTTCGTGAAGGCACCGATTAAATTAAGGACTTACTGCCACCCAAATATTTCCTATGAAAGTAACAAAGGCTGAAGAATGAATTATTGCAGGAATCATGCTCATCCCTCTGTTATCTTAAAGAGTACACATATTTAAAACAAAATAGTATTGACTTATTCCCATCAGCCTGAAAGGAATCTCAGGTCAGACTAATTCTTTCTTTTTTTTTTAAAGTCTTCTCTTGATCAATCAGCAATGATTAACAAGTATTTATTAAGCACCTACTAAGGAACTTAGGCTACAAGTACAAAGAATTAATCAATCTCTGCTGAAATCAATCTTACATTCTAATGGAAGACGTAAGTATATATATATATATATATATATATATATATATATATATACACACATATATATATATATATACACATATATATATATATATATATATCGTAAAAATATATGTAAAAATATAAAAACGTGGAGTGATTAAATGCAATGTAGTCTGAGAGAAAGAGTGCTGGCTTGTGAGGGGTCAGGAAAGACTACAGACAGCAGGTGGTTATTGAGTTATATTTTAAAGGAAGTGAGGAACTTTATGAGGCAGGGGATAAGCAGTCAGTACACTCTAGACATCGACACCATTAGTGCATCTTTCTCTCGTTGCTTAAACTTTCTGAAAAAGTGATATCCATACCACATGCCTTCATTTCTCCCTTACACATTGTCTACTCAGCCCATTGATAATTGACTTTGCTCTCCCACAATTATAATGCAACTGCTCTTTCCAAGGATCTCAGGCAGCCCCGTACAAGGAATAGGCTGTTGGACTGGGTATAAGGATGACCTGGGTTTGAATCCCACCTCAAATACTTACTAGCTCTTCACTTAATCTCTGAGTCTGAATTTCCTCCTTTGTAAAATGAGGGATTTAGACTCAATGACTCTGATTTCCCTTCTCCCTGTAAATTTATGATCCTGTCATCAGCACTTAGCAGAGTACCTGGAACATCTTAGGTACTTAATAAATGTTTATTGACTGACAAGGGCTTCCAAAATCATCAAAACAAAGACCCCTTTTTCACTCTGCGGTCCTCTTGAACTGTCTTGTTTGTTGGTTTTCACAGGTGAGCTCTCCCTGTTGTCTTCAGCTTCAGAGACAGGGCTCTGTCTCAGCTCTAGAAGATCATGCAGTCTGGAGCTGAGACGGATCTCATTTTTCAAGTGAGGAATCTGCGAGAGACTGGTGGCTTGCTCAAGATCACCCAGGTGGTAGCAGAACTGCAATCAAAACTCAGGCTTTCTGACTCCAACACAAGTGTTTTTTTCTACCATACGCTCTCTAATTGTTCTGTTTTCCCTTATCACTAATTACCCTTTTTCCAGCTCTTTAGTGTGGATCTGTCTGTGACCCTTTTCTTTTTCCTTTTCATATTCCTCCTTTGGCGATCAGATTTACTCATAGTCCCTTAACTCTTATCACCACTAAGCAAATGATTTTGAAATCTAGGAATTTGTTCCAAAAAAAAGTTCTTTGGAAACTGTAAATTAAAAAAAAACCAAAACTATATAACTGTTATTGTTAGGACAGTTTGAACCGGTAAACTTCTAACCTCCAAATCCATATCTCCACCTGCTTTTAGGATGCAGGGTCAAAGAGTTAGAATTAGAAGGTACCTCGGAAACCATTAAATCCTGTTCCTCCCTCCCACTTTACATATGGGGAAACTGAGGCACAGAGACATTAAGACAATTGCCCAGGGTCATAGAGCCAGACAGTGAGATTTGAATGCATGTCCTTCTGACTCTAAGTCCAGCGCTTTATCCACTAGGGCATTTTTCATCTCTAGAATATTGTATTATTCATGTGTCCCAAGTGGAGAGTACGATCTTCCCTCTCTGACTTCTCTCTTTCTGTCTACATCATATCCTCAGCCTTTGTTCTAAAACCTCAGAGTTTTCTCTGACTCTTCCCTTTCCCCTCTCACTCACACTCACCAGATGGTACTGATTTTATATTTCTCAGATTTAGCCCCTCTTTATTCCCTCACCTTCCACTAGTCTAATGTAGACCCTCATCACTATCCATTAGACTGTTTCAATAGTCTCCTCAAATGTCTTTCCAGCAATGTTTTCTCTCCTCTCCAATGGATACTTTATACCATTACTAGAACAATTTTTAACATGTATAGAACTGATCCTATAACTCCTCAGCTGAACGATCTTCAGTGGTTCCCTATTGACCCCTGAATAATGTTAAAATTCTGTTTTTTAAAGGCATTTCAGAAATCATTAGTATCATCCTATCTCTCCATTCTTATCTTTAATTATATATATATATATATATATATATATATATATTTCCAGTCATATTACATATATTACCCTCCGCATATTAGGTGAGCTAATTCACACTCTGTTCCCCAGACACACCTCTGTACCTTTGATGATGCTTTTCCTCATTTGCAGAAGCCCTCTGTATGATTTCTTACCTGCAGAATTCTTATGCATTTAGAGCCCAATTCAAAATCCCTTCCCCCTTGAATTCTTCCCAGATTCCCCTGAAATCAATGACCTTCTCATTTATATCTCATATAGAATTTTGCTTGGCAATTCTCAAAAGCACAAAATCAAAGCAGTGAGAAGGAAATATTATAATAATTATTTGTATAAGGTATCCTATTAGACTGTAAGTTCTATGAAGTCCAGAATAATATCATATCCAAATTGTGAATCTGTGTCTGTTTCTAGCATATTACTTGGCATTAATAAATGTTGGTTTGATGGATTAATGAAAATAACATATTTATAAATCATTTTAAGGCTTACAAAGCACTTATGTAAAACAACAGCAACATTGTGGGGCAAAACCATTATTTTGAGGAAATGGAGACTCAAAGAGATTAAATGATTTTTCCATGGTTCGACGGTTAGTGTTGGATCTTGGATATATGATAGACTGGCATTTGCCATAACAGTAATAGACTTGTAATTCCTAGGGTCACAGGCATAAAAAAGGAAAATATCTTGGTGAAGGGCAATTGGGTAAGGTCACATAGGTAGTGTGCTGACTATACTAAGCTTGCTTTATAAATGCTGATTATTTCCTCATAGGTATCATTTCTTCAGTGAAGGTAAACTGCCACAAAGTCACAGAATCATAGGATTTGAAGCTTGACGACTCACACACACACACACATGCTCTGATATTTTAGAATTTCTGCCTTTTTCATAAGGCTATCTATTTTCAGGATGATCACACCAATGACAATAGCAAAAAGAGATGATATTTATACAGCCTGTAAGACATAGTACTCTACATTCATTATCTCATTTGATCTTTTTTTCAACTCCCTTTCCTTTGATTTCTCTTTTATATTTTTCTCCATTCCATTGCCTCCTCTTCCCTCCTCTCCTCTCCTCTCCCCTTCATTTTCTTTTTCTTGCTCTTCTCTCTCAGCACTGATTCCTTTCCTTAGTCTTGAGATCAACTTTATTTCATTCAGAAGACTGATTTCTTTTTTTTCCAGGTATGTCATTAAAGGAAGTTTCTTTTAGAGGCATACAAGGCATTTTCATTAAATAAAGCTGTCTGAATTCATCTGTAGGGAAAGCATTTTTTTTAAAGAGGCAGATCCACCTATTTTTTTTTCTATAGCTCCCACAGAGGATCAGAAAAAAGGAATTAATTTCATTTGTCTTCCACCTGAAATCCATAGATTATGGATCAAACCAATAATACCTTTCTGAGGTGACACTGGGCATTTGCAGTAAGCTCACTTGGTCCCTGTGGCATTGTCAACATTCTCAGTTGACTACAAAGATCACACACACAAACACACATGCATATACACATATTCCCAAATGCATAATAAAAAAATCAAAGCTGACCCTGGAAAGTTCAGACAATGATAGACCAAGCTATAAGAAGGAGGGATAAATCCACATGATTCTACCTCAACCACATGGATCATAAGAACCTTACCTTAAAAATCCTAAATACTGAAAATATACAACTAAAGCAAAACAAAATGCTAACCATAAAAGTAGATCTGTCAGAGATTTGGAAACACACAAAATTTCAGAAAAAATTCCTACGCTAAAGCAATCATTTGCTTATTTTCTTTGATGCCAGATAATATCTTTTAAAATCCATATGGGTAATTATCCAGTTAATAGTATCTCAAGGTTAATTGATAGGATAATTGGCATATCTGGGATGTGAACTGTATTTTCTCAGATGTTTTGTTTGTTTTTATAAAGTACAAAAGCCTGCCATCGCCCTCCAGGACAGGAGAGGATTTCTCAGCAGCAGGGGCTAAGAGGAAAGAAGATAATTGGGCAGTCAAAGTCAAAAGAGACCCTGCTTGATCCTTTCTGTCCCACAATATCATTACACTCCTCTCTCTGGATTTATAAGCATGATTCTCATTCCATCTCTTGAACAAACACCAAAAATGAACAGATCTGAGTCCAAAGATGAATTCTGAAAACCTTGACCATGGTTTTCTGTACCCTGAGATCATTAAGGGGTGCTAGTGACAATATCTAACAAGCCGTATAACTCATGTATGCACACCTTTGCCTGAGAATTCAGGAAATTGAATTTCATAATCAATAGGTACACTAAGGTGGCTAAGAAATAGGAAACACCAAACATTTCTTTGTGTCTGCACACCTATTTGCCTTCACACATAAATGCATGATTATTTCTACATGCACAAATGAGATTTTTGAATATGCTCATTCTACGAAAGGTTCCATATTGCTGTGTCAGTCAGTCAACTTGGTTTCCACTGCATGTTATTAGTTATTTATAGAGCTCTGTGCATGTACCTGACACTTCAGAAAACCAGGTGCTTTCTCCAAGGAGCTTACAAGTCAGTGTCAGGCAAGCAAGATATACTAAGTGGTAAGATTGGATATGACTTCAAAGGTGCCACTGTGGGGGGAAATGAGGAAAGAGAAGACAGGTCCTTTTGTTGATTCAGAAAACTTAAGGAAAAGTGAGATGACAGCAGATTCCTGGGGATAAAAAGCAAATATAGTTACCTCTCGAATATCCACATGTGGATTATCATTGGCAAATGAATCATAGACAGGCTTCTGCCTGACAACCTACTTGTTTCTTGGCTGCCTCTTTCTTATGCTAGGTAGTATTAATATATTGAGCAGCATATATTTACTTATCACCCATTTTATTCTCATTTCTGCACTAAGTGTCATGGCAGAAAATAACAGAAGAAGCTCACAAAGGGGTATTTGGGGAGACAAAAGCAACATAAGCAATTAGAGAATAAAATGTGTCAGTATATAGAAAAGTATAGATTTTATATATATACATATATATGTATATATTATATATATACATATATATGTATGTATTGAAAGTTCAAAGAAAGGAAAGATCAGTGGTGCTCAGAGGGAAAAGAGATTGCCCTTGGCAAGGATTGGAACAGGTGAAAAGTATAAAAAATAATTTTAATACATTTGTCTAAGAAAAAGTAATTGCCGAAATAAATCATATTTGGGAAATAAAAAAAAAAAGAGAAGGAAAGAAGGAAGGTGGGAAGAAGATCTGGGAAGGAGGAAAGAAAGGAGAAAGATGGGAAAAAAGTACCACTATGATGTAGTCCAAAGCAAAATATAAATGACCTTTGCATTCTTTCTACCTGTGTGATGATGAGAAAGCTAATTAACTTCTTAAGACCTATCATATCACCATTCAAAAATGACTGTGAGGATGGTTAGATCATTTCTGTAAATCACTTGGCAAACTTAAAAGCACTATATAAATGTCAGTTATATTCACCATCGCAATCATCATCATCATCAGTATCATCATCACTACTTGCAGTGGTATCTTCTGTTTGGGATAGTGTGTCCTTTGTTAACATCTATTAGTCCCAATATTTGAAAGTTATTGGTCCAGGGTTGGGGACTTGTGATCCAAGTCCATATATGAAACTGTAGAACACAGAAAAGCAGTGAAGATTGCACAAGAATTTCTTGATGTCTTGGCCAGACTGCTATAAACTCCTGCCTACTGTGCCAGAATGTGGATTGAATCCATCTCCCTCTCCTGTTAACAGCCAGCTACACAGAGATTGACTTCCCTTCAAGCACTCTGCATTCCACCAATGGCAAGACCATGCCCCAGGACAATAATATTGTCATCCCAAAAGGGGCAGCCACACTGACCCTATGGGACTTGAACTGACCTAACTACAGACATCGGTCTAAGTGCTGATCTAAGTGCTCCTTTCCTAGTGAAAATATTGTGCCAATTGGGGCAGTTAGAATAAGCTGCAATGAAATTAGCTAGTAAGTCAGTGGGGCATTTTACTTAGAGAAATTAAACTCCAAGGTCCTTTCCAAAGTGAAATCTTCTGATCTTATGCCCCACAGGGAGAATAGAAGCTCCTGGGGCGGGAGTGGGGAGGCATAAGAAGTACCATTTTGGTTCATTCTAGTGGTCTACCTAGTGCAATAGTCTTTTAGGAGCACCAAAGGATGGCTTTTAAAAAAACTGTGAATATTAATCTCCATGACATTCAACATGAAATGTTAGGAGGTAGGACCTGAACATCTCTAGCATCCCTTAAAAATGTTAAACATTTTGGCAGTTTGGTAGTACCCCTAACTCTTACTATTAGAGGAAAATCTCATGGAAAGTAAAAATCAGAGTTCAACTCAGATGTAATCAATTTGCCTACTCTGGCCTGAATGGAGAAAGAGAAGAAGGCTTTGTTGAATTATTCCTCCTGTTTGATAGCTTGAATAAATGCTTTTGAATGAGTCATTTTCAATGATCACAACCAAAAATCCATACAGTGTAATCCTACAGCTTGCCGGCAATGTCTTAAAATGTGCACCTTAGGATAGAAGACTTGATAAAATTCAGGAGGAGGCAGAGGGGAAGAGAGTCCACAAATCAATGAGTTAATGCTTTTCTTTTTGAGCTACAAGATTGATGAACAGCAAATGGAAGTTTAAGATATTTTGCTCAATAACATACAGCATAACATTTTAAAAGAAATTGAGAGCTTTAAGGATGGAAAAGCACATGGTTAAGACAGCTCAGTCATTTTTTTTATTCTCTTGACAGATACAGGACCTCAATTCCAGATGGAGAAGCACAAATATCTCCAAAACATTCCAGTTTTGTTAAATATCTAACTCACTAATGTCATATTTATGGGATTTAAAAACTCCAGAGAATCCAATCTGTAGACAGCTATGTAAATGTAAGCTAAAAAAAACCCAGTAACAATCACCGTCACCACCAATAGCTGACACTTACAGAGTTCTGTTTATAAAGAATTTTACATGCATTATCTTATTTGAGCTTGTCAGGTAGATGATATCATCATCATCATCATCATTATCCCCATTCTACAGATGAAGGTGAGGCTGAGAGCTTATGTGGCTTATTCAGGAAACAAGTATGAGGTGGGATGTGAGTACAGGTCATCCTGGCTCTAAAATCAGCACTTAGAAGTAGTTCAGGATAATGAAAGTGAGCTGGACTTATGAGAAAAGAGAGAACATTAATTAAATATTCAATAAGAATGTGCCAGGTATTGTGCTAAGTCCTAGGAATATAAGGAAAGGCAAAAATTGTGCCTGCCTCCAAGGAGCTCACCTTCTACTGGTGGACACACATGTAAATAACTAGTTCCATAGAGGGCATGTGGTAGGGGAAGGGGAAGGGACTAAAAACTGGGAGGACCTAAAGAGGCTTCCTGGAGAAGGTGAAATTTGAGCTGAAACATAAAAGAAATCAGGGTAACCAGGAGGTGGAGTTGAAGAGGCAGAGCTCACTGATAACCTTCCTAGTCAGTCATTCAGTCAAAAAGCATTTATAGTGTCTACTATATGCTAGCCATTGTGCTAAGTTCCAGAGATACAAAAATAGGCAAAAGATAGTCCCTGCCCTCAAGGAACTCACAGTGTCATGGGGGAGGTAACAGGTAAACAATTATGTACAAATGAGCTATATAGAGGATAAATAGAAAATGACTAACAGTATACTAGAATTAAGAGGTAAGGGGAAGGGCTTCTGGAAAAAGGTAAAATCTTAGCTGAGACTTGAAGAAAGACAGGGAAGACAGTGGGTGGAGATAAGGAGGAAGAGAATTCCAGGGATGGGGAACAATCAGAGAAATTGCTCGAAGGGGAGAGATGGCATGTCTTGTTCATGGAACAGCCAGTGTCACTGAACTGAAAGTTATATGGCACTGGGAGTAAGAAGTGAGAAGACTGGATAAGGGAGTGAGGAATGAAGGAGGCTACTTCTGAAGGTCTCTGAATGCAAAAAAAGGAGGATATTGTATTTATCATGAAGGTGGAAGGGAGTCATTAGAGTTCATTGGGTGGGATGAAGTGATCTGATCAGACCAGAAATATTCTCGGCATCTACTTATCCACTTTTACTTATTGAAGCAAGGAAGGGAGGAAGAAAAAAAGGAAGAAAGAGAGGGAAAGAAGGAAGGAAGGAGAAAAAGAAGGAAGGAAAGAAGAAAGGAAGGAAGGAGGGAGAGAAGGAAGGAGGGAAGGGGGAGGCAGGTTTGCCAGAAGTACATATAGTGGAAAATGCACTCTATCTTAAATCAGGAAACTCGGCTGCAGTGTTGATTTTACTTCTCTCTAGCTCTGGGTAAGTCTTTGAGCCTTTTGAGCACGCTATTCGACTTGGAAGATCACATCTGTCTTGTCATTCTTGCAAGAGATATTGTATCAGCGATGAAAACATACTGGAAGACCTTGAAAAACACAAATAATTGTATCAACATAATAATCCCTTGCACTCCCCCCACATACACACACATATACACACACACACACCAGAAAATAATTTTAAATGATCTTCTCATTCCCTGCCCCACGATGCCTCCTTCCCCTCTTAGTTTTTCAAAAGGAGAAAATTCCATTCTGAAGGTTTCTATAACCAATTTGGATTATCCTGAGATTTCGGATCTATTTCTGTGCTTTAATATATGATGATAAGCAATTCTGGCTTCAGAACTGTGATTTCAGCAAAATACATACATCTTAATATTTGAGAAGAACATGATCTTTGGTGGGAGGCAGGAGGGGATTGTCCTCCCTACACAACCTAAACACATGAACGGTGCAAATGAAAATGTTATTTATAATCCTAAATATCAAACTGTTCCCCCAAGTGACAAGATCAATATTGCAGCCCGGCTCTTTTCCTCCTCTGACAGATGGTGCTATTAAAAATACTGAACAACATATTTCTTTGGTAGGAAAAATGAAAAAAAATCCCCAGACAGTCTATATTATCTTCTACAAATCTACATTTTAGGGTCCATATTTTAAGGAAAAGCAATAGCAAATTGTTAATATGATTCTCTTCCAAATGTTATAATTTCTATAAAGACAGGGATTTATTTTATTTATTTATGAATTTTACTCAGATCTAGCACTGTGCCATGCATACAGAAGGTTCTAATAACATTTGTTGGATAAGTTAATGAATAAAAGAAAAATTAGAATTTTCTGACAAATACTTGAGGTGGTGGAGGGAGCGGTAACAGGATTGAGTGAAGAGGGTATGCATGGATCACCAACTTCCTAGGGAAAAGGGAATTAACTTGAACATAAATCTACATTCATAAGGAATTTTTTTTTTTGGCCAAAGGGTGGGGGTGGGAGAAATGGAAGGCTACTGTACTGTGATTTTCTTACTGTAGGGAATTCCCTGTGAAGAAACTCTGGTTAGTGAAGCAGCTCAACAACTGGCTAGTAGCTAACAGAATTCAAGAGCAGGATAGCTAGGTGGTGCAGTGGATAGGGTGCCAGTGCAGGAGTCAGGAGGACCTGAGTTCAAATAACACCTCAGACACTTGACACTCACTAGCTGTGTGACCTTGGCAAGTCACTTAACCCCAATTGCCTCATCCTGGGTCACCTCCAGCCATCCTGATGAATATCTGACCACTAGATTCAGATGGCTATGGAAGAGAAGGTGACCTGAACAGTCCTCCCTCACTGAAAACAAAGTCAAGTGCAAGTCATGTCATTATTTCTCTGATGGCATGGTTTTCTTCAGGAACGAAGGATGAGCACACAACAGAATTCAAATGCACCTTAGGAACTGAACTAGGAAGTTAGTGCCTTGCCAGAGTGTTGGAAACAAAACTTGATCCCAGTTCCTTCTCTAAATAAAGCTGGTCTTCTATTTACTATCCCTCATTCTCTCTCTCTCTCTCTCTCTCTCTCTCTCTCTCTCTCTCTCTCTCTCTCTCTCTCTCTCGTCTCACACACAAACACACTTTTTTGTTAAATAGAAAATGAACCTGTATTTAATTGATATAGGGAACTTACAGGTTAGGAAAAACTCCCTTTACTACTGACACCTTTACTGTTACTTAAAATTCTTAGGCAGCTAGGTGGCTCGATGTATACAGTACCAGGCCTAGAGATAGGAAGATTCCTCTTCCCGAGTTCAAATATGACCTCTGACACTTACTAAATGTGTGACCCTGGACAGAACACAATTCCTAAGGGGAAAAAAACTTAGCAAAACTATGTTTAAGTATAGTTTCACTTACGGGAGTTACTATGGCATGGTGGTTAGGAAACTGACTTTGAAGGCAGGAATGCCTGGGTATACTTGGCCATTTCCTTCTCCAGCTCATTTACAGATGAGGAAACTGAGACAAATAAGGTTAAGTGACTTGCCCAGGGTCACACAGCTAGTCAATGTCTGAGACTAGATTTAAATTTGGGAAAATGAGTCTTCTTGACTCCAGACCTGGCACTTTATGCACTATGGCTCCATCTAGCTGCCCCTTCAGCAGTACTGCACAACCACGATTCAGCTGAGTATCTATAGTCAGTAATCAATAAACATTTATTAAGTACTTTCTATCTGTCATGCACTGTGCTAAGTGCTGAATGGGCAGCCTGGCCAGGCTGACTGCTGCCCTGACGTCTACGAAAGGTCAAAACACCAAGCTGAGCCTCCTCAGTATACTGTACGGACACTTGTGGCAGTTCTATGAGAGGACATAGCTGTGCATACATTGTGTTACTCAAGTAGAACATAAGTTCCTTGAGGGCAGGGATTGTTTCATTTTTTGTCTTTGTATCCTTTGAGTCCAACCTGGTACCTGGCACAGAGAATTATTTAATAAGGGCTTATTGGATGGAAGTGATCAGGTGAACTGGATTCTATTCCTGACTTTGTTGCTGACTCCCTATGTGAACATGAGTAAGTTACATCACCTCCTGAGTGGGCAGGGCTAGCCAGGGTGATTAGGACCCAGGTCCCCTTACTTTCATTCTGTTAAAAATAGAGAAATTTAATGGAGGAGAAGAAACTAACTGGCGGGGGAAATGGAGAAATTAAAACTGAAGACATTCATTATCTGAGCATCAAATTGGTGGTAGAAAAGATATAGAAAAAAGACAAAGTGTGTCTATCCTGGTGGGATTTGCCCCATGTCAGGATGATGCTGTCCTCCTCCTAATTCTCTTCAAAGTTGAGTTCAGATTCTACTTCCTGTATGAAGTCTCTTCTGATCCCCAAGTTATCAACATCTTCTCCCTCTTGAAAGGGAAAAATATTGTCTAAATTTTCAATTAACTGAAGAGATTATAGTTTGAAAACTAGAGTCCAGTAATGTTGATGTGTGTTCCTTGTAAAATTCCCATATATCTTATTAAATTGAAGTGGATATTTACAAAAGGAAGCAGTGGCCAGGAAAAGTCAACATGAAATGAGGCTGGTGAATATAGTTCCACTGTATTCTTGTTGAGGTCAAATCATATCTAGAACACTGCGATTGGTTCTCAGGAACAGCCAAGTATTAGGAAGGACATTGAATCATTTTGGTGAAGGCTCTTGAAATCATACCACTTGGAGGATGGTTGAAGGGAACCAGCAATGCTTATCCTAGAGAACAGGAGACTTGTGGGGGATATAATAGCTTTCTTCAGGGAATGGAAAGGTTCTCATGTGGCAGAGGGATTACATTTGTTCTTGGCTCCAGAAGGCTATGAGATGAAGCCATCAAGAAGGGAATTTAGACTCATTATAAAGAAAACCTTCTTTACAATTAAAGCCATCCACAAGAGGAATGAGGTACCCTGGGAACTAGTGGCTTCCCCTTCACTAGAGTAGTTAAGGACACCAACAAGGCAGCCATTTATCAGGTATATCTTAGAGAAAATTTTCCTTCAAGGGTGAGTTGAATTACATGGCATTTGAGATTTCTTCCAACTCCAAGGTTCTGTAATTCTAAGCAGGTCTTACTATCTGATCCACCTCAATTGTCCTCCCCTACCCTTCTCCCTTTGAATATGACTTCCTGGTGTCTTTCATCTTTGTCATATCCGACTTCTGACACATACTGGCTATGTGATCACAGGCAAATCATTTAATTTCTCAGTGTCTATGACTACCTTCTAAAATGATAACTTTCAGGGCATCTAGGTGGCTAAATGGATAGTGCATAGACCCCTGAGTTGGGAGGACTTAAGTTCAAAGCTGGCCTCAGACACTTACTAGCTGTGTGACCCTTGACCCTATACATGCCACTTAATCTGGATTGCCTCCAAAAACAAACAAAAAATTATAAGTTTCAGGAGCCAGTCTCTATCAGTGAAAGGAGTTTATATACTAGGAATTCCCCATGCTAATGAAATCATAGGTTCATACTTCTCCCTCTCCCCCAATAAAAAAATGTTCAAGGAATATTGATAACTCTTGTGAGAGTCAAAGACAAGCGTAAAATCTTTCCTTTCCTTAAGAAACTTGCATTCTATTGAAAAGGAATTCTATTGAATGAAAAAAAGTACAAAAGTAAATGTATAAAAAAGAATGTAAAATAATTAAAAAGAGGGAGTAATGTTGATAACTTCGGGATCAGAAGAGACTTCATACAGGAAGTAGAATCTGAACTCAACTTTGAAGAGAATTAGGAGGAGGACAGCATCATCCTGACATGCGGGAAGACCCACCAGGATAGAAACACTGTCTTTGTCTTCTTTGTGTTTTTTTTCTATCTGATGCTCAGACATTATTCAATCTGTGCTTGTTGACTGACCAGTCAAGGAACCCTTTGTCACCAAGCCAAGAGCAGCCTGTTTGATGAACCAAACAGCCTTGAAAATGACTCCAATGAGAATTTAGAAAAAGAAGCAAAGCACTGGAACAAAGCACTCGTGGCAAAAAGATTTAAGAAGAAGGAAAACATTATCCTTTGTTCAGGCCCTATGGAGGACAGTAGTGACCTGACAAAGAGGAAAGATTCCCAGATCTGATTGATGCTGGGCTCATGTGAGTAGCTCAGCAAATCCTGACTTTTTACAAAATAACAACTTCCTATATAATTGCTTCAGGTTATCTCCCCCTTGGATTCTTATAAAAATGGTCCTTGATTTTTGTCTCTGCTCATTCTCTCTTGACTTTAAACCATTTAAACTTTGGAATTTCCTTTGCACATTGATAAGCCAAAGATTCTCCCCATGCATTATCTGTTTCCAAGTTGGGGCTTCAAAGTGAAATGTCTTCATTCTGCCATTACTTTCTTCTGAGCAATGTAATTGGCAATTACTTATTTTTGACACCACAGGAAATTTAATAATCTGCAAAATAAATAGTGTTAAAGGCATGAAAGTCTTTGTGTATATTTCTGTACTTCTAACTCCTTGCTTCTATAAGCCCTCATGTTATCTATTTCCATCTGCATTAGGCATTTCACATTATTAATCTCAGCTGGGTTTTTTTCCCTCGATCTTTTGTTTTTCTTGGAACCATGAAGATGGATAAATAAATAGATAGAATAATGGTCATATTTAAAGACTATTAAAGTCTTTAAATGCTGAGGCATCTGGAGGTCAAGCCATAGAGGCCCAGAGAGGAGAGGGCTGTACCCTTGAGTGATGGGGAAGAATCAAGCAGGAGAATGAAGAACATAAAGATTCTGTCAATGGAAGGAACAAGAGTGAGAGCCTTAGGAGAACAGGACAGATGGATGTGCAGGAATGAGAGGATTAAGGAAGGCAAAGATATGCAAAGCAAATGGAACAGGCTGACAGGAGAATGAGCATGCTCTGGGGTGTGCCATTTTACTTTGGCTTTCCATGTGCTAGCTATAGCCCTTCTGTTCCTAAAAGGGAAAATATTTTCAAATGTCAGCCACACAAAACATTGCTCAATCTCATTATCTCTTCCTTCCTCCCACTCCCCCTCCTTTCACTCATTTCCTTACTTATGAGGGCATCATTATATTTCTAGTCACCCAAGTTTGCAACCTTAGAATCTTGCCCCTCCCACTTCCCTCCCTGCACTGCTTCCAGCCAATGAAATGTCAACTCTTGTTGATTTTACCTCCAAAAGGTCTTATGTCTCTCTGAGTCTTCCTACTACCCTAGTTCAGGCTATCACCTCTAGTCTTCTTACCAGTCTTGTTGCCTCCAACCATTCCATTTTCTGATCTATCATCCATACGGATACAAAATTAATATTTCTCAAGTACAGATCTGATTATATTATTCTATTGCTGAAGACAATTGCCTCTGGGATAACACACACTTCTCTAATAGAGCTAAAGCCAATTTTTTCAGTCTTACTTCAAACTTTTCCCCTTCACACTTCTTAAATTCTAGCCCTATTGGCCTAATTACAGTTTCCTTTATGCAACATTCCATCTCTCATCTTTATACTTTTATACATACTGAATCTTGTACTTGGAATATCTCTGACTCTTAGACTGCTCTGAGTTCTTTTACAACAGCTGTCGTAACACTTCCTGGCTAAGACCTATCTTGATCCTCTCAATTGCAAATCTCCCCTCCCCTATTAGGGTAGGAACTATTTTATTTTTACATTGTATACCCATCACCTGAAATACAGAAGGCACTTAATGCAGTTTTCTTGAATGAATGAACAAGAAGAAATATTAGTAAACACTTAAATGTAACCTACATAGGAGTATACTTCCATCATTCGTCAATTTCCTTTCTTCCCATTAGTAGACTTCTAGTACCATCTTTCTTCTTAAACAGTTGCATTCTCTACTCAGATCTTTGGTACATCTAACTTGGTGGGAGAAGATAGTATTTAACCTCCTTGATGTCAAATGACATAAGACATTAGAGATCCTTCCCTTTGTTGATTACTCAACGTCTCAAACTTCTCATTGACAGTCAATGATGTCTCTAATAGGAATCAGTACATAGTGGTACCATTCAGTAAATGTTATCAAATATGTAACTCAGTTTCCTCAACTGTAAAATAAGGGTATTGGACTAGATAACTTCTAACATCCTTTCAAGCTCTAGTCAAGACCCTAATCTGGTATTTCTAATACTTTAATAGGTTGTTGTTACGCTCTCACACATGTGCAAGAGAATGAATACATGATTATACGAATAAAAGGATATGAATAGGGAATGATCTGGAAGTGTGCATGGTTTGGAGAAATAAAACAGGAATAAAAGACATGAATTTACAGAAGGGAAGTAATTTGGGGAAGAAGACAGTGCAGAAAATACAAAAATATAGTTGAATGGTGGGAAGGGCAGCAGCTCCAATTCCATAACTGCAGTATACATAATTAGTTAATTTCAAGTTATAAGACTCCTTTAAAAATATTTGCTAAATAGTGGTATCAAAATTTACTTCTGAATCCCTGGATCAGTGAAGTTCATGTAGTTAGCATTTCCCTTCTTTTTAAAAAAAATTAATTTATTTGTTTTCAATTTTCTATAATTGCTTCCATAAGCAATCCTCCCTCCCTAAGACGGCATGTGTATGGGCTCTACACGTACATTCTTATTAACCACATTTTCGCATTAGTCACATTGCACAGAAGAATCAAAATGAATGGGAGAAACCATGAGAAAAAAGCAAAACAAAACAAAACAAAACACAAGAGAAAAATGTTTTAGGTCCTTGCATTGCTGTGAAGTTCTAGGTCTACCAGAAACAATCCTTGCACTCTGTGACTCTTATTGTGTACAATGTTTTCCTGGTTCTGCACATTTCACTGAGCATCAGTTCATATAAGTCCTTCCAGGTCTTTCTGAAGTCTTCCTGTTCATCATTTTTATAAACACAATAGTATTTCATTACATTCATATACCACAACTTGTTCAGTCATTCCCCAACTGATGGGCATCCCCTCAATTTCCAGTTCTTGCTCATCACAAAGAGAGCTACTATAAATATTTTTGTACATGTGGGATCCTTTCCCATTTTTATGATCTCTTTGAGATACAGAACTAGAAGTGATATTTCTGGGTCAAATGGTATGCACATTTTTGTAACCTTTTTCCTAGTTCCAAATTGCTCTCCAGAATGGTTGGATCCACTCACAACTCCACTAACAATAAATTAGTGTTCCAACTCTCCTTCATCTTCTCCAATGTTTATCATATTCCTGTTTTGTCATGTTAGCCAATCTGATAGGTGTGCTATGGTACTTCAGAGTTGTTTTGATTTGCACCTCTCTTATCAATAGTGATGTAGAGCATTTTTATGACGATAGATAGCTTTAATTTCTTCCTCTGAAAACTGCCTGTTCATATCCTTTGACCATTTATCAACTGGAGAATGACATAGCATTTCTTTAACCGTCTCCTGGGTTACCACTTTGTATGTCCTGAGCTGAACACACTTAGGGAGGGCTCCTACTTCAGGAAAGCTGAATATGACTAAGTCATACATTTCCTCTGTTTCTAAGTGTTCTTGTCTCTGGTTCCTTATGTTTGCTGTTTTTACTGCTTTTTTGGGGTTTCTGCGTCATTACTTCATCCTGTATATTCTCTGATTTCTGATGGCTTGACTACTTATTTTATAAACTACCTTATGAGTCCAGATTCTATATACCTCTGAGTCTTAAGCTTCTTGAGTTTTCTCTGAGATCCACCCATTGACCTATAGGGAAAACTGAATACTCAGTCCTCACACCACCACCACATTTTTGGTTGTTATTTTTCCTTTGGGAGGAAGGGCAATTCAGGTCACATAGTTGAGCATTTTCTATGGCACAATTTCTCACCAGTCTGAGATTGGGACCCAAAAATTCAATGTGACTCAAATATTTAGTAAGTACTTACAACGTACTAGATATTGTACTAAGTTCTGGGGATATAAGAGGAGGAAAAAGACTGTCCCTGATCTCAAGGAGATTATAATCTCATCGTGGGGACAACATATAAATTATATACAGGATAAATGGGAAATAATTGAAAGAGAAAAAGTAATGGAATTAAGAGGAGTTAGGGAAGGCTTTCTCTTGAAGGAGAGATTTTAGTTGGGACTCAAAGGAAGTCAGGGAGATCAGTAGTCAGAGGGAGAACATCCTAAATTTCTGTTGCTCAGATGCCTAGACAGATCCACATTTAAAATTAATGGAATGCTGAGATCGGAAAGAAGAATTTGTCACTAGGTATAACATTTGAATCATATGCCACATACACCAAAAATTAAGTAATTGTCAATTATCTTGCTCAGAAGAATGGAGAAATCATTTTCCTCCTCAATAATAATGTAAAAATGGGCATTATATTTTAAGGATACACAGATGACATAATCCTTTTCCAACTTTGATGTTATAAACAGGTCTCAGCTTTTGTGAGAATTAATTTATGAAATATCAATGAGTCAGTGAAGACTAAATGTTATGGCTCCTCATGTCACTAAATCACCAAAGCAATCATCACACTTTCTACCCTTAAAAAGTGGTAACACGTCATAATGGAGAAAACAATGGATTTGGGCATCAGCAGAATAACATGCTAGGTCTGGCTCTTCTACATGAATCTGTTCAAATCATTTAACTTGGATGGACCTCAGTTTCTCCATAATAAATACTGAAATACATATAGAGGCTTAAGGCTTGTAGCTTGTTTGAACATACTTTATCTCCTATGATTCCCATGGTACATCTTAAGGTCAGTTACATATGGCTATACTTATTCTATATATTAGATGACTGGACCTCAGACAAGTTAAATGACTTGATCATGAGCACACAACTAGTCAGTGTCAAGGATTACATTCAAACCCAGTTTTGTTTTGACTCCAAGTTCACTACTTTTTCTGTTTGCAATGCCACAATATTATAAAACTGGAGTCTTGTACTAGATGAAGTGTGGCAGAGAAAAAAAAAGTGTTAGATTTGAATTCAGAAGACCTAGGTTCAAATTCATTTGCTACCTGGGTGATGTTTAGCAAGGCCCTGAATTTGTCTGGGCCTCACATTCCTAATCTGTACAATGAGTTCATTGGACTAGGGTGGTGACCTCTAAGGCCTCTTCTGTGTTTCTTATCTTAAAATCTCATGATTATTTAGCACTTTAAAATTTGCAGTCTTTTCTACACATCTGATTCAAACAAAAACACTGAGATGTAGGTGCTATTCTTATTCTAATTTTTCACATGAGGAAACTGAGGCAGGTGGAGGTCAAATTATGTGTGTAGGTACACCTAGCTAAGTCAGTGTCCTAGGAAAGATTTTAATTCAGGTCACAATTAAAAATCCCAAGCATTCTCTCCACTGTACATACCCTGAGGTGCCTCCACTCTTTACCATCTGTGAACCTGACTCTGCACATTGGTACGTATATGAAACACTGAAAGGATGTCTGAGACTTCACTGATTCTTAGGCAATGAGGAAAGTGGAGAGGAAGAAGGCTACAGAAAAGAAAGATCTAAAATGATATTCTTACTTTCTGTAATTAGGATCAATTTATTTTTGTTTTTATCTTTGTTAGAAATGAAGAATTGAGATTGTGGCATAAATTCTGTTCCTTGTGTTATTTCAATTTATCATCTCTATCATGGTTCTTTTAATAATACCCAACAAACTTCCTGTTTCAGTAAACAACAAACTTATGTTCTAGTAGGAAGATAAGGCATGTATATTAATAACTACATTATAAGCTAGGATGAGCTAAGTGTCATAAAAGAGTTTTAAAGAACTCTAGGAACACAGAGCAGGGAGAAATTACAAGTGTGCAATTCAAAGACATTTTATGGACAAGGCAACATAAGCTGAACCTTCTTCCCAAGATAGGATTTAGCTAGCAAGAGGTGAGAGGACATTCCAGGTAGAGATAATTACATGAGCAAAGATGGAGAGATAGAAAAAATGCATGGTGTGGAATGGATGATAATCTGTTTTGTGGGCATTATGAAGGGGAGGAAGGAGATAAAAAAGGAGAAAAAGACAGAGCACTAGAGCTGAAATCTGTTGGCTAGGCTCTGATACATTCTTGGAGAGCCTGGGCAAAGCACTGAACTTTTCTGAACCTCAGTCCCCTCATTTATAAAGTCAGAGCAAGAATTTCATTAGTTGCCTCATGGAATTGTTGTGAGAAGAGCATTCCATTAACCTTCAAGTGCCCCACAAATAGGAGTTAGGAATGACTATTATCAGGGCAGATAATAGACCTTGAATATCAAGATCAAAAGCTGGGAATTTATTCAATAGGAAATGGGGAACCATTTTGAATTTATACACACACACACACACATATATATATATATATATATATATATATATATACATATATATAATGTACATATATATTATAATTTAATTCATATAATTTAAATATGATATAATTTAAAACTGAATTTAGGAATATTACTCTGTATGTAGGGCAGACTGGAGAAAAGTCAATTAACAATCATTTATTAAGCACCCACATTTTGTCTCCAGCACAGGTACCGAGGACTGAAAGACAAAAACGAAGCTATTCCTATCTTCCAGGAGCTTACATTCTTGGTAGGGGTAGACATGAATATAAGTATTTACAAAATAAATACAAGCTTCATTTTTTGGAGGAATGGAAAATATTCTAGTAACTGAGAGCATCAGGAAAGAGTACAGAGAGAAGGTGGCACTTGACTGCAGTTGTGATTAAGGAATTCTGTGAACTGGAGATGAAAGGGGAATATATTCCAGGTATGGGGGACAGAGTCAAACTATAGATTTGATAGAAGATGATGATGAGTGAGGAACAATAACAAGATTGGACCATAAAGAGAAGAAAGATCCAGTTCTTCAGGAGAACAATCTGGAACTGTGTCCAAAGGGCTATAAAACTGTGCCTACCCTTTGATCCAGCAATACCCCTTACTAGATATGTACCCCAAAGAGATCAAAGAAAAAGGGAAAGAATCTCTATGTACAAAAATATTTATAGCAGCTCTTTGTAGGGTGGCAAAGAACTGGAAATTGAAGGGATGATCATCAGCTGAGGAACGGCTGAAGAAGCTGTGCCATATGATTATGATAGAGTACTACTGTGCTATAAGAAATGATGATGGGGTGATTTCAGAAAAAAAAAACAAAACAAAACATGGTGAGACCTATATGAACTGAGGCAAAGGGAAGTTAAAAGAACGGGAAGATCATTGAGCACAGTAGCAGCAATGTTTTAATGTTGGTCAACTGTGAAAGACTTGGCTATGCTGATTGGCAGAACAATCCTAGACAATTCCAGTGGACTCATGATGAAAAAAATGCTATCTGCCTCCTGAGAGGGGAATTCATGAACTCTGAGTGCAAACTGAAGCATAATTTTCTCACTTTCATTTTGTGATATGGCTACTATGGAAATATGTTTTGCATGATTTCACAAATATAATTGATATCATATTATTTGCCTTCTTAGTGCATGGGGCAAGGGTGGGAGGGAAGAAGAGTTTCAGGAACTGAAAATTAAAAAAAAGAATATTAAAAATAAATAAATGTTTTTGTAAAAGTCAGGAAGCAGAATAATAGGTAATAAGGTTGGAAAGGCAGGTTGTAAACTGACTGGAGACCACTTAGGAATCTTCTGGAATAGTCTAGGCAAGTGCTAATGAAGATCTAAATTAGCTAGAGGGAATGAAAAGGAGGCAGATGCTAGAGACATCCCTGAAATTGAATTAACCAGATTTTGGATGTCAGAGTCACTGGAGAGGAACAAGACAGAGGAGGGAGATATTGAACCTGAAAGACTGGGGTGATGGTAGTACCATTCAAAGAAATAGTCATCTATTTCAATTTTTATCTTTGTGTCTCCAGTGATGGAGTGAGAAGTTGTGTGGGATAGTGGATAGAAAGTTGGTTTCAAAGCCAGGAAAACCAGAGTCAAACTTCCATCTCTGATTAACATTGACTGAGTAACTCTAAGGAAATCACAGCCCCTCCATACTCTAGGCGAATCTCTAAGACTAAAAGTTTCAGAGAAAATGCCAACCTACACTGGGGGAGGACATGTTCTTTGCCTGGGAGATTTCTACACCAACGAAATCAGAGATTCAATCCCTACCCCTATCTTTAGTGCATAGCTCTGTGCTGCATACGTGGACACTTGTTAAGTCTTGAGGAATTGATTTGAAGTTCAGAAGATGAGATTTGGGGGAGACGATAATGAGTTTTGTGTTGGACAAATTAAAAAAATATATTATTGTATCCCTAATGCTGCATAGTACTTTGCACATGACAGATGCTTAACAAATATGTGTTGAGTGTGTGAACCTGTCTACAATCCTCTCTTCTTTAGGCATTTTCTTCTTAGTCCAAATTTTTCAACCACTGAATTGCATATTCCTGTCTCTGTCTCTGTCTGTCTCTCTTCCTTGCTCCATCTCTTCTGTCACTGTCTCCTCTTTTCTCTCCCTTCTCTCCCTCCTTTTCTTACTTTTTTCTTTCTTTTTTCCTTCCTTCCTTCCTTCACTTTATCTTTCTTTCTCATAAGCTAGTTTATATAAGCATGCTTATAAAACTATAAAGTACCATATTAATTGTAAGGAATTTTTATTAGTAGTAGTACTCATCAAAGGAATTCTTTAAGGTCTCTACTTCCCCCACTTGGTTCAGAAGCCCAGAACTGAACCTTAGCAATTATCAAAAGGGTATGACCAATACTGAGGAAAATGGGTTAATTGCTTCTTCCTACTTATCAAGATACAACATTATTTACACCAGGACCCTATCAGTGGCTAATATTTAGCTATAAATATGGATTAGTGACCCATTTAAAGCAAAAACCATCAACTCTATTCCTAAAAGAAAATGGAGCCAGCCAGAAATGTGGGATCTTCTTAATATTTCTTATTTCACAAGGAAACAGTGAGATGGAGCTGAGGAGACAGCATTTGTGAGTCATGAACACCTTGTAAAAAGCAGACATGGAGATCTGGTTATGTTGCTAATTACGTGCTCTCTCTGCAGGGGGCATAGGATAGTGCTGAATTTATAATACGGAGCTATCAATCTGGCCCCTTGCTGAAGCACTAGTTTCACTCTAAATTGTTTTTAAAATGGAATGTCTGACTCTGTCATGAAGCATTCACTGGAAATAACTGCATTCTACAACTCAGTGTGGGGGATTATTGATCTGGAGATCTTTTTTGATTACTAATTCTATTAAGCTTAGGCTATTGAACTGTCTAATGATGTCATTCTTAAGGATGCTGTTACCAGTGGGATAAGGAAAAATAATCCCTAATGATGCCTTCTGAATGGTATGTTGTTTGTTATTATTGACTTTTCTTTCAGTTATTTTCTCCCTGAAATTTCTAAGCGGGTTAAATATATTGATACTCTTGCAAATGAGAGAGAAGGGAAGATGTCTCTCAGAGCCAGGTTGTTAGGAAAACACTTAAATCTTTAGGGAAGTGGTGACTGGTCATTCAATTGAACTAGAGGTCTTCAACTATCCAGTCAGAAACAGCCATATCCTATAAATATTTTCATGCTTTAGGATGTCAAGAACTTGACCGCAGAGTTGTTCCAGAAAACTCTAACTACTCTCTTCCTTGACCCAAGTTGCAATATTAGCTTAGGTCACTGTTTATTTAGGTCCATAGTTCATTTCTGTATCAAACAAGTGCTCAAAAGAATCAGTATGGCATTGTGGATAGAACACTTGGAGTCAGGAAAATCTACGTTCAATCTGCCTGAGATACTAGTTGTGTGACCCTATTTGTTGACTCACCCTGGGGAAGTTGCTTAACCTCTTTGAAGCTCAGTTTCTATATCTGTAAAATGAGTGCAATATCTGTAAAATGAGGGGATCAGACTCACTGGCTTGTATCAACAGTCCTATGATCCTCGAATCCTAAACCAAAGTACAGATATAGAGATCAAGGAAAAAAATACTACCATCCATTCATCTATCTACTTATCTATCATATGTTTATTTTATACTTTATAATTCTGAATGGCATTAACATCCATTATTTCATTGAAATCTCAAAGCATCCCTGAAAAGTCAATAGGAAAGATTACTTCATTTCCATTTGGGAGATGGGAAATCGAAGTTCAGAATTCTTAAGACAATTATCCAATGTCACACAACTAGTTGGTGAAAGAGGTGGGACTTAAAATGAGGACTTCTGACTCCTAGTTCACTGCCCAATGGCTTGGCATTTGGAAAAACTTAAAGGGGATTGTAAGGAAAGAGAGAAGTAATATCCTTTCCCCATTGCTCTGGCACTGGTTATCCATGAAACAATCATAGTGAGCATGCCCAAGTCTCTATTGAATGAGGGTCAGCTACACCCATGATATGCATTATGACAAAGCTTTCACTGATTATGGCACAAAGAGCCCTAGACCTGCAGTCAGAAGATTTGGATTCTTAGATCCAGATGCTACTTTGGATCTTAAATAAAATGACTTAGTGTCTTTGAACATCATTTTTCTGATGCAATGCCTGCAAAGTTCTTTGTAAGTAATAATTTCAATTCATTTTGACCAAGCAGAGATTAGTAGGCTTGTAGGTTTCACTAAATTCCATATGAACAAGTAACTATCTAATGCATATTTCACCATTTAACCAAACAGTTACTACACTCTTGTGATATAATAGCAATAAGCTTAAGTATGGAGCAAAATAGTTTCTGGTTGTTTGATGTGAGGAAGAATTGTCTGATGATGCTTTACCAAGAGAAGTTGTTGTTTTGCATGGGGAAAATGTTTCCTGGAATCCACCATATTTGCATGACCTCTTCTTCCACTGTATGGTCTTCAGTTCCACCTGTCTGTGTTTAAATGCCTATTTGATATCTCACGTGCTCCATCCAAATTTCCCTGAATACCTTCACCAGAAGAAGACTATCCTTCTAAATTCAAATATCATGCACTTTTTAATGGAATTCCAAATTGGAGAATCACAGAATCTCAGGTTGGAAGAAAACTCCAAGAAAACAGATTTCAACCCTTACCTGAACAATAATTTCATCTGAAGCATCCTTTATAAGTGACCCTTTGGTATCTGCTTAAGGACATCCAACATAAGGCAACCCTCCTCCCACCATCAAGGTCAGTCCATTCAACTTTTGGTTAAGTCAAATTGTTAGAGATTCCTCCTTTTATGAAGCTTAACTCTGCCTTCCTTCAACTTTTGCTCATTGATCCTAGTTTTGCCCTGTGGGACCAAGAAGAAAAAAGTCTCATGCATACTTCCCATGACAGCCTTCCAAATACTTGATGACAGCTATCAGGTCCCTCTCTAAGTTTTCTCTTCTGCAAGTTGAATATGTCCTATCTTTTCAACTGATATAATATAGCATGTTTTTCTAGTGTTTTTATCAACTTGGTCACCCTTCCCTTAATCCACTCCAATTTTGTCAATATCCTTTCTAAAACATGGTGCCCAGATCTGAACATAGTACTCCAAATGTTCAGAAGTGATCTCACCAGATCAGAAGAAAGCAGGATCATCACTTCCTTTATTTTGGATGCTCTATCTCTTTAATTCAACATAAAGGCCTCATGCACATTTTTGGCCACCATCACACACTTGAAACTTTCTGGATCCACTAAAGCCTCATGATTTTTTTTCATATGAACTGCTGAATTCTTGACTCTCTCTTCCAAGATGTTAGTTATCATTCTCAATTCCATGTCATCAGCAAATCTGGTGAGTAAAGCATGCCAACTCTGCCTTCATCCAATCCATTGAAAAGAATATTATACTTATCATCTGATGCTTATCATGCATTATTTTGTGTCATGTTTTCTATTATTGTCCCTACCAATTATTCATTGCTGTGAACTGCTATTAAACTCTTTTATTGTTGTATTCTCTGCTACAAATTCCTTCTGGGAAATATAATGGAAGGATAGAAAAACCAATGGGTATGTTAATTACAATAGTTACTCATATTTATTTATAAAAATGTTTCTGCTAACAACTCTGTGAGGCAAATAGTACAAGTAGCATTACCACAATTTTGCAGATGAGGAAACTGATGCTCAGAGTTATTAAAGGTCTTGCACACAATTATATCATTGGAAAATATTAGATTTAGAACTTAAGCTCAGAAATCTGCATTTCAGTCTTGGACTCTTTCTACAGTGCCTAGATTATGGAAAATGAATATTTTGGGAATGAACTGAAGAAAAAAGGATAAGAATGTAGTAACAAAAAGTTCTACAAGCACAAGATTGTTACTTTTGCTATTCTATAGACCTTCCTTGTCATTGTGTTATATTTGGATTAATAAATAAATGAATGGTTTTGGGATTTTCATGAGTTTGTCTTCCAAAGAAGCTTTTTTAGGAACAGGAGTGGGGTCTTACTCTTTGTATCCACCGGCTCCCTATTGATTTTGTACTTAATAAATATAGAGCTGATTTTCTCTGAATTTCACTGGTTGGAGTCATTGTTTCTTGAGCCTTTTACTTTTCTGGGATGATTAGAGTATGGCCAAGCTTGGGCAACTTCCTATGTTGACCCCTTGGTGAGTCCAGAAATTGGACTTAAAATAAGCTTACAATAAATTTCATTGCCCTTTTCTTTTATGTTTCTCTTCCCTCCATGTAGCACTGCCTGAGAGATCTTAAGCCTCAGAACAAGGGAAAGAAACTAGGAAGTGTCCCTCCACCAGAGAGATCCCAGAAGCAAGGGAAAACCGGGTACAAGGGATACTAGTGTTAAGCAAAGGAAGGGATTTAGTAACAGAACTATGTATCAGTACCAGAAAATTATGAAGTTTTAATAAACAGGCAAAGAGGTATAACTCAGAGCTAGAAAGCAATTTGAGATTTCAAGAAAAGCAACCAACATTCTAGTTCTACAGATGTCCTAGACAATACAGAGTACTCATTTTCATAAACGAATGAGTATGTTTTAAAGGTGAACTTACGAGATCTGACCAGCCTTCCAGCTTCTCCTCAATGAGTTTTCATAAGGTCCTTTTTGAACTTGTTGGGAATATTCCACTTGCAAGAAACAGCTGTCCCTTAAGGAATGATGGACAGCTTGGAGGAAATGTTTCTTCACTTGTACACAAACAGCTCAACCCTGTCACTGTTGATTTATATTTGGTGCTGTTTCCAGTCCCTCTTGGGAAGGAGAGTTTCCCCTAACATCAAGAATCACTCCTTATAGTAAGGGAGGTCAGAGTCTTCACCTGCAACAAGAATCATACCCTTGTCCAGGCACAGACTGACACATCAGTCAGTCAGTCAGTCAGTAAACACCTGTTAGGGTTTTTTTTACTACGTGCAGACACTTAGAAAAATGTTATGGATTCAAAGGAAGACAAAAGACAATTCTAAACCTTAAGGAGCTTACATTCTAATGTAAGTTAACAGACAAAATAAAGTAAAAAAACAGTGGGAGATTGAAAATGAAAAGTACTCTATATGGAAGAATGATGGAAAAGTTCAGGAGTGCAATCAAGGCAGAAATGAAGAAAGAGCTGGCCTCCTTTAAAAGGGAGAAGCTCTCCACTCTCCAATCATCATTAAGGGCTTCTTGCACTGTTTTCTCAACTTTCCTAAGTCTGAATTAAAACATCCATCACCTTTTCTTCCTTCTTTTTTTGTCATCTTCAGTACCAAAAGGCTTACTTCATAGTAAAAGACCTGTGGAGAGACAAGGATTCAGGAGACCTGGGTTCTAGACCTACTTCTGCCATTAATTAGGTATAAGACCTGAGGCAGGCCACTTATTCCATCATTTTCCTCATCTCTGAAATGGGAATAATCATACTTTTTCTTCCTTTTATGATGGTTTGGAGGATCAAATGAGATAGTGTGAAAAATGTGAAGTACTACATAATACTTGAGATTCCTGTGCTGCTTTACATGCAAGCTCTCACTTGACTTAGACAACTTTGAGTACAATTACTGTAGTTATTGTGATCTCTAGTTTACAGATGAGAAAACTTTGGTTCAGATAAGTTAAATGATTTGTCCAAAATTACACAATGAGTAATTACCAAGGATACAATTCAAGATCATGCCTCTTCTTACTCTGAAGAGGTGAGGGCTGTGAGGGTGAGCAAAGTTCTTTCCATTGCATTCTACTAAGGTTAGATTGTGCTAGTGGTCCTGTCCGTGGTACTGATATTCCTGATTTCCAAGGGGGCAAATGAAACTTAATATGATTTTTAGTACTCAATTTCATATAACACTTTGTTTAGATGACAAAGTGTTTTTCTCAATAATTTTGAGAATAATGGATGAAGAAAAAAGTTCTGAAAGGCTGATTTGCATCTGGTCCCAAAGCCAGCAAGGAAGCACAGTACAGTAGAAAGATGGTTGAATCTGCAATATAAGGACCCTCACTTCCTTCTGGCCCAAATTCAGTTAGTTCTTCCATTTTGGGGGGTACATATTCTAGGTGTACTTATATGTGATTATATATCTTCCAGTAGAATTTAAAGTCCTTTAGGACAGAGATGGTCTTATTTCATATTTATATTCCCAGTTTTGAGCACAACAGCTGACATACAATTGATACTTAATATCTGATGAATTGATTTTGGTTAAATTTGTCTTGACTTGGCCACTTAATAATGGTGTAACATCAAGTAAATCACTGAGCTTTCTAATGTATCAGTTTTCTTATTCATAAAAAGAAGGAATTGGGCTAGCCCACTTCTGAGGTCCATCATAAACTTAAGAGCTTGAGTCATAATTCAGATTTTTATTTTATGGAAAAACAGCTGATTTAAAGTCAGAGGACCCTGGGTCAAATTCTCAAATTGCCACTTGCCACTCTGTTATTTTAGCTAAGACATTTAACCTCTGTGGTTCTCAGGTTCCTCATCAGTAAGATGAGGTGGTGGGACTGATGGTCCAAATCAAATCAAACCCTATGATTCCAAGTCCAACGTTCTATTATACCATGATAGCGGACAGGAAGAGTGGTTTGATAATATTTATAGTTATTATTGGTTCAATTTGATGTTTTCTCAGAAGGACTGGGATTATGTTTCTTCCTCATTTTTCCCCAAATCACAAAATGTTGCTCAGATTTCATATCTAAAGAAGCCCCTATATTTTCACATGGAGCCCCTAATGCCAAGAAAAAAAAGTTCTGCAGACATGAATACCATTTTGATATTACAAAAATCTTTTCTGTAGTTACCCTGCCTTCAGTAAATGTATAATCTTGATCTATACATTGGGGACATATTGTGATTTCCACTTTGAAGGAAATAGATTACTGAAGCTATCACTATGACTCTGAATCTGAAAATGTTCATTTTAAGCCCATTATTCATTATGATGTTCATAGTATGCAACAAATTGCAAACTGTTAACACTTAAGTGAATTCCATATTTTATGGAAAAGGGAGTTCTGCAATTATTTAGAATGACCTCAGGGATTAATACCAAAGAGTTTAAGCACATGTAAACTGTGCTGAGTTAAGTGATTGTTACCATGTCCAAAGGCTGCAAAAAGCCCAAACCAAACCAATCCAAAATGAAACAAAGCACATATTCCTTTTCATTTATAAACCACTATCAGTGAAATTTGTTCTTCAAGCTATGTTTCCAGTAAAGGGGATGGTTTCATGTAGAATCACTCTGATTCTCTTCCTTACTGTCTTTGTGAGGCCTGAGAATACTATCCACCATTATGTAGAAGTAGCTATTTAAAAGAATCAGAGTATTGCCTTAGTGGAGAATCAACAGCTGAAACACTGACATATGATCAAGACTGGAGGACGGCTAAAAAGAATGCAGTGTGTTTAGGAAACCAAATAAATAAAATTAGAAAATGTATCCTTGAAGATGAACTCAGTCATGCTTGGAGAATTGCTTCACTGGATGCTTTACATTACTTCTGTCTGTCTGACTTTTTTGTTGCTATCACTCTAATATTTCCAGATCTTGGACATGACTAACATCTCTCCCTGTTCTCTAGTTGCTGATTATCAACCTCCTGATTTCCCATGACCTTGCCATTTGTTTGTGGACCCCTGCCAATGAATCCATCATCCTGACTATTCCATTATGGATGACTGCCACTCATAGGCTCTTAGCTGGACATGTCTTACTACAGAGACAGGAAGACATGTATAAACTGGGACAGCCAAGCATACTTTCCCCTTCAAATTTCATTGACTTATGCAGGGATTGAACCCAAAACTTTGATCTTTTCTGAGCTATACTCTAGCCCATTAGTTTCTGCCTCTGACATTAAAGCCCCGAGGGTATCTACGACCATCTCAAAAATTTTCATAATATAGTTTTCCAAATTCCCAAAAGGAATGAAAAAATAATTCATTTTAATTTTATACCTAAATATATGTCAGCTAGTACTTCTGGCAAGAATGGAATAGACTGAGTCAAATACAACACTGTATTCTCACCAATGCCAAATGTAGAATTTTAAATGTAGAATTTGCCACTTCAAAATTTACTGTGTTGATATAAAATGTAGTGAATGGCATGGGAAGCTATATGAAGGGATTTAGACATATATGACCCTGTCCTTGATCTTGAGAAACTTAAATTTCTAAATATGGAAATGTACAAGTTACATATAGCTCTTGACATAGAGTTGGTACTTAATAAAGCTTTGACTGGTGAATACATAATCAGGGCATAATATAAAGCAATATAAACTCAAAGAATACATCAAATAATCAATGCCTGCAGCACATTACCCCTATCATGGGCTTATAAGGAGGACATGAACAAAAATAACATGGGATAGGCAGGAATGGATAGGGTATGATCTGCATCATGGGTAGGATTTCTAAATTAATGAGATCATAGATATATTTCAGTGGTTACCAAATGATCTGACCAGAGAGTTCAAAGAAAACATAGAGTTCCTCTTCAACTCCTACATGAAGCATAAATTGCCTCAATAAAGGGGGAAGACTACTCACTATTGGTCACTTAGTTTTAATTTGAAGACCTGTAGTGAGAGGAAACTGAATGTTCTCAAGATATGGAGTGCTTGGCACAAGAGGAGAAACGCACTGTGGGCTGGAATGCTTGCCAAAGGCTTCATGGAAGAAGTCAAACTTAATCTTGTCTGTGAAGGATGACTAGGACTTGGATGGGCTGAAAGAGACTGGACAGGGTATTCTTTAGTTTGAGAATAAGTGTATGCGTGGAAAGGACTATGGGAATAAAGGCATGGAAGTAAGAATTTCTGGAGTGGTTCTGGGGAACAGTGAGAGGAAAGTGGTCTGACACGGGATTTAATTCAAAGATATGCTGACCCCAAAGGTCAGAGAAAAAGATTAGTAGCAGATGTTTCTTTTCATACTTTCTAAATTTAGAGAAAGAGATAAAAATTTTTATAGTCCTTCTATGCTCTACTCTGGTTAGAACACATCTAGAGCATTACATTCAATCCTGGGCACCATATATTACTAAGGATACTGGTAAATAGGAGATTATTTAGAAAACAACTGCATGACAGACAACATCAATGTCATGACATAACAATATCTAGCATTTATACAGTGTTTTAAGGTTTGCAATGCTGGAAGATAGGTAGTATTATTTTCCCTATTTTATAGATAGGAAAACAAGGTTGAGGTTAAGTGACTTCCTCAAGGTTGCACAGGTAGGTAGTAAGCAACTGAGGCTTGACTTGAACTAAAGTCTTACAGAGTAGGTTCAGCTGCCAGTGAGAATCAAATGAAGGAAGTGGTGTTGTTGGGAATTCAGAAGTGAAGACTTAAAGGGAATTAGACAACTTTCTTCAAGTACCTGAAGTACTGTCATGTAGAAGAGAGATAAGACTTGGTATTTTGGGCCTCAGAAAGCAAAACCAGGGGCAATGGAAAGAAGGTACAATGAGGCAAGCTGAGATTTGATACTAGGACCTAATTATTAGACCCATCCCAATATGGAAAGGGGCTACCCTCTTAGAAAGAGGGCATATTTCTTATAAATAGAGGTCTTTAAACAAAGACTAATTGATCATTTATCTGTACAGCATATTGTAGGAAGGATTCCTTCTCGTGTATCAGTTGGACTAGAATACAGAATTTCTTAAACTTTTCTCACTTGGGACCCCTTCGGCACTTCTTAAACTGTGGGTCCTGACTGCATATGAGGTAACAACTCCCAGTTTAAGAAGCACTGGACTAGAAAGAATCTGAGATTCAGCGATTCACTGTGTTTATAAATTACTAGAAAGGAACATGCCTTTTTAATCATGTAAATGAGCCATATTTAAACTTTGGATTAATTCAACTTGGGCATGTTCTAATATGTCCATTGCATCTGACATAGTTTGGGATGGATTCCAACACTGGCCATCCAACCACACTTTTAATTCAGCTGAAGTTAATAGCAATCCTCTTCTGCCTTTTGATGGTTCATTTCCATGGGATGAAGAGAAGTCCTAGAATTCTCAGCATGTAATAAAGCCATTATAATAACCATTTTAATAAAATTTTCAACAGTTAAGCCATCTTTTGGTGATTTATCTCTAGGAAACTGAGCCTCTGAATCACAGGCCTGAAAAGGTCATCAAATATGCTAGGTTTAGCAGAAGCAATAAGGAGAAAAAAAGAAATTCTGCAGTGGTAGGGGGAAGGGAATTAAGGATATCAAGTATGAAGCAGCTGGTCCAGGGCCAGACTCCCAGAAAACAGTCTACAAATGTTAGTCCTTAATGAAGCAGAAGTTAGAAATATTATCTACAGAAACACCTTGCTTTTCTGGATTTTGACTAGACCAGAAAGATAATCAAGAATAGGAAAGAAGCAAAAGCAAAGTAAGTCCTCAACTTGCTTAAAGAGTCATCAGTCCAGAGGAATTTCATTAAAAATCTGCTGCCTTATTCTACAGGAAAGGCTATTGGTCTTCATTCAAAGCTTATTGACTCAGATGATATTCAATTTTAACGTATTTGGCTACCTGATTTGAGGAGTGGCAAATTAGAAAAGGAGTTGCCAGAAATTGGATCCATGATAGGGAACTTCACTGAGTCAAAAAATGTTCTAATGGGAAAGGACTATAGCGATGAGATGAAATTCAAACAGACTTCCTGGTTACGTGTAACTGGCCACCCTTCTACCTGGAAGTATGAATTTAGGCAACTCACTTTATATCTTTTCTCATTTGATCATTACAGCATCCTTATGGGACACCTACAGTGAATTTTATCCCCATCTGACAGATGTGAAAACTGAGGCCAAAGAGAGGAAGTGAGTTGCCCAAAGCAAACTTCTAAGTAGGAGGGTGGGCAGGCCAGAACTCAAGATTCCTCATGAAACTGCTAGCATTCCTTCCATTTCATAATACCTATTAATCCAACAGTAAGGATGGACACAAAACAAAACGAGATCTCAAAAATCATCTCTTGTATTTTAATGGCATAGTATATTGATTAATGATTAAAATAATAAACCTGAGTCATCAAGATAAGGCTAAATTATGCTTATAATACTATTTTTAAGAAGGCAAGGGCATATGCCTGCTCAGAAAAAATCTTGATTTTGTGCTTGTAGGGGTAAACATCAGTTATTTGGAAAACTCATTTATGAGGAAGAGGGTAATATGTGGTATTGGAAAGAAGGTTGAGTCTGGAGTCAGGAGGCATGTGTTTAAATATCTGCTTTTATCAAATGCTAGGAAGGAAGCAAGGAAGGAAACAAGTATTTATCAAGTTCCTACTATATGATAAGTACTGTGATAAGCACTTTACAAACACTATCTCATTTGATTCTCACAATGATCCTTGAAGGTAGGTGCAATTTTTATCTCCATTTTACATAAGAAGAAACTGAGGCAGATGGAGGTTAGGGGACTTGACCAGGGCCATACAACTAGTATGTGTCCAGCTGGATTTGGACTCAGGTCAACCCAACTCCAATGCCAGCTGTCTATCCACTGTGCCACCTTGCTTCTTCCAAGACCATCTACTACAACCCCTTCATCTATTGATGCACCACTCTTATTTTCCAGATGAGAAAACAGGTTGGTAAGTTGAAATAACTTTCCCACAGTCACACAATGAGGAGGTGTGAAAATTAGTACTTGAACACTATCTCCCAACTCTGAAACCAGGGCTCTTTTCATCATATCCTATTTCATGTCTATCTGTTTCTTTTCCCATATATGCATATATATACATAAATATATGGGCAGCTAGGTGGCACAATTGATATAGTGCCTGGCTTGAAGTCTGGAAGACTCATTTTCCCAAATTTGAAATCTGGCCTTAAACACTTAATAGATGTGTGACCCTGGATAAGTCATTTAACTTCTGTTTGCCTTAATTCATTGGGGAAGGAAATGGCAAACTACTCCAGTATCTTTACCAAGAAAAACCAAATGGGGTTACAAAGAGTCAGACATGATTGAAACAGCTGAACAAAAACAATAACAAACACACACATATAATAGTTGTGTGTATATTTACATATACACAAATATGTTTGTATAAATATATGTGTATATAATTATACACTACAGTGCAACCTTGTTGAATTGGAAATATTCTGATTCATTGTATATTCTGATTAACTAAAAAGAGAAAATTATTGTTTGAATTCATTCTAAAATAAATGCTGTTGGATATAATTGATATACGTGATTTTGCTGAACATATCCCCTTCCCCTAGTTTTTTTTTTAAATTACTGTTATAAAAATGATTCGATGAGTGAGGAAGGGAAAGTAGAGATATATTCAGAAATATAGACATATAAAAATAAAAGACTTCAAAAAGTCTGTTTTTTTTAAAAAGCTTGTATATGCATGCATATGTGTGCACATGTAGAATCTAATGAATCCAAGCTTTTGATTAACCACAGTCCTTCTATAATTTCAACTATATGCAGACACATAGATTTACAAATCCACAAGTCATTCTGGGTAAACTCTACTCTATCAGTATCCATATACACCCTTTACAACTTGATTCAACTTCCTAGTTTCCTCATGTATAAAGTAAAGGCAATGAACTAGATAATTTCTGAGGTCCCTTCCCCACAATCCTAGATCCATGAAGATTTCTGATGACCTCAGAGCACTGGTATCTCAGCACAAATATATCAGTTTAAATCCTGGGGTCTCTTTAGTAGGCAGCACTGAAGTTCCCTGTTATCTTGGGTACTTAGAGGTGACCATATTCAAATAAACAATATATTTTTAGCTTTTTAGGCCCCGAATGACCCTGCTATTTAATAGAAACATGATTTATGATATAGGATTGGCAACACTCTCTCTACACGTTTTGTGGTGGTACAAAGGTGCTTTTGGAGACGATCTACAAGATGGTTACAGGCATGAATTAACTGGCTGCATGGCAGACTTGTAAACAGGAAGGCAAGAAAAATGATGAATCATCTTTTCCCATCGCTCTGTATAGGACTGCAAACTGTATAATTTAAAATTTACTTTCCTGCCAACATTACCCATATAATGTGTCCATACACAAAAGAGTCCATCAAATACATTAGGAAACAAAAGCTATATTAAGGTTTCTGCAACCCCCGAAAAGTGCCATGAATAATTCAAATTGCCATGCATTAGGAAAGCTCTAGCTAAAAACACATGGAAGGCACTTAACTAAGAGAAAACAGATAAATTAGCCAAATCATTTCATAGACTATCAATATGATTTTTAAGTTACTCTTAAAAATAAAGTTGCCTTCATCAATGACTTTGAACACAATCTGCAAGCTTGCTCAATTTATGCTGACGGCAGTGGCTGTATGGGTTTCCTTGAGGGAGAAAATGTAGAGATGGGGAAAGGGGAGAACTTCAAAATCCAAAGAAAACCAGTTTGAAGTAGAGACAAGGGCACTGGGTTCGGAATTGGTAGAGATGGATTAGAATCTAGTATTGGTCACTTGCTAGCTTCGTCCTTCTGATGAAAGCTTCCACCACTTTGGACTTATTTCTTCAACTATAAAATGATGAGATTGTACTACTTTCTCTTTCATGAGCTTTTTTTTCTAAATCAGAGGTTTTTAACTTCCGATTTTTGTTTCATGGACTCCTTTGGCAGTCTGATGAAGCTTATGGACCTCAGAACAGTTTTTAGATACACAAAATAAAAACATACAAGACTAAAAAAGGAACCAATTACATATAAATCCAGTTATTTTATTTATTTTTTTAATTTCATAAAGCCCAGGTTAAGAAGTCTCGTTCTAAATCTTCTGATCTTATGATTGTGTGAGTGAGGATTTGAGTCTTGTGGAGCAGCTAGAGGTACCTAGGTGGCACAATGGATAGAGCTCTGGGCCTGGGGTCAGGGAGAGCTGAGTTTAAATCCAGCTTCAGCTACTAGCTGTGTGACTGTAAGCAAGTCAGTCAACCTCTACCTCAGTTCCCTCAACTGTAAAATTGGGATAATAGCACCTATTTCAAAGTGTTGTTGTACAGATCAAATTAAGTAATATTGTAAAGTCTTTAGTCTAGTGTCTGACACCTAGTAGGTAATAAGAGATTCTTATTCACTTCCCTTCTCTTTATCAGCAGAGTTGTTGATATTTTCACTTGGAATAGATAGTAGTGTTGGTGGTGAGGCTCACCTGATCAATTTCCCAGCCTGGAAAAAGTTGCAACTTCCTTAACTGTATCTCTTCTATCCTCTGCATGGTTTCCCAAGAGGGCCAACTTTCCTTTGATGGTATAAGCACAGTAACAGTCCAAGAAAGCAAACTTCTGCCAAACATCTATTTTGTTTTCTATTGATAAACTGGAGGGGGGGATGATGAATGGATTTTTAATGCATAATGTTTTATGCTCCTATGATTTATTTTGCGTCTTTTTATTAATTACATTCAGAGCAGAAAGAAATAGACTATATTATCCAGCAAGCTCCTGCCCAGTGAGCATGTATCATGAATCATGGTTGATTCATTCCTAAACAACCTCAGCAAATTTTACCTCAGGCCTATTACAGTCATTAACACATGCCTCTGAAGTCACATAAAAGCACACATATTCTGTAGGAGACATAAACCTTAGATTGCATATGGAATCTATCACCAGAATAGGAGGAGTAAGAAGTCCAGTAAGATGTATGCTTCACCACCCCTGTGAATACAGGCAGACCATATGGACTCTTTTTACCTTAGTATTTCCATCTTTAAAATGGGAATAAAATAGAGTTTGTACTTCTTACTGCTTAGCGTTAGGAGAAAAAGTGCTTTGCAAATTGTAGAGCTCTATATAAATGTAAACTGTAATTATTTATTAGATGGCACCCAACCAGTGAGTTTGGGTATTAGCTAATGCTCTCCTTTTGCTGTCTCCATGGTGGGTATTATCTGGAATTCTAGCTCCTCCATCCTGGAGTAAGCAAGGAAGAGAGGGCAAAAAGTCCATGCTAGAAGACTCTTTAATCTGACTCTCTTATAGATAAGGAAAGTAAAGCCAAACAATGGGGGATTGAATCCATGTCTTTTAATAATAGAACAAGCATTTCTTCCACCACCTTACTTATGTAACTTATTGTAGTATTACAGACTTAGGACTGGAAGGAAACTTAGAAGACATTGAGGTCAACTCCCTCATTTTACAGATGGGAAAACTGAGGCAGAGTGAGGTTAAGGGATTTGCCTAGACTGACATAGCTAAGTCTTTGAGATGGGATTTGAAGCCAGGACTTTCTGACTGTATCCAGTGACCAATCATTTGACCAGACTGCCTGGTGTACTTGCACCTAATATGTCTCTTACTTCTACCCAACATTAATTAAGCCTTGATTCTTCTTTTCAGAAGCTCAGGGTTAATGCCTTGTAAATTTCCATGAGAGCAGGAAAATTGAAAAGCAAAGTAATATTCCTTTTGAACAGACTCTTGTAGCAAAATCTCATTTCTAAAATCTCCATTTCAAATAGCCTGAGATGAAATAGCTGCATCGTCCAACACTTTGGTGGATGAGCTGGGCGTCAGGAATGTTCAGAAGGGCTTTGGTTTTAAAAACCCCTGTCATCTGAAACCTAAACACAGATGTGAAATGTGTTCAAGAGTACTGGTGGCTTCTAAGAGCCGTGTCACCCTTTCAAATAAACAGTGACTTTGCTGCTCATTAAACCTGTATGCTTGCAAACCTTTGAGAGTTTCCAACCAAACAGCCTTTCTTTGGGGCCACATTTACTTTAACTGCCACCTCAGGGCTCAATTTGGCTCCAGGAAAAGGAAAGAGTGGGCTAGAGGCAAAGAATCTGTCGTCCAATTTGCTCGCTATCAAGGGTAAAGGTTCAGTGAGAAAAGCATCTTGAATTTATTTAGAATTAGACCCAACTGGTTCAAATCCCTGTTCTGCTCCTCATTAGCTGGGTGGCCCTGGGTAAGTTATTTCTCCTCTCCAGGCCTCAATTTCTTCCCCTATAAAGTTAGTGTTTGGGATTACTCAATGGTCTCTAATCTCTCTTTCACCCCTCAATCTCACGTTTCAGTCTAGTATATATCTAGCAACATCCACCCTCCATAAAAGTATCATTTTAAATGGGATTAACCTATCTTTCTCTTCTTCTTTTAAATTCTCCCCATAAGAGGTCTGACGTTTTAGAGATTTGAGAACATTTGAACAAATAAATTGAACACCTTCCATCTACTCTATATAGCTCACATATACTAATTAGAATGTAAGCTCAAGATCAATGATCAATGACAGCTTTTATCTTTTCTTTAAATCTCTGGTACTAGCAATTATATGTGTATGTATACATATGCACATAAATACACATATAAAGAGAAAAGGAGGGATATATGTAAGTATATGTATGTGTACATATATACATATATAAAACAGAAATATATACATATATACATACATGTTTACACACACATATTCATGTACATATAGTCCCAGGTTGTTCCAAAAATCTTAGTGCAGTTTTAACCTATTAAAACTTCCTATCTCCAGACTGTGCTTTGGCACTGATTAGCCCCATGTCTGAAATGCTCTCTCCTCTTCACCACTAGAATCACTAGTTTCCTTCAAATCCCAACTCCAGTGCCATCCTTTACCTTTCTGGACACCACCCCCAAACTGTGAGTCCTTTCCTCTGTCCAAACTACCACGTGTTTATGCTGTATGTATTTATCTATGTACATGCTGTCTCCTTGTCTTCTTATCATTGTAGTGCAGATCCTGGCAATGTAGGAAATGTTTAATAAACACCTACTGATTAATTCTATTGCCTTCAAGTAACCAAACCTCTACAGTTACTCATGACTGCAGAGATATTGCGGATAAATAAAGGAATTATCCAGCTTCTTTCTGGATTATTCTTACAAAAACCTCATTCTCCTAAGATTTAATTTTATGGTGTCTCTGTCCAAAGAATTTAGCTTTTACCAAGAAAGCTTTGCTCCAAAGCAGCCTCCCTCAGCAAGGCCTATGGTCCCACAAGACTATTCTCCTAGCGGCCACATCAATGCACCTGAGACTGGGAAAGAAACAGGTGGCTGATAAAAAAGGAGTCCATAACTATGGTCATTATAGGAGCATTATTTATTTGTCTTTGGGTACAAAGATTAACGTGACATCAGCTATTATTTTGTGCTATAAGAAGACACAGGAGCTACTGGCCTCGAAACCAGAAGGAGGGCAACAAAGATGTTTTCCTTTCTAGATAGATAAGCATGAAGAAGTCAGTAAAAACCTTATTGCTAAGCAATTACTTTCTTTTCTAAGAGTAAGGCTTTCACTTTCTTTCACAGAGCTGGGAATAGTATAAACTGTTCATCTCCTGGCTGTCTCCACCAACCTGACAAAAGGCACCATCAGATTTATGACTCAGTGTAACTCCTCTCTCACTTGAAACACTGGTGGGCCATTCTCACACACCACAAAAGCTCTATGTGACCCAACTGTGAGAAAGAACTACAGATAGTGGGTAGGGGACCTTTAAATTAGAAATCCCAGCAGCTCATTAAGACTGGATATGAGCTCTCCATGATGCTTCTTCAACTCCTCTGCTATAGGATCGTGGGCAAGATACTTCCTGAAGTACATTTCTTCTGTGGTCACATTTCCCACAAATCAGTAGTTAGGTCATGTAGGCTACACATTGTCTCTGTCTCTGAGGCAGATATTCATAAGTGTTAGGCAGGCTACTGTAGATAGAGCAAATGTGGAGCAAGCAGGGTTTCTCTCAATATAGCCAGGTTCAAAGAGAGCAGGAGATAGGAGGAGGACTCAGATTTATCTAGGGGGTGGCAATGTACTCAAAATATCAAGGATCAGTGGCTCATCTGGGGATGGGAACTCTTTCTGCTTTCATCAACTGAAACTCATCTACAGCTTATAATTTTAGAGAGTTTCCTGAACTTCAGAAAGTACACATGACTTGCCCAGGGGCACATGGCTAGTACATATCATGGCCTAGGTTAGGTCTTCCCACCTCTAGCATTCTATCTACGAAACCATGACGTCTCTCTGAGAGGATAACGGGGACTCTAAATCCAAGCAAAATCTTCCCACCAAGTCACAGCCCTCAACTAAATTGGGAAATGGGCAAAATTTGTTTTCATTGTCCCCTCTCTTCCCTCCCATTGTTTCATAAACCCTTCAGAGCCCAGGACTCTCATGTTGGTCTGTGGCTGCTTACAACACAAACCTCAGCACCTAGGATGGACAGATAGAGAGCACTAGGCCTGGAATCAGGAACATCCATCCTCTTGAGTTCCAGTCCATTTTCAGACACTAGTTACATGACTCTGGATAGGTCATTTAACCCTGTTTGCCTCAGTTTCCTCATCTGTAAAATGAAGTGAAGAAGGAAATGGCAAAGCACTCCAGCACCTTTGCCAAGAAAACCCCAAATGGTGTTGCTCCTGTGTCAGTTTTGTCTTTTTCTCTCCCACAAAGCCTTATCTATTTTATATCCTTTTCCCTTGTTAGATGACTAAAGATAATCTAATACCTGCAGTTTCTAATTAAGGAGCCACAGCACTCTTGAAGAAGCCTTGAAAACATAATAAATATCTATTCTGTAACCCTTGAGAACACCCTCTTTACCCTGCTGTCCATGGGAGATAAGGTGCTTAGAATTCAGTTCCCTCAGTCAGGGAACCACAGTTCACCTGAATGTCACACTGCCAAATATCAAATTTAAGCGTGATATGGTGAAAAGATCCAAAGGACCTGGGTTCAAGTTCCACCAGTGATACTTGCAATCTGTGTGACTTGAACAAGTGATTTTACCTCTATAAGTTCAGTTTCCTCACTGTAAAACCAGGAGGTTGAGAAAGTGTAGACAGTAAAGTAGGTAGAGCACTACCTACTTTACTGTCTACACTTTCTCATCCTTGAATTTTTCAGTCAACATTCCTTTTATTTAATCAGTACAGAAACCCATTTCTCCTTGGGGTCCCCGCACTCTTTATCAGCTTTTCTCATTCTCCACAACTCACAGGAGAGGTTGTCATGCTCCTTGCTCCTCACTGTGAATTTCAGAGCATTAGTCTACACCATCCTTTCACAACCATTCCTCTTTCAAGGTCTATTCAATCCTCTTATAATTTTTTGAAATCTATAAAATCCTGATCTTTCCACTCATATTACATTGATTTCATTCAATATCTGTTAGTTTACTCTCTGTTTTCTCATCTATTCCTAGTCTCCTTATTCTATCCTCTCCCATTATCCTAGAGGACTTCAATACTCATAGTCTTGACTCCTCCAGAAATTTAATATCTCAATTATTCAAAAATGCCTTCTTCAACTCCAGCAATTTTCTTTTCTCCTGACTCTAGCTACACTTGGACAAAAATATCACATCTCTCAGAACCTAGTCAACATCAATCTCCCTACTGTTCTTCTATGCCTCCCTCTGATTTGCATCAAAACTAGTTTTTATCCATACCATGAATTTTGGTGTCCCCCAAAGTAGAATGGGAGCTTTTTGAGGGGAAGGACTATCTTGTTTTCTTATTTGTATTCTTCCTGCTTAACATAGTGCACTGTATATGGTAAGGCTCAGTAAGTGCTTTACTGTTCCATTTCACTGAACCAGATTTATGCTCTAAGTGTATCTTTCCCAGTCTATGCCTTCTCCATACTTCACTATTTCTATTTGTAGCACCAAATAGTTTTTTACTTGTAACTTGTATTTTTTTACTTTTCCTGGTATGTTAGCTCTCACATAATGATTCCATTTCCACATCTCCTTCAGTCCTTCTTTCTTCTCTTTTCTTATTGGCATCCCCAATGTTCAGACCTGAATTATCACCAAATCAGATACGATAATAGTTTTCTTAGCGGTTTGCTCACCTTCATTCTCTTCCCCTTCTCCAACCAAACCTTTAATTTCGTAGTCAAATTAATCTCTTGTTTGTATAGATCTGCAAGCCATTTTTATTTTAGAAAATCTTCTGTGTCTCACTATTGCCTCCCACACAAAGCTGACTCTTTTACCTAGCCTTCTGAATTCCCAAATCTGGTGCCATCCTATCTTTCATATTCTCCTCTTCTGCCAAACCCGGTAACTCTCTGTCCCTTGAGAACCTAACTTTTATGACTCCATGCAATTTTTTTTGACTGCTCTCCATGCCTACAAGATCCTTTCATTTCTACTTCACTGGTTCCACTTTTAACATTCAATCAAATGTTGTCCCTGTTCCCTCCAAATGGTAATAACTTTTCCCCAAGATCTTACATAGCATTGTGTCTTACAAAACCTTGAATAAGCTTATCATGTAATATTGTGCAATGTGCTCATTTGTTATGTGTTGATTTCTCATCCCTAAATAACAGAAGTAAGTACCTGTAAGTTAGGACTTCATCTTATTCAATACTTGTATCAACCCAAACACCTAGACTCCGTATACAAAAGGCACTTAATATATGCTTGTTAATGGCCTGATTAATAAAAATCTCCATAGTTAGATACCAATGGCTATTATAACAGGGGGCTTTCCATAGATAACATATTTCTTTTTTGAAAGAAACTTTTTGAAATGAATGAAATTAATGAATAAACCCCAAAGTCTATAATGGAATCTTTAAGCAATTTGGTCAAACTATTTTGGATAGGTGGATATAAGCACCTGTTAATTCCACCTTTGAAGTGGTTCATCCCTAACAGACAATGTAAAAAAGTACTTGGGGGATGTGGGATGGAAAGTACAGGACAGTTCTTTCAACAGATGTTTCTCCACTTACTCAAACAATCCTGCCTTAAGGATGACCATTTGGCATTTGGAACTTTAGCCTTCTCTATTCTTTCTCCTTATTATTCCTAAATGTACATGAACAATAGCAGATCATATTAACATAATGTTTTACTTTTACAAAGTAAATTTTTTCACCACAATTCTATTAGGTAGTATAAGTATTATTGCATATTTGAAAGAAATAGCAAGTTGTGCATAGTATATTTGCAGTTTTGTGTACAATCATCTGTTTTATTATACTATGTTATGGAAATGTTTGTTTTATTCCATATATTAAAATTTAATTTAAAACTACTTTAAAAATCAAAATAAATATTATTGGTATAGTCATTTTGTAGATGAGGGAGCTCAGACTTAGGGAGTTTAAGTGACTAAGCCACTAACAAAGGAATAAATTCCATGACTGAGACTAGAACCCAGATATTTCAAAAAGCCCAGTGCTCATTCTCTCCAGTCCTGATATACTCTTCTCCAGGAGACAAAAACGGGGAGAGTTGATCAAATACAGAAATTTAACTCTTGGATTATTCTCTACTCTTAGCCCTCTTGGGCTGAGCATGAGACATAGTGTCTTAAATGTACATCCAATAAAAGACAGAAAGGTTTTGAACCTGGATAGGCAACATACATCAGGTCTGTCAGCCAGCATCCTATGGCCTCTGTTCACGTGCCAAGCCATTATAGTCCCCAGTGAGTGGTTCTGTGTTTGTAGCACATGGGCCAAAGTGAATCTAAGTACAGAAGGGGCCCACAAACACTAATTCTTCAGTTTTGTCAAATACTGGCTACAAAGCGAGAGTTAGTGCCATATCACCTCAGAATCCCTTCCTTCTGAACACAGTGACAGTTCCTTCTCTGTCTTTCCATTCCTGAGCTTCTTAAGAAAATAGGGGCTTCACTCATGCCATTTATAATGAAAACAATGGATTCCTATCCTGGGTTTTTCTTCTTTATGATCATTTCAAACAACATCAAAACTATTGCAGAATTTACCAAATGAGTGAATTGTTTACCATTGTTTGGGATGGTTTCTAGGAAGACTTCTCTATATTTATAAGAATACTTTATGATGGTGGAAGACTAAGTTGTTACTACTTATTGAAAAGTGGCTACTTTTCAATCACATCTGAAGAAGGCTTTTCTTTATATTTCTCTTATTTAAAGTGTCTGAAAATTACCAGGGGGTTTTAATTTCTCATTGCAGACCTTTCTGCTCATTTTATATACTCCCTGATGGTGATACAAGATGGCAAGGAAAACCACAGAAAGAAATGCATGCAGAACTTGAAACTTACAAATCAGGGACACTTCCAAAATGGTGCCCTGGGGCAGCCTTTCATAGTTTCTGTTCCAGTAAGCATAAGCATTTGGCTACCAATATAGAAGGGTGCATGTTCAAGAAGGTATAGAAGGTTTTTAGAAGGTTTGCCAAAGGCTCAGAATGCAAACTCACTCCTGCTTCTCCGCTCCAGTTCCCTGCACCTGATTCAAATTATAGTTTTCACGTGAAACAGGCGAGATGGCCTAGTGACCATAGCTCATAATGATGTAGTCCCAAATTACATTATTCACAATATTGCTATGAGTTATGCAGTACAAATATCTTTGCCTTCATTTTGCAACTGAGGTTCAAGTAATTTTCTGCATGCACACAGGTAGTAAATGTCAGAGCTGAAATTTGAATACAGATCTTCAAAAGAGGATAGCCAGAGGTCAATATCACTGATAGGAACCTATGATTTTCTCAGTGTAGGGCTCTCTCTCTCTCTCTCTTCTGATGGAGATTGTAAAACAATTAACTTAAACTTTTAGTTTCCTTAGGTTGAGTGATTTATCCATCTTCAAATAGCTAGTATCAGAAGCATAATTTGAACTCTGGTCTTCCTGAATCTCAGTCAAACACTCTATTGACTATGCTACATATCTCCTTATATCTTAACAGTTTAAAAATCGCTTTATATACATCATATCATTTGAGATGCATAACCACCCTTGAAGTAGTTTACATAAGTATCTCTATGCCTATTTTACAGATGAGGAAATTGAGACAACAAAAGTTGGAATGATTTGCCCATACAGGGAATCAGTTGTAACACCAAGATTCAAACTCATTCAGAATCCTAATCCTACCCTTTCTACTATATAGAGGTAAGTCTGTCACCAGCCTCATCTGTAACCCTTTCCAAAGTTGACTCTAATATATTGAATCAAACCTGTTCATTCTTCTCCACTCATACTGTATTCCCATCTATTTCCATACCTTTATACAATGTTATATCACCAACCTAGACTATCACCCATTTCTATAGTCTATAAATCAATGTTCCCCTTGACCCTATTTTTGAAGTCTGGTTGAAAATTTCTTCCAGCAACTTTCCAGAGCTGATCTCATATGTACATATGTACATCATTTCCAAAGTATCTATTCTTGATAAGGATTCTTAAAGCATAATAAAGCTATACTGTCATTTCTTCCTGCCCAGTTTGTTGGTTAAGGGTTTCATAGGGTGAGTCCCAACAAAATATCACCAATTGGCAAATTAGTGGATTTAAGGAAGAAGTTGATTAATCTTGCCTCTTATGTCTAGGGCAAGTCACATATCCTCTTTCTATCTCAGTTTCCTTATGTGTAAAATGAGAGGATTGGACCACATGTCCTACAAAATACCTTCTAACACTATGATCCTATCAAGCAAGATGACAGCCTTCCCACAGAGGCCCTGTCCAAATAAGTCACCATTTTCACTCAGTGCCCTTTGGGTGGAGCCTTCGGGTCCCTGAGCTTTTAGCACAGCTCTCTACTGACCAATTCTGGGAAGCAATTACTGTAAGTAATATGCTCCAACTCAGCCCAAGTCAGTTGCCCACAACCTAGCTCTTCTTGTCTCTTTTTTCAGTTTAAGTTAGTACATGCCTGTCACTTCCAAGATCCTGTAGCTTAGATCTTTTTTTTCTCCTGTGTTTTGCTATTTGTTATTTTCCCTGACAAGTTGTCCTAAAATCCCATAAGCACACATAGTCAGAAATTGTGTTCAGTTGCCCAGAGAATTTTCCGTGCTTTTCATTTTCAATATTCTAAAGAGGGTAGAGAAGGGGGGGAAATGATAGAGTCAGATGAGACATTTGCCAGACTCTGATGCTGCCTCATTTTTCATTTAAATTCCAGGACCTGATTTTTTTAATGGCCAACAATGAAAATGTATTTCCCTGACTCTGCTATCTGTAGCTTCCCCTCAAACTGTGATCGTTTTACAATAGGTTTCTAATGCACAATTGCCAATTAAACTGTGCATTTAACCTTTGCACAAAGCACTCCATTTTCTTTTGTTGGGGAATCAAGCTTTTAAGTTGGCCGATCAATTCTGCAAATTATGTAAGTACATAGCACTTGCTTAATATTTATTATGTTGGGCAGAAGTGGAACATGACTAGAGTAGTGATATATAGTGCATCACAAATTCAAGATGGGATAAAGCAGCCAGGCTATCTGGAAATTGCAAGGCATTTGGATTATCACTGGTTATCTAGGGCTTTTCAAAAGTCAAGAGAAAATGTAATATAGGCAGCAGTAATGAACTTATTTAAGCTCTCTAGTTTCCTAAAGAGCAGTCTCTCTCCTACCACCTTCTCTAAATGAACAGAAGTTTCTGATGCAATGATTTGTAAATCATTGGTACCTCCAAATAAAAGTCAAGTAGAAGTTGTTCTTAATTCTTTAGGGTCACCGCAGAGAAAAGTTAACCTTTTAGAAATGAGGAGGAGGCCTTGATGTGTGGGTAACTTGGTATCTAGAGTGATATTCTTCTCCAATTGGGAGTGACACATTAATAAATGAACATTTATTGTCCCATTTCACTAAGGAATTTGTAGGGAGTAGGGTTAAGTTCTCATGATAAAAGCATGTGGACTCTTAACCTTTAAAAGTCATGGAACCCTCTGGAAGTCCAGTGCAAATTACAGATCTCTTCTCAGGATAATACTTTTAAATGCATAAGGAAATCAATTGCATTGGATTACAGTTATTAAGCAAAAGTTAAATAAACTCACTGACCCCAGGTTACAAATCCCCTTTCTAGTGGGTCTCCTCTTGGGAGCTAAAGGCGAGATTGGGAAGGGGGAACACTTCAGGGCTAAAAAAAGAGAGCAGGGCAACTTTTTTTCTCCTATGATTAACTACAAACCTTAATATGAAATTTTTAATTCTCCATAATTTAGCTTCAATCTGTCATTCTTGCTGTTCATAAATTCTGCATTCCAGCCAAACTGCACTACTGGCTATTCATTGAACTTGACATAACACTACCCATGCATTAGCACAAGCCATTTGTGATCATTCCTGGAATATATTCCCTCCTCACCCCTATCTTTAAGAATTGTTCTACTCATCCAAGACTGGAATAGGTAGTATTTGAGCCAGGAAGAAGGGATGGTTAAGTTCTTAGTAAGAGAAGATGTCATAAAGGCATTACTCCAGATATAAAGAATAAAAGGAGATGGGAAAGTACTACTCTAGTGTAGGCAACTGTGAGTGTAGTTCAGTTTGTCTGGAGCAATGAGGAAGACATGGGTTACTGTCTAAGTTAGGGCTGGAAAAGTGGGATGTTGCACATTTGTAGAGGGTTTTGAATAATGCACTAAAATTTCAGGAAGCAATAGGGAGTTATTGACAGCTTTGAGGGTGTTGGAGGAGGTATGACATAGTAATAACTCTACTTTAGAAAGGTCAGTCACACAAGTGCATGAAAGATAAATGGCAATGTGGAGACACTGGTGGCAGTGACACCAGATGGAGAGCCAAGCCTGAGGACAAGAAATGCATTTTCTATAGATACCTTCATTTTTATCCCTGTGTATGTGTTTTCTTTTGCTATTTGTTCCTGGTAGAAGTTCCCTTTGGAGTATTTCATCCTAGTCACAACTGAGGAGAAAAGGGTAAGAAATAAGTGTAGAGGCCAAGTGTGATGATATCATTGAGTTATATGTATCAGAACACCATAAAAGTAAAAAGAAACTGGAGAAAGTGGGGAGGATGGGGAGCTGAAAAGTGAGAGGGGAAAGGGAGAGTGAGAGAGAGGAGAGGAGAGGGAAAGAGTGGGAGAGCAGGAGAGAAAGAGAGGGAGGGAGAGGGAGAGGAAAAAAGAGGGAGAGGGAGAGAGGGAGAAAGAGAGAGGGTGAGAGTGAGAGTCAGTCAAGAATGGCTGTGTAGTCATGTTTTGTTTTCAACTTCTTACTCTAATGCATTGTATTCTCCAATAAAATATAAGATCCTTTTGGGCAAGGACCATCTTGCTTTTTTATTTATATTGCCACTGCTTAGCACAATACTTGACAATATATATTTAATAATTTCAATTATTTATTTATATATTTAAGAAGACTTTTCATTCATTCATTTATTTATTCTTTCACTCATATACTGTACATTTTGATCTCTCTCTCTCTCTTTCCCCTGCCCCCCTCCCCCCCTCTCTCTCTCCTCTTCATATTAGAAGTCATTTTTGACGAGATGGAGGGGAGAGGAAGTAACAATTACTTTGTGTCCTTTATCTTTTTCTTCTGGTCTGAAAGCAGGCTGAATAAAAGAACCTAGCTTGAAAAATTTTACCTATTATTTCAGTTCATCCTTCAGGATATAATAGAGAGTTGATAAGAACTACAGGATGGATTCTCAAATGAGTAAAGAAAACCTTTAACGTAACATGTAGAGGCTCCCTCTTTGCTGGGACCTTTCTTTTTTCAAAGATTTGTAGGATACCTTGGCATTTTCTTTCTTCCTTTAATTTTTAAAGAACAAAATGGATTTTATTAATGAGCACAGCAAAATAAAAGACAAAGAAAACACGCCCCTTATCTGCACACACCCATTGAATCACATTATTTAAGAGATGGAATGCATCTTGGAGACCATCTAGTCTAATCATCTAGAAATATCCATTATAACCCATGGAACAAGTGGCCATCTGTGCTTGCAACCTACAACGAAAGAGAAGCTACTGCTCTCCATGGCAGTCCCTCTTACGTTTGGATGGCTGTACTTATTAGCAAGTTTTATTTTGTTTCTTCCCTTGAAATTAAGACTAGATTTTCTTCTTATTGACTCTCAGTATTCTTGGTTCTGCCCTTTAGAGGTCAAGCAGTACATGTCCATTCCCTTTCCCATAGACAACCCTCCAAATACCTGAAGATATCAAGTGTACCCTGCATTTTTTTTCTCATTTGCTTCAAGTGAACTTTCTATAAGTTGGATTCAAGAACCTTTACCATTTTAGTTGCTCTTTTCTGCATCCTCTTTGCATTAGGAGTGGTCTTCCTAACCTTTGGTGTTCAGAATGCCCAATACTCAAAACCACATAGTGCCTGTGGTCTGATTAGAGTTGAGTATGTTATGACTATCCCTACCATATTTCAAGTATCTGTGCTTCTCAATGTAGTACAAGATTATAACAGATTTTATTAGTCACTGCTCCACATTTCTGGCTCATACTGAGCACGCAGTCCACTAAACCCCCTCAAATTCTTTTCAGACAAATTTTGGTCTAGTCATTCCTCCCCCATATTGAACTGGCAAAGGTAACTTTTAGAAACCAAGTGTAATATTTTAGCTTTTACTCTATCGGATTTTATGTTATTAGCCTGATATTCTAACCTGTCAAGATCTTTTAAAATATCCTGGTATTTCCTCCCACACAATTCCATTTATTCAAAGCCACTGGATTCTGATCTGTGAGACACAGAAACAACAAAATGATATCAAGAGGCACCTCCAATTGTGTAAACTCATTTTTATCTATTTATACTTTTTAAAAAAAAATCTCTATATGCCATGAACAGAATCACAGCATGTTAGAACTGGAGAAAATTCTAGAGATCAGCCATGTCTAGTTCCCTCATGAAATATAAGGAAACTGGTTCCCCCAAAGATGGATGGATTTCACAGGAATACCATGGGTATCAGGGAGAAGAGTTAGGAATCATGTGCAGGCCCTCTGGTTCTAAATCCAGTCCTCTTCCTAGGATACTATTGTTGTAATAAATGCATAGGCTAGAAAACTTTTTTCAGAACCTTGAATACAAGCATATCACATTCCTGATTGGCTTGACTTCTGTCTTTCTAAAAAGATAATGTTGGGAGGTCATTTAATTCATCTTGGCACCTTTACAAAAAAGATCTCTAAATCAGCAAGCATAGGTGATGAGACTCCATTCCAATATTAAATTTTATAGTCCCTTAACTTACCTTAGCATTGCTTACCTTATACAATCATCAATAACAGGGAGAGAGGTTCATCATACAACCTATCATTCTGATGATTAATGAGCTTCTTATCAGGAAGTTCTATTTTGTATTTAACCCAAATCCCTCACACTAAATTTAAGTCAAATTCCTCTTTCCTCCTTGGCAGAGGGGTTGAGAAGTGAAAAAGAGAAACTTGAACAATGGTGCCCCTAGAAGATGAGCTTAAAGTTTCAGAAAAATATCTGATTTTGGAGGAAGAATCCAATTATGTACTGTGAAAGAATTAAAAATGTTCCTGAGATTGACCTTAGGGCTGGAAAAAATATTATAACTTTTTCTTTTTTTTTAATTAATGAGAGACTATCTCACAGAAGGTAGAAGACTGGTGTTAGATGCAGGATGACCTGGGGTCACATATATCTGATATAGATTGACTTTGTGATTCTGGGCAAGTCACCTAATTTCTCAGGGCCCCAGAGAACTCAATAAGATTGTAAATGTATGGTGATGATCTACCAATAGAAGAATTTTCCTACATGAGCATTCCTAACATCAATGAAATCACAACTCTGGACCCAAAATAATGAGTAGGACAAATATTTGTTGAATACCTATTAGAGCAGAAGAATCATAGTGCTGCAAGTGTCCTTAGAAATCATTTGGTTGGCTTTCTTTAGAATCCCAGTTCAGTGTTCTATCCACTATTGTATCTTATTCTAAGGGACATAACATTCTATGTCTTGGATAAAATCAAGAGAATGAGGTAGAAAGGATGACAAAATCTCATCATTTCAGAATAATTGATAGTGAGACAACTTTGAATTGCTAGAAAAATATGGATTTTTATAAAACCTGTTGTACTTTTAGAGGCACTAACTTTAACTAAATATTGCATCAAAGGCAGCCTTAGGGGGACCTGCTTTAATGGTATTCTACATAAGAACAATTTGTAATTTGAATCTCGATATGTACCTGACTCTTTTTTACACACTATAAATAGGATAACCAAACAACCTCTTTTTTGAAGATAGCTCAAATGTCAATTTTCAATCTAAAATTTGTGTAAATTATTGAACTTCAAATTACTGGCAGTCAAAGTCATAATTGTACAGAAGTAATGGTGCAAGATTAAGTAAATAGATTTGGGAATTTAGGAATAGACAGGTAGAAACTTGTGTAAGATCCCAAAGTGAGTCAGTACCATGGTCAGTACTTGAAGCCTACTTTCAAGATTCCAAATCCAGTATCTTTGCCACTATATGATTCTCTAAGTGTTAATAAGATTTATTTTGGGGGCATGTACATATGAGTATGTGTCTGTGTGTGTTTACCCAGAACTAATCAAATTACGAAACATAAAACCCTAAAAATAAAACTTCCCTCTTCTGTATAAATTCCATATTCATTAAATGGAAATGAATGATTCAGTACTCTTATATTCAAATGTCAGGACATGTAAATATTCTGGTTCTCACAGTTAAAGTGATTATTTCTTCTTATAATAAAATGTTTTTTCAGGTATTAGAGAACCACTGTGAAATTTTTGTTTTCTGTGGGAATGCCTTGTCAATTTTATATATATATATATATATATATATGTGTGTGTGTGTGTGTGTGTGTGTGTGTGTGTGTGTGTGTGTGTGTGTGTGTGTATGTATATATATATATGTATGTATGTATATGTGTATATACATATATATGTAGGTATACATATAAATATATATATACATATACATGTATATGTATACACACAAATATAGATTTTTCTCCAATAAACATTTCCATATTCTTATATTCAAATAATTTCCTCCTCAACCTCTCAGACATTTCCTCTGTGTATTCCTAGATACTGGAGAGGTTGAATAGCACATTTCTGAGCTCTCTTCTGTAACCTGTTTTTGAATTAGGCCTGAATGAATTTGAAAATGTCCCATTCATAGCCTCGATCTCTAATGGACCAAAGGATACTTTGAAGAACTCACTTAAGAGTTTTGGTAACCAAAGTCTTCTAGGGCGGTTCTGATACTTCTGCTCTATTGATGAGTAAAATTTCATAGTGTTGGGACTTCTAGTGCAACCTTAACATAAATCTATTTCTTTCTGCATTGGAAAGGGGAACATTTGGGTGAGACATTTTATTGTAACTTCATGAGAAAAAAATTGATAGAAGTTATTAACAGAGACTAATGGTAGGTTTGTCAAATTAACATCATATAATGAAAACTCCATTGACACAGTCAATTCCATCTCTGTAGAGAAGGAATGATAAATAGCTAAATAGCTGCAAATTCTTAAGATGAGGGGTGGAATTGGGAGATGGAAGCTCTGGCAAAAAAAAAAAAATAGACATGGAAGAAGCAGTAGCCTAAGAAGAAAAATGGAACTTTGAGTTAGGGCTACTAGATACCTAACTATGATTTTGAAGAGCTTAAATTATGCTAGGACAATGTAGCACCTAGACAAATAAGAGAATGCAAAATACAAATGAAGCAAATAACAAAGTTGTTTCAAGGCAATAGACAGGTACTAGGAATGGCCTACTTAAGAGATGGTACCTTAGCGCAACCTTGAAGAGATTTAGGGATTATAAGAGGTTGAGGTGGGGGGAGAGAACATTCCAAGCATGAGTGGTAGTCTAAGCCAGCCGTTCCCAAACTTTGGATCTCTTGTTTATGTGGGTTATACCTATTGAGCTTTACCATATTAGAAATTAAAATGTCTTAGAATTTACATAAAAGTAGTTTTGATATTGAGGATCCTTGAAAGAGTCTTGGGGGTAGCCAGTAGACCATACTTTGAGAACTGTTGTTTAAGTAAAGGCACAGAGAGGAAAGATATGAGTTCATATTTTGGGAACAGAATGTTGGCCAAAGTTCACATAGACAGTTCTCATGTCTTCATCATTACTCCTTCAACTCTGGTCTATGGAAGACTCTCTATCTCATTTGAGCAGACTCCCATGGAGTCACAGAGACCCAGATGCCCACACCACAGCTATTGGGGCATTTCCACTCTTCCTAGACCCAATCTTCCTGTCTGGAGAGTAAACTTATGCCACTGAAGCTCATGCCATACTTTGCTCACCCCTCTCTATAGCCTAGGCTGATGACTGATCCAAAGATTTAGAAATACCATTCCTGAAATCTGGACATGTTGTGTCGGACCACAGGATCAGAGATTTAGTTCTGAAAGGGGATGTTTGAGGTACAATCCTTTCATTTAACAGATAAGGAAAATGAGGCCCAGACAAATTGATTTAGTGACACAGGTAATAAGTAACAAAAATAGGATTTTAATCCAGGTACTCTGATTCAAATCCTAAGCTCCTTTTGCTCTATAGTATTTCTCATATTTTCTGGATACACAAAGTCATCAAGTCCTTGCAACTATAGCATCAAAGAGTGTCAATACCTAAATACCAAGACAGAAGTATGCCCCCAACCCGTAACCTCTGTTCCATTCAGGACTTTGGTGTTTAGAGCCTGGAGTACAGTATGAATTAAAATATACATTTTATTTATATATTTGCTTATTTAATATATATTTACTTATTATATATTAATATATTACATTTATTTATATCTATCTATATATTTACTGATGGATTTTGTGCTCCCCAACAGCCCTGGAACTATGTAGAGTTTTCAGTAAAATATCCCTGTATATTCCAAAAGGCGCCATGGATGTGCTTTTCCATCTCATAACAGCACCCCTTGCCTCCTACTTTCCTGAGAGAAAAAAAAATTGTTTATTGAAATATAAAGCCTGCGGCAGATAAAGAATGTTTGCCACAATCTACTGCTGATCTCAGTCAAAAATGGGAGCTTGGAATAAAGAAATCCCTGAGACTTTTCTAGTCTCAGATTCAAAATTGGAATGAGGTAGTTAGTTATATTACTAGATAGATAAATAAATAGACAGACTGACTGACAGGAAGGAAGGAAGGGAGGGAGGAAGGAAGGAAGCAAGAAAGGAAAAGAAAGAAAAAAGAAAGAAAGAAAGAAAGAGGGAGGGAGGGATATATGTAGGATTTATCAAGCAATTACTATGCGCCAGGCCTTGTGCCAAGCCCTAGGGACACAAATGCTAAGTATGTGTGCTTTCTCTGGAGTTTCTAGTTTGAGAAACATTTTAGGCATCTCCACCCTGCTTCTCATGACCAAGACTAAATTATAAAGAGGAAAGAAACCCTTTATAACATTGGTAAGGAGAATAACAATGACATAGTACATTACAGGCAAACTATGACATATCAGGCTTCATTTGAGTTAGAGAAATGGAGCTCCAGTCCTTCCCATTAACCTGCTGGAAGAGGCATGGCTAATTAGAGCCAGGGTCAGGCTTCTTGGGCTGGTCAGAAGCACCCACTGCAGGATCTGGGGCTAAAGGCGAAGTGACAGATATAATTTAAGCTCAGGATAGGAAAAAATAGCCTAAGATCTAGAGCTGACTGGAAGCTCCCAGATTATCTAGTCCAGGGGTTCTTATCCCCAGATCAAGAAGCTTTTGTTTGTTTGTTTTCAACTGTGAAAACTGTATTTGGATATAACTGATTTCCTCCTGTAATATTCTATATTTTATTGTAGGGACAGCTAGGCGGTAGAGTGGATAGAGCACTAGATCTGGAATCAGGGAGAACTGGACATGACTGAAACAACTCAACAACAAAACGGAAACATTTTATTGTGTTAATTTACAAATATGACAGAGAGTCCACAGTTTCACCCATCAAAGGGGTGCATGAAATACAAAAAAGACTAAGAATGTCTCATCTAGTCTAACCTGTTCCTCTCTTCCTTTTACAGAGGAAGAAATTGAGGCCAGATGGAGGAAGAAACATGCCCACTGAGTGACAATATTAAACCAAAATCTTAATTAGGAACAGTAATGGGTTCAGAAGCCAGAAAGAACAGTGTGTGGCTATAGACAGACCACTAGCAGCAAGGAAAATAACTAGGGTCCTAAGTACATGATTCCTCTTCCCAACAAATTATATTCTGTTCATATAACCTATGGCATTTGCTGAAGAGTTCTGAAGGCTGGAAATTGATAATTTTCGGGAAATAGCTGGAAGGGCCCTACTGCTTACTACTTGTGCAACGCTGGGGAAAGCACTTGCCCTCTCTAGACTTCAATTTCCTATTCCATAAAATGAGAGACTTGTACAAGTTGATATTTAAGGTACCTTCCAACCCACAAATCTCTCATCTAGGTTGCTACAATAGGATCTATGTTATTTTCAAGTCCAAATAACATTGAGTCACATTTAAAAGTAATCAAAGACTTCTAAAATTGGAAGGAACCTTAGAGGTTCTTTTACTCTACCTGCATATTTTACAGATGAAGAAATACACAGAGGAAGGTTTAGCCTTTTGTCTGCAAGGTCACTGGGCTAGCTAGTGACAGAACTGAATCTTTGGTCTCCTGACTGCTCACTCCAGGGCCCCTTACCCTGAAGGTCTGCAGGGGTCAGCTGGCATAGGATACAACCCTGCCCCAACAGTTATGTCTTCTCTGTACTTGGCCTTCATTCAGATTGACTCCCAGAGTGCCTTTGGCAGTGTTTATTATTTACCTCTGAAAGAGACAGAATTATCACATCTGTGCAGCATCCCCTCAAATAAGACACTCCTCCAGGCTCTGTCATTCTGTCACATCAGGGAAGGTGGAGACTAATTATGCTAATTAACTCCTCTTATCTTAAAAGCACTTTGCAGTCATTAAATAATTAATCCTCTCTCTGCCACTCAAGGCCTGGGTGGTAGAGGAAGTGCAGGCTGCCCATCTTTATCTGGTGGGGAAAATGCTGAAGCAAATTAAATGACTTGCCCAATGCCACACAGAGACTAGAAGGCAGATTAAAACTCCCCAAGCCACCCGCATGCTTCCTCTTTAGCCCCTGAATGAGCTGCAGAAGTAGCTTTGCTCTTGGATGGCGTATATTTAACTGGCTCACTTGAAGCCCTGCCCATTTAACTTCCCCCAGGACTTTGTTTTAACCAAGCAGCATGCAGAATGGTGCGGCTCTTCTAGCCATTGAATGATCTGGGATTTTAATTGGAACTGATACTCCATGTGCCCCATGGCTCCTGACCAAGGTCATTCACTTAAACTGATTGGTGCCTATGAGATAAAAAACAAAGCAAAGGAAGGAAGCCTATCACAAGGAAGAAAAGAAGTGTCACGAAGAGTTAAGGTGGTATAGTGTCTATATATATATAGGCTGAGGCTCAACTCCACTCCTCATCAATTCCATGCCAGCCTGGAGCAAGCATGTCTCTCTTAACCCTTCAGTGTCTCTACACCAGGGGAGTTTGGGAACCTGTGGCCTCCGGACCACAAGCAACCTTAGGAAGTTTGGCTAGAGTCAAAGGGCCAAACTTGAGGACCTAGATGGCCTCACGTGGCCTGGAGGCCAGAGGTACCCCACCCCTACTCTAGACAATCCTTTAAGACTAGAAGCTATGGAAAAGTTGCAGTGGTGGAGAGAATCTCCACATAGGGAGTCCCCTACTCAGATGAAATTATGGATCCAGATTGTCCCACTCCCCAACAACCATTCCCCTTCCTGCCCCCTCAGATGATCTGTTATATAAAGGTAGCATGCTATGATGGCAAGAAACCTTGATGTGGAGCATGGGGACCTGGGTTCTCATTATAGCTCTGACATTAGCGCTGTGTCCATGGGCAAGTGGCTTAATGTCTGAGCCTCATTTTCATGGAATCATAGATTGAGAGACCTCAGAGGCCACTTAAGACAACATCTCATTTCACAGGAATCCCAAGAAGGCTGAGCGACTTGCTCCAGTGTCCAAGGTCATGATAACAATAGCGATGATATGTATAGCCCTTACTGTGTACCCAGCACTGTTAAAACTTGGCACTTATTATCTCATTAGATCCTTATAACAACCCTGGGAGGGAGGTGCTATTGTCACCCCCATTTTACGGATGAGGAAAGTGAAGCAAAAAGAGGTTAAGAGGTCACATAGCCTGGAACTGCATGAGGTTGAATTTGAACTCAGGTCTTCCTGGCTCCGAATGCTCATCCACTGTACCACCAAGCTGCCCTGAGGTATTAAGTCTTAGAGGGAGAATTTGAGCTGAAAGCCTCTGATGTTTCAGCCAATGTTCTTTTCCTTATACTATGAGTTTTAATTATTACTGTAGCACCTATCTCATCAGGTTGTGGTGACGTTCAAATGAGAAATGTGGCTAAAGCTATGTAAACCTTGAAAACACTGTACAAAAGTCAACTATCAGCATGGAACTGAACTGAGCCCATATTTGACCAAGGAGAATTAATGTCCTTTCTCTGGAACGTTTTCTTGTAACTTCCTTTACCCCACTCTCAAGACTCTATCCCAAGGTCATCAATTAACTTAGCAATGTGGAGATGAGATCCCAAACCCATTCCAGAGTCAAGCCCTAAGGACAGCAAGAACAAACTGGGCTATGATTGGTTACCATAAAAAATGTATTTTATACAAAACCTCCCCACTTTTTTTGGTAATGGTTATGGTTGACCTGGGTTTTATGTGGATAGAGACCCAAGAGAAACTTCCCCTGGTAGGGGAAGAAGCCTGTTCGTACCAGGTACTTCTCCGGTAACCAAAGACTTACAGAGTGGTACACTGTAAGGCACTGAGGGTTGTTGTAACCAGTCATTGTTCACAGAGTTAGAGCCTGAGGCAAAACTTGAATGGAGATCCCTGACTCCAAGAAAGGCCAGCCTTCTAACCTACATGCCATGATTCCTTATATAAAAATAAAGGATAACAAAATGATTATTTTTGCCACTAACACAGCCAGAATATTTTAGTCATAAGAAGAAATAAAATTGGAACACAAGTGTTGTATCTTTCTGTTCCAGAGACATTTCTTCAGAATGTCCCTTCCTGTATGGAATGTGCTCCTTGAATAATCTAACACAGCTCCCAAAAGCCTCCTTGCCTGTGGTGCTCAGTTGGATTATTCCAAAAGCAGCTACTGACTTCCCTTAGCCCCACTTTTTCTCTAGGTGAAAATACAGCTGCTCCCCACTGCTCTGCTATATTATCCTGCACCCAGTGAAAAGATTTCATCCTATATTTATTTGTTCAGTTTTCATTTAGTTGCCTGTGTCTCCTCTACTGGCACTCGCTCGTGTCAGTACCAACTGTCAAGATGGCAACTGTCTCAAATGTCTTCCAGTGCAGGGAGTATCTTTAGCTAGGACACTTTTATGCTGCCCAATAAGTACCAAGCAAAGAACAGGGGTTCAATAAATTCTCCTGAGGGATGGTGATATAATGGCTGATATAAATATTGTGGAATTCCATGACAGTGACCCTAAGCGCCCAAGACCTTGTGTATGGTGGAGAAATTCACAAAGGACTTTGACCAAATGGAAGCAATTTCCTGGAGCTTTCGGGGAAAATCAAAATCTTTCATTCAGCTGTTTCTCTTTATCTTTATCTAGATAATGATTACTTGCACTTTGACCCAGTGCAAAAGACAGGCCAGTGTCTATAGCAGAAATACAACAGTAGCTAGATATTATTTCACCTAAGGGTGAAGCTGGGAACCAGTGATTCAAAAAGAGGACAGCTGAACTGGGGTGCTGATCAGCTGGAGAAATCAGCCTACAATCCCTCTTGGGCATTAGAAGAGGAAAAGCAAACCCTCTAGCAAGTGGCATATGGTTGAGGTGGATCAGATGAGAGATCTGGATCACATGGTGTGAGAACAGCTTAGGTGGGAACAGATGCATTTATACACTATGTGATGCAGACCTGTATTGAGTTCTATGTGATGCAGACCTGTATTGAGTTCTATGTGATGCAGACCTGTATTGAGTTCTGTGATGCAGACCTGTATTGAGTTCTATGATGCAGACCTGTATTGAGTTCTATGTGATGCAGACCTGTATTGAGTTCTATGTGATGCAGACCTGTATTGAGTTCTATGTGATGCAGACCTGTATTGAGTTATGATAAGTGGGTGTTGTCTCTACAGAGAAGAGGGGGAATGTCTCTATGGAGAGGAAATGCAGTTCTCCTCCCGTCCCCAATAATTGGCTACTTGGACAAAGCCCTGATGACCTCATCTAGGTGATGGTTCTGAGTAGGGACAATGGAAACATTTAACATTAGAAGCACATTTAAACTTTGTGAGTATCAAGGCTAATTATTTGTTCTCAAAAAAACTTCTTCCATTCAAATTTATTCAGAAGGTCTGTAATATCATTGATTTAGGCATAAATCCTTCAGGAGCTGAATGTAACATAGCAGCAACTTAGGAGATATTTTCATGAAATACTTTGGCTACAAAATATTTATCATCCCTTAGTGGTCAATTCTTTGCTGATAAGTCTCTCTGAGTGTCTTCTGATTTTAAGGAGTCCTAGCAGGTTGAGGATTTAACAGATCCCATAGGGAGTAAGGCAGCTGAGTGGTATAGTGGATAGAGTGCCACACATATAGTCAGAAGACATAAGTTCAGATACTCACAAGCTATGTGATGCTGGATATTTTCTTTTTCCCCTTAAGTTCTCGCTGCTTCACTTTCCTCATCTATAAGATGGTGATAATGGTTGCATCTATCTTCCAAGACTGTTGGGAGGATCCAGTGAGATAATATATGTAAAGCATATAACACAGCAATTGGCACATAGTAGGTGCCAAATAAACACTTGTTTCCTTTCCTTTTCTGTAGGCTTCTGAGGTTTTTGAATTCAGGTTCTCAACTACAGAGCTAACCTGGAACCTTTCCAGCTTTGATTTTTCCCCTCTCATTCTGCCCTGTCCTACATATAGGACAGTCATTTTCTACTGGAAATTTGTAATGTGAATCCCATAGTTCCTCTGAGGAGAGGCTGTCTTGAGTACAAAAAAGATTGGGAATTATGACTAAAGGAGTCCATTCTAATGTAATCAGGACTTTTTACCTAATTTCATACAGAATTTTGACTTATTAGGACTTATAGGTTGGTCTTTCCTTTGAATTAGATACCTCAGTATGATATTTAATGCCTTCATTCCTTCTTAATAGTCTTGGAAATAAACTCTGGACATAGGGACTGTCTGCCTAGGTATAATCAAGTGGGGATCTGAGTAGACCTAGTGAATTAAATTTTAAGGTCAGAGGTGATATTTCTATTAGGATGTTGGGCAAAGCTGTGAGTACTTCATAGAATACAAGACAGTAATGCTAAAGAAGAATAATGGAAAATTCTTGTTTCCTAGGTAAGCCAATTCCATCACACATTCTCAAGGGGGTCATCATTATACCACCAATTCATATCTAGCAAATATCCACAATAGCCTGCTACTAGACCAGACTCATGGAGAACATGGAAGCATTAATCCCTCCCTACCCTGGATTTATATGCTTAATAAGTAAGGTGATTTTGGGACTAGGGGGTCTCCATTGTTCTAGCTATGAAATAGCACTGCTACCTTGTATTTATCAACTACCATGCCTCCAAAAATCAATATTAATTTATCAAGTTTCAAGATACAAGGGATACAACCTTGAGATTGGTCCTAGAGGATAAGACTAAATATCTCAACTGTATACTTAACTATAAGAGCTAGCATTTAAGGTGGGCAAAATACTGAACATATGGAATCTTACTTGATTTTCACAACAACTCTGGGATGTAGGATTTTTATCCTCATCTTGTAGATGAAGAAACTAAGGCTGAAATGTTAAGTGACATGGCCAAAGTCACAAAGCTAGTAAGAGTCTGAGGAAGGATTTGAATTCAGGTCTTTCTGAGTACAAGTCCAGGGCTCTTACCCCATTTCTTCTCACCGAGCTAAACATATATATATATATATATATATATATATATATATGTGTGTGTGTGTGTGTGTGTATATATATATATACGTATATATACATATATACATATATACACATACATACACATGTGTGTGTCTGCATGTATATATACACACATATGTATAGATATATATGCACACACACATATATATGTATGTATATGTGTATATGTATGTGTGTGTATGTATGTATATATATCTTACATCATCTTTTTTTAAGTGGAGCTGTTAGAGTTCAGGGGCATGATTTAATGTTCTGGTAAATAACGACAGTTACATAAGTCAATAACACTTATTCTAATGTAGACTGAGGATTATTCACTTAAAGTTGGAAAGGATATTAGAGACCATTTAGACCTACCCCCCACATTTGAAAAATGAAGAAACTGAGGCCCAAAAGGTTAGGTAACTTCTCCAAGGTCACACAAGAGATAAGTGGGAGAGAAAGGATTCAAACCCATTTTTTTACTCTATATGCAACAATTGTTTTACTATTCCAAATTACCTTTCTATAGGGAAATGGAAATCTTTCATCATGATGTCATGGCAAAAGAATTGATCTTTAGAGTCAGGATATATGATTTTAAACATTATCTTTTCCTCTTACTAGAATGTGAACTCCTTGAGAGCTTCTTGCTTTTCTTTTTGTATCTCCAGGGCTTCCCATAGTACATATAGTAAGCACTTAATAAAAGCATATCTTTCATTCCTTCATCCATCCATCCATCCATTTATTCCTTATAGCCATGGCCAAACTACTTTGCCTTTTGAGTCATGAATTATTCAATTATAAGATGGAGTTAATAACAATTAATGAGGATTATGGTGGGAAAAACACTTCATGGTCCCTAAGGCACTTGAAAAAACATGAGCTATTATTATGATGATATTGGGAAATTATCATAAATTGGGAAAACAAAGTAGAGAATTGAAATGACTCTTTCCGTATTAGGCTTGCCAGTAGCTGGGTTTCCAATCAGAGAGATCTCCAGCAACCTAGAGATGCATTCTTTTTTTTCAACTCTGAAGTTCCTTCAGGGATAATTTTTATGGAAGGTCTTTATATCTAGGAAGGCAGTGAACTAAAACTTTTTAAATCATCAAATGCAGGATGCTGCTTGGAGTCATTTTAGTATTAAACCCCTAGGATAGTATTACTAATTTTGTAAAGCTCAGAAAATGCTACAAACAGTCCATGCCCATTAAGCACCTCAATCACCCACATATTTGAACATTTCACAGGCTGCCAAGCATTCACACTGAGTTAAACAAAGAACTACTGGCTGAAGTCAATACCTCATCATAATTGCAACTCTTGTTCATGTTGTGTCTTGAGGTTTACAAAACAGCTTTGTGAGATAGGATATGAATGATGACTATCCTGCTGGAAAGGAACTATGCAAACACCCAAAGGATTTGTGATTTGAGGGGGAATCCCAGTGTGGAGAAGTCCCTCCCTCAATGCATAGGCCAGCACAGTATTTAAAGACCAGAGTTCCCTCAGCCAAGTGGAAATTAAGTAATTTGCCTCAAGGTCACCCTACCCTTAATTGTCACTCAGGTCTTCCTGACTTCATTACCAGTTTATCTGCCACACTGTAGTTGCCTCTATAGGCTTGCTAGGTAGCAAAATAGATAGAACGCAGGACCTGGAGATATAAGACTCACCTTTAAAAGTTTAAATCTGGCCCTCAGACATATACTAGCTCTGTGATCCTGGGCAAGTCATTTAACTCTGCTTGCCTCAATTTCCTCATCTGTAAAATGAGTTCAAGAAGGAAATGACAAACCACTTCTATATCTTTGCCATGAAAACTCTGTATGGGGTCACAAAGAGAGAGACATGACTAAAATGACTAAACAGACAGAAGTTGTCTCTATTCCTCATTTTGTTGTTCTTGAAGAAGACCATGACATCCAGATGATGACATGACTTGCCCTTGACGTTGATTTGAGTGATGGAGGGCTGTGTAAGGTCACCAGCCTCACTTTCTCCTTATGAGCCATCTGGGTGCAATGACCAGATATTCATCAGGATGTTTGGAGATGGTCCAGGAGCAACATGAGACCCTGGTCCTTTCAGCTAAGGTCTTATCAGATTCTCACTTTGAGTGAGATACACCCATTCAATGAGTAGGCTTCTTTAAGTAGTCACTCAAGGGATGGCACCTTTAATAATAAAAAAAACAACAGACAATCAAACTGGGAGGGGAAGACCCTTAGAGTTTCTGGGTAAAAGAGAAACAAGTACTATTTAGTTATTACATTCATTCTGTGCTAGGTAGGTGGGGACTATTCCTCAGTGTGCGGATAAGAAAGCTGAGGGTCAGAGAAATAAAAGTAACTTGGTCACAGTCACAACAGTGAGAAGTATATGGAGTAATCACTTAAATGCAGGTCTTCTGACACCAATTTCAGGACTTATACAATATACTGCCTCAAGTCAATGAAAACTTTAGCAAATTCTCTTTTTGGGGGGTAGGGCATTGTTTAATTTGTTCTGACAACAACTGCCAATGTGGAGAGATGTATAATGCTAATTTACTCTCTAATTCAGGTATTGACAAGAGGCTCTCTTGGGGATTTTCTCCAGAGCAAAGAGACAACCCTGGATGCCATTAATAGGAAAGATTCTCAGGAACCTGATAAAGCTGACTGACCAATCATTACCTTCCCTGGGGAAGGCACTGACATTTATCTTGAACTTCTCTAGTGTTTCTGCAACTCCACTGCTTCCCCACTGCCTGGATTGGTTGCCACTTGTAGATGTTAATTAAAAATTCTTAAGGGTCATGGACCTAGGACTTTTAACTTTAATTTGCTCAGCAAAGTAACACAGATGAAATAAAAATAACATGATTATAGGATTGGAAACTCAAACGAAACTTGGAGATCATCTGGAAACTTCTTCATTTTACAAAGGAAGGAAACTGAGGCTTAGGTTAACAACACTGGAGAAACATCAAGAGACATCTTTGTCATCAGGTTATTGTGTCACTGTATGTTTTATAACCTCTGTGAGTCTCAATTTCTTTCATGGTACAATAGTGATGGTGATCCTACCTACTCCAAAGGATTATTTTAAGGATCATTTTCTTTTCCCTAGTTATTTTTTCTATCATTTTTGGAAGGGATTGGTAAGAATATTCAGGTTTAGTGACTCGCCCACGGTCACACAGCTAGTAAGTGTCAACTCAGTTCTTCCTCGCTTCAGAGCAGTGCTTTAAACCCAAATTAGCTTAGCTTCCACAGGTTGACCAATAAAAAATCCTCCAAGTTGGGTCATTGTTTGGGGTTTGATGCCTCGGAATGAATGTAAATAGAAATTGTTTCTGTTCTGGCCAGAAACACTGAGGGTCTTCCCCTTCCAGTTTGAATTATTATTTTCTAAGTAGTCAGGGTAGGCCATCTTTTCCTTCATTTTTTATTGTAGCCTTAAATCACAGAATGGGTATTGCCTCAGAGAAACTGAGACCTTAAAAAGGCCAAGGTCTCCCACTGAATCTGGAGTCATCACCAGTCCTGACTTTTTTCCATTGGACTCAAATGACCTTAGAGAAGAGCATGAGGTTGATGATGTCATACAGCTCTGCCTCACTTAAATCCAATTCACTTGCAAGTCAAGACATCACCCTTTTGATGTCACTAATTCTCTTCCAGAGTGAAGGACAAACAAGAATTTTAAGAATCAAGTGAGATTCCATATATAAGAATGTTTAAAAATTTTCATATATAATTATAAATTAGTTTTGAAAATGCAATATCACCAATCAATAAACATGCATTTATTAAACACCTATTATGTGACAGATATGACGCAGTGGATGGGGTACAAAAATTCCTTGCCCTAGTGAAGGGTGACGATACATTCACGTATGAGAATACACTCAATTTTTGGAGAAACGCATTAGTTGCTGGGAGAATCGTAAAAAGCTTTACATAGAATGTGGTATTTGAGCAAAGTGGAACTTTGAAGAAAGTTACAGATTTTAAGAATACTCAATTTAAAGTCAAGAAACTCGAGTAATAGTCCTAATTTCACTGTTTGTGGAATTTAACCTTTCCTTAGTCTTTTCCTGATCTAAAAAAAAAAAAGAAAAAAGGAATGATATGCTTAGCTGAAGTCATATTCTGATACCTTATCAGAGGGGAATGAAGGTACACCTAACCAGCAAGAAACTTTTGGCAAATTCTATCAACTGGTAAGCTTTCAGATATCAATTCTGGGATGTGCTGCATATTTGCTTTATAGCTAAACTCAAAGAGGTTCATTATCCATAGGATTAATTTTTTTAGCCCCAGCAACTCTCTAAGGGCATCCATTAATTTGTAAAGAGGCAGCCATATGGGTTGCTGTTGATTAAATTATGAATCCTTGAAGAATTAAAAATTTGAAGGAGTAAAATAATGTTTTACGATGTACATTTACTGTATTATATATGTATATATATATATATATGTTTACTATCTATAATTATTTTGAAGTAGTCAAATATTAACACACCAATTTCCTCAAGTGCTTTGAAATCCATAGCATGCAATCTAGATGTGCATCATCATCATCATTCTCATCATCACCATCTCTACCACTGTGGGATGATGCAACTGAGAATATTATTTGCTATTCCACGTACCACAATTCCCAGAGTGAGAGGGAGGCCTGGTTCCAATCTAATCTCAAGTTTGCCCATGTTCTTACTACACACTGGAGAGACTACTCATTTAGGAGAAGATGCTTTTGTTGGAATTAGCATTAAAATACAAAACAAAAAACATTCTGAGTTCTCTGTCCTCTCCTGTCCCAAGGACACTTCTCACTAATAGGATGTTTGCTGGTTTCTGTTATTCTAGGTCATGAACTGCACGCCTGTGATAATCCAAATTAGCTGCCTGGTGACATGATCTACATTAAATGAATGTAATCGATTCGTATTTAGAACAAATGGACATTTTGATGTGGAGTTATTGATATGTCAAGAGGGTTTTCATTAAAAGACCAATTGCCAATAGATGAGGCTGACTGAATTTGGCCAGCTGATGTCTCCTCCAACAGGGCTTTGCTGCAGTAGAAAGGAAGAAACATTGGAGAATAAGCGTGGGAGAGGCAGAGAAGCAACATGTAGGGAAGAAACAAAGAAATAAAATTTATCATCACATGATCTAAGGTTGGAAAGAATCTTGAAGAGCACTTAGTTCAAAACCTTCATTTGTAGTCATGGAAACTAAGGAGACTAAGGTGACTTGACCAAAATCACAGAGATGACGCAGAAGTTACAGCAAAGGATCTGGAGTTGGAATGAAACTAGCTCAAATCCTATGATACTTACTAGCCAACTGACTCTTTATCTCTCTCAATCTCAGTTTCCTTATCTGTAAAATTCAAAGAATAGTAGTACTTACCTCTTTGTTTGTTTCAAGGATCAAAAAAAACAAGGTCTGTGTGGTGCTATATAAATGTCAACTATTAATAAATATGAGAATCTATATTTGAACCTATGGCACTATATAGAAACTAGCCAATAAATATGAGAATTTGGATTTGAAATCATGACACTATGTATGTGCTAGTTATTAATAAATATGAGAATCAGGATTTGAACCCATATTGCTATATCCATGCTAGCTTTTCACTAAGGAGGAGAATCTGGATTTGAATGGATAGCACTATGTACAAACTAGCTCTTAATAAATATGAGAATCTGGCTTTGAACTTTGGGTGTTATATACATACTAGCTTTTAATAAGCATGAGATACTAGATTTGAACTCATGGCACTATATAAGTGCTAGCTCTTAAGCAGTATGAGACTCTGGATTTGAATCTAAGTTGTCTGCCTCCAAATTCAGTATTCTTTCTATCACACTACCCTTCATAATGAGCAAACTTGATCAGTTCTTTATAGACCTATAATACCTTCCTTTTCTTAGAACCAGAATGAACTCAAACAGGATCTAAAGCTCAAAGAGATCTTAGAGTCCAGTTAGTCCATCTCCATTATTTTAAATATGAGTAAAATGAGGTCAAGAAAAATGAAATGATTTGCTTAAGGTCATTAATTACTCATGCAGCAGAGTCAGACCTGAGATCAAGTGTAGTACACCACACAGTCTCCTCATTAGCAAATTTCCACAAACCTGAATTGGACAAGGCATTGACATCATTCGGTACTTTACTGAGACAATGTAGCAGGGCAGGAGTTGATCACACATTCTTACTCCTACCACAACACCTTTGCTGTCTCTCTGTCTTTGAGGTGAAAAATGTTTCAGGACAGCATATGATTAAAGGCCAGAGGAATGGACAGACAGTGCTGTCAGTGCTAGTGAGACCAGAGAAAGGAGAGATGAATCTGGAGGGGGAAAGTAAAGGAGGCTACGTGGAGGAGAGGGAAGGGATGAAAATGGACCAGGAATAAACAAAGAAGTGAAGGAAAAAGATTAAGTGCTTACTATGTGACAAGCATCATGCTGAGGGCCAGGGATAGAAGGAGAAAACAATCCCTACTTTCAAGGAAATCACATTTTAATTCCTATAGGAGAGTTTAGCTCTAACATGGACAGAAGGACAAGACTCGAGACTGCATAGTGTGCATTGGCAGATCAGGTGGAAATGCTGCGGGGAGGTGTCTAAAGGGTATGGGAGTGCCAATGTCTGTCTTCTTCTAAATATAGGGCTGTATATGTACGTATACATGCATGCATGTATGTACATAGGGATATATGCATGCATATTTAGACATATCCACATATCATGTATATATCATACACATGTATCCACACAATGTATTCCCATGAACATATGCATATATATGTACATATGCAGATACATGTATGTATAAATAATATATGGACACATGTAAACATGCAAATATATATAAAATATACATAGTTATATCATTTCCCTACCTTTATATAATAGTATATATAATATATATACTATTATATAAAAACAGATGAAAAGAAAACCAATTAATTATAATTCCCTTAAAATCTTGGAACAAGCTGCATGTAGCCCAATTGCATCAGGCATCTCAGGAAAATTTCAACATGAGAAATTTTTGACAAAAATTCAACACTTTCAGATTATACCTTTATGGCACCAAAATGACCCAATTGATTCTAAAAAGAATCATTTAGGAGTGGAACTGAGTGAGAGAAAACCACAGAACCCCAAGTAACAGCAGCAGCCACTTTTGAGATTATCAGCCCAAAAATTAAATGTCTGTAAGTCACCTATTGGAACTTTCAGGAGCCAAGATGGTGGAGTGATTGGTAAATGCTCTACTTCTCCCCATATTGACCTTGAAAAACCCAGAGAATATTTCCACAGGAAAAATCCACGAACAGTGAGATCAGCCAAAGGGGTAAACAGTGTATTAGCCTGTGAGGGTAGGAAAATCGCAAAGGGGGATCCCTCTTGCTGTGGCTGAAGCAGAACAGTGCAGGACTACAGCTGTCCCAGAAAGCCCCACCTCAGCAAATCAGGAGGAGATCCTAAGCCCCAGAGAGGTGGAGCGTGTAATCGTCAACACCAAGATCCCAGGCCTGCCTCAGCACAGCCAAGGGAATTGGGAAGACACTAGCAAAATGAGGTTCACCAACCACTGAACCTGCCTGTGCTCAGGACAGGAGACTTCATATGGCTAGACCATCGCTCCTTCACACTTAACACAGCTAGCTCCAGAGTAACTCTGGGGAAACTAAGAAGGACTTCACCTGGCCTCTGCTTTGGCACACCAGCCAGGTGAGCACAGGAGCCAAGCTTCAAGCTGAAAGAACCAGAGGCCACAACACACAAAGACCCAATTTCCAACCACAAGAACCACAGGACAGAGTCTCCTGTGCCCCAGTAGCAGACATTCACTTTTAAAGCCAGGAAAAGGGTGATCATCGTAAGAAAGAAGCAAACCAGAAAAGATAAGACCATAGAATCTATATATGGGGACAAGGACCAAAACATGAATACCAAAAAGGTCAGCATTGAGACTGTACTCCCATCTGAAATTTCAGAAGGGAATATGAACTGGTCTTAAAACCAAAGAGCATTCTTGGAAGATCTTAAGAAGCATTTTAAAAGCTAAATTAGGGAAGTAGAAGAAAAACTGGTCAATGATTTTAAAAATGTGAAAAAAGAAATCACAAAAGAATTTAAAAGGAAAATTGGACAAATGGAAACAGAAGCACAAAACATAACTGGGAAAATTGGAGAAATGGAAAAGGAAGTACAAAAACTAACTGGAGAAAATAACTCCTTAAAAGGAACAATTGGACAGATCGAAAAGGAGATGCAAAAGATAATTGAAGAAAACAATTTGTTAAAATTTAGAATTGGGCAAGTAGAATCTAATCATTCTATGAGACATCAACAATCAGTCAAATAGAATCTAAACAATGAAAAGATAGAACATGTGAAATATTTCCTTTTTTTCTTCTTTTTCATTCATTTATTTATTTTAAATAGTTCTTAATATACATTTATTTATTTAACTTTTTTTACATTTATTTTCACAAAATTTTGGGTTCCAAATTTTCTCCCCATTTGCCCCCTCCCCCCACACCAATACACTGAGCATTCTAATTTCTCTTATCACCCATCTGCCTTCTCTTCTATCATCCCACCCTTCTCTTGTCCCCATCTTCTCTTTTGTCCTGTAGGGCCAGATAACTTTCAATTCCCCATTACCTGTATTTCTTATTTCCTAGTAGCAAGAACAATACTTGACAGTTGATCCTAAAACGTTGAGTTCCAACTTCTCCCCATCCCTCAATCCCCACCCATTCCCTTTGGGAAGGCAGGCAATTCAATATAGGCCATATCTGTGTAGTTTTGCCAATGACTTCCATAATAGTTGTGTTGTGTAAGACTAGCTATATTTCCTTCCATCCTATCCTGCCCCCCATTGCTTCTATTCTCTCTTTTGATCCTGTCCCTCTCCAAGAGTGTTGACTTCAAATTGCTCCCTCCTCCCATTGCCCTTCCTTCCATCATCACCCCACCCTGCTGATCTCCTTCTCCCCCACTTTCCTGTATTGAAGAGGTTTTCATACCAAAATGAGTGTGCATTTTATTCCTTCCTTTAGTCGAATGTGATGAAAGTAAACTTCATGTTTTTCTCTCAGCTCTCCTCTTTTTCTTTCCACTAAAAAATCTCCTGCTTGCCTCTTCTATGAGAGATAATTTACCCCATTCCATTTCACCCTCTCTCCTCCCAATACATTTCTCTCTCACCATTTACCTGGATTTCTTTTTAGATATGACCGCATCCTATTCAATTCACTCTGTGCTCTCAGCTTCTGTGTGCATGCACGTGTGCACATGTGTGTGTGTATGTGTGTGTGTAATCCCACCAACTACCCAGATACTGAAAAGTTTCAAGAGTTACAAATATTGTCTCTCCATATAGGAATGTAAACAGTTCAACTTTAGTAAGTCTCTTATGACTTCTCTTTGCTGTTTACTATTTCATGCTTCTTCTCATTCTTGTGTTTGAAAATAATATTTTCTTTTCAGCTCTGGTCTTTTCATCAAGAATGCTTGAAAGTCCTCAATTTCATTGAAAGACGATATTTTCCCCTGAAGTATTATACTTAGTTTTTCTGGGTAAATGATTCTTGGTTTTAGTCCTAGTTCCTTTGACTTCTGGAATATCCTATTCCATGCCCTTTGATCCCTTAATGTAGAAGCT
>CM053770.1:70177990-70253009 GCA_028658325.1 Potorous gilbertii
ATTCCAGTACTGTGGAAATACAATCAGGATAACACAAGATCTAGCAGCTTCTACATTAAGGGATCGAAGGGCGTGGAATAAGATATTCCAGAAGTCAAAGGAACTAGGTCTAAAACCAAGAATCACCTACCCAGCAAAACTGAGTATAATACTTCAGGGGAAAATATGGTCTTTCAATGAAACTGAGGACTTTCAAGCACTCTTGATGAAAAGACCAGAGCTGAAAAAAATATTATTTTCAAACACAAGAATGAGAAGAAGCATGAAATAGTAAACAGCAAAGAGAGCTCATAAGAGACTTACCAAAGTTGAACTGTTTACATTCCTACATGGAAAGACAATATTTGTAACTCTTGAAACTTTTCATTATCTGGGTAGTTGGTGGGATCACACAAACACACATACATGCATGTGCATGCACACACATGTACACATGTGCACATGCACACACACATGCATGCACACACAGAGACAGAGACCACAGAGTGAATTGAGTGGGATGGGATCATATCTTAAAAAAATGAAGTTAAGTGGTGAGAGAGAAATGTATTGGGAGGAGAGAGGGAGAAATGGAATAGGACAAATTATCTCTCACAGAAGAGGCACGCAGGAGACATTTTAGTGGAGGGGAAAGAGGGGAGTTGAGAGAAAAACATGAATTTTACTCTCATCACAGTTGACCAAAGGAAGAAATAAAATGCACCCTCATTTTGGTATGAAAACCTATCTTACAATACAGGAAAGTGGGGCAGAAGGGTATAAGAAGGGTGGCGGGGATGATGGAAGGGAGGGCAATGGGAGGAGGGTGCAATTTGAAGTCAACACTCTTGGAGAGGGACAGGATCAAAAGAGAGAATAGAAGCAATGTGGGGCAGGATAGGATGGAGGGAAATATAGTTAGTCTTACACAAAACGACTATTATGGAAGTCATTTGCAAAACTACAGAGATATGGCCTATATTGAATTGCTTGCCTTCCCAAGGGAATGGATGGGGAGGGAGGAATGGGAATAAGCTGAAACTCAAAGTTTTAAGAAACACTGTTGAGTATTGTTCTTGCTACTAGGAAATAAGAAATACAGGTAATGGGGAATAGAAAGTTATTTGGCCCTACAGGATAAAAGAGAAGATGGGGTAAGGGAGGGGAGAGATCCTTGAAGAGAGGGCAGCTTGGTGATAGGGGTGATTAGAATGCTCAGTATATTGGGGTGGGGGAGGGGACAAATGGGGAGAAAATTTGGAACCCAAAATTTTGTGAAAATGAATGTAAAAAGTTAAATAAATAAATTTATTTAAAAAAAAAAGGAAAATATCTCCAGGGCCGGATGGATTTACAAATGAGTTCTATCAGACATGTAAAGAACAGTTAATTCCAATAGTATACAGACTATTTGAGAAAACTGGTGAAGAAAGAGTCCTACCAAATTCTTTTTATGATGCAAATATGGTTCTGATACCTAAACCAGGAAGAACCAAAACAGAGAAAGAAAATTATAGATTAATTTCTCTAATCATTGTAGATGCAAAAATTTTAAATAAAATATTAGCATAAAGAATATAGCAACTTATCATGTGATTAGGATCAGTTAGGATTTATAGTAGGAATTCAGGGCATTAGGAAAATTATCAGCACTATTGATCATATCAACAACAAAAGTAACAGAAACCATATGATTATCTCAAAAGACGCAGAAAAATCCTTTGACAAAATACAACACCCATTCCTATTGAAAATACTGGAGAGCATAGAAATAAATGGTATCTACCTAAAACCATCAGCAAGCATTATATGTAATGGAGATAAGTTGAATGTATTTCCAATAAGATCGGGGTGAAAAAAGTATGTTCATTATCACCACTGTTATTCATTATGGTACTAGAAATGTTACTTTAGCAATAAGAGAAGAAAAAGAAATTGACAGAATAAGAATAGGCAAAGAAGAAACTAAGTTATCACTCTTTGCATATGATATGATGATATACTTAGAGAATCCCACAGAATCAAGCGAAAAACTCCTTGAAATAATAAACAACTTTGATGAAATTGCAGCTTACAAAATAAACCCAGATAAATCATCTGCATTTCTATATGTTACTAACAAAGCCCAAGAGCAAGAGAAAGAAGGAGAAATCCCATTTAAAGCTACTGCAGACACTATAAAATATCTGAGAGTCTACCTGCCAAAACAAACTCAGGGATTATATGAACACAATTACAGAACATTTTTCACACAAATAAAGTCAGAATTAGATGAGTGGAAAAACATCAGTTGCTTATGGGTAGACTGAGCTAAAGTAATAAAAAATGACAACCTCACCTAAATTAATTTACCTATTCAGTACCATGCCAATCAAACTACCAGATAATTATTTTCTAGAATTAGAAAAAAATAATATCAAAATTGATCTAGAAGAACAAATGTCCAGAATGTCAAGGGAACTAATGAAAAGAAATGGTAGGGAAGGTAGCCTAGCTCTACCAGAACTCAAATTGTATTATAAAGCAGCAATCATCAAAACCACTTGGGACTGGCTAAGAAATAGAGGGGTAGATCAGTGGAATGGGTTAGGTACTCATGACACAGTGGTCGATGAATAAAGCAATCTACCGTTTGATAAACCCAAGGACCCCAGATTCTGGGATAAGAACTCACTGTTTGACAAAAATTGCTGGGAAAACTAGATAACAGTGTGGTGGAAACTGGGCATACACCAATGCTTGATACCATACACAAGAATAAAGTCCAAATGGATACATGATCTAGGTATAAAGACTGATATTATAAACAAGTTAGGGGAGCAAGGTATAGTTCATTTGTCAGATTTATGGAGAATGGAGAAATTTTTGACTAGACAGGAAATAGAAAACTTTAGAAAGTGCAAATTGGACAATTTTGATTACAGTAAATTGAAAAGTTTTCGTACAAATAAAGCTGGTGCAACTAAGATTAGGAGGGAAGCAGAAAACTGGGAAAAAATTTTGTAACTAGTGTCTGTGGTAAAGGCCTCATTTCTAAAATATGTAGAGAACTGAGTCAAATTGTACAAGAATACACATCATTCCCCAATTGATAAATGGTCAAAGGATACGAATAGACAATTTTCAGAGGAAGAAATTAAAGCTTTCTATAGTCATATGAAAAATTGCTCTCAATCACTATTGATTAGAAAGATGCAAATCAAAATAACTCTGAGATACCACATCACATCTATCAGATTGCCCAACATGACAAAACAGGATGATAAATGTTGGAGAAGATGTGGGAGAGTTGGGATGCTAATTTATTGCCGGTTGAGCTGTGAGCTGCTCCAACCATTCTGGAGAGCAATTTGGAACTATAAAATTGTGCATATCCTTTGACCCAGCAGTATCACTTGTAGGACTATATACCAAAGAAATCATAAAAATGGGAAAGGGTCCCACATGTACAAAAATGTCTATAGCAGCTCTCTTTGTGATGACCAAGAACTGGAAATCAAGGGGATGCCAGTCAATTGGAGAATGGCTGAACAAGTTGTGGTATTTGAATGTAATGGAATACTATTGGGCTTTAAGAAATGATGAACAGGAAGATTTCTGAGAGGCCTGGAAGGACCTATGTGAACTGATGCTGAGTGAAAGGAACAGAACCAGGAGAACTTTGTATACAGCAACAATCATAGTGTGTGAGGAATTTTTCTGGCACGCTTGGCCCTTCACAGCAATGCAAGGACCTACAAAATTCCCAATGGACTCGAGGCAAAATACCTTCCACATCCTGAGAAAGAACTATGGAACTGGATCACAGAATGGAGCAGGCCATTTCCTCTTGTGTAATTTTTTGTTCTGTTTTGTTGTCATGGTTTCTCTCATTCATTTTAATTCTTCTATGCAACATTACTAAGGTGAAAATATATTTAATAAGAATATATATGTAGAACCTATGCATCTTGGGGAGGGAGGGAGAGAAGTGTTTTAAATATATATATATATGGAAGTGATTGTAGAAAACTGAAAACAAATAAATTAATTTAAAAAAAAGAATCATTTAGGTCAATGAAAAAGTTTAATATTTAGACCCCTGATTTCTAACTCCTGGTTCAATGACAGGGCAGCTAGGTGGCACAGTGGAGAAAACGCCAGCCCTGGAATGAGGAGGATCTGAGTTCAAAACTGGACCACTTACTAGCTGGGTGATCCTGGGCAAGTCACTTAACCCTGTTTGCCTCAATTTCCTCATACATAAAGTGAGGTGGAAAAGGACAGGGTAAACCACTCCAGTATCTTTGCCGAGAAAATCCCAAATGGAGTCACCAAGAGTTGGAGATGATAGAAACAATCAAAAACAAAACTTTCAAAGACTGGTCAATTTTCCACAGTTTACCAACATTTTAGTATCATAAGTGCTTTTTTTAAAAAAAATTATATAGATTTTGAAAAATCTCTTCCAGAGGATTTGAATTAAAATTCTGATTTTGTCATTTATTAATCTTTGTGAGTTTAGGCAATTACCTCTCTCTGGCCTCAGTTTCATAGGAGTGTAGGCTCAAATATTTGTAGATAGAAGGAAACATGACAAGTGGGACTTGGAGAGCTGAAGAGGCTTGCACATAATCACACAACAATTTCTCAGAACAAAATATGAACTCATGTTTCTGACTCTAAATCCAATACTCCACTGACTCCATTATGTTGACTCATTTGTAAAATGAAAAGGTTGTATTACATGATTTCTAAGGTCTTTTCTAGTTCTAAATAGAACATCTTCGGTTCTCCCTGTGTCTGGATCCTCTCAGACCTTGCTTCCTCCCTGTAGGGCTTGGTCTATGACCCCCATGTGTTCCAAAAGTCTTTCCATGGCTGCAAATAGATGAACCATTAGCAGTAAATAGTCTGTATTTTTGTGCCAGCAAAAACTGGTTCAGACCCAATGGCCCAGTGACAGATGGGATTGTTCATTTTTGAACCAATTAGTATGGTATTATGTGGGGCCAACCTTAACTCTACACACATACAATATATAAATTACATGAGTAAGTACCTGTATGAAAGTTATTTTTATCTAATGTGCTTTCACTATAGAAGGAGCAGTTATAAATTCATATTAATATTGCATCAGTAGAATGCATTTTAGAAAAGTAGAACAATACTATGTATAGTATCTCCGGGCATGTCAAGCTAGAGTGTTAATGGAGGAAGGACCCACATTCACTGAATCTTTGTTAGCATATAAGTGATGCTATGGATATACACACACACACAAACACACCCACACACACGACATGATCTCTGCCCTGTCATTTTCTACTAATGTCATTTATTTAAAACATTAGAAGTCACTTGTATACTAATGTGCTTGAAAATATTTGACTTATGCTATGATATTATTTATTGCTACTCTAGCTGTATCTAAAAATGATTAGCTCAACCAGTCAACCAACTATTTTGACTACACTGCATTAAACAAAGCTTGTAACTATTTGTTTTATCTTTCCCCAAATTAATTTACTGAAATATGATTGGAATCAGAAGACTCAGGTCCAATTACTGATCTTTCCACTTACTGACTGTGTAATCATGGGCAAGTCCCAGGGATAGGGAACATGTGGCCTTGAGGCCACATGTGGAACTCTAGGTCTTCAAGTGTGACCCTTTGACTGAATTCACACTTCACAGACTTTGAATAAAAGGAATTGTTCTGTGAAGTTTGCAGTCAGTCAAAGGACCACATTTAAGGTCCTAGAGGGTCACATGTGGCCTCAGGGCCTAGGGTTCCCCACCCCTACACAAGTAATTTCACCTCTTTGCCTCAGTTTGCTCATCTGTACAATCATTGATGTCGAAGATACCTTCCAGGCTTTAACTACTAGGATCTTATGGTCCACTGAACTGAATGAATTAGTAAATTGTCAGTCTTCTATGACCAGAACATTTACTTTCATGTATCTGACTCGCCAGGGCCAAGAGAACAATAAGAAAATGAAAAATGAAAATCAAGTTACATGGCATGTGTTATCTATAATGTACCTCATCTCTTTTTATCTCATGTGAAAATCAAAGACTACAACTAGAAAGAAATAAAGCTAAATTGCTTGTAATTTTTATGAAATTCAAGTAGAGACACTTTTCTTCTGTGGGCTTTGGTTTCCCTAGCTGTAAAATGAGAATGATAAATGATCTCCAAAGTTTTTGTTAGCTCTTTATGTTCTGATTCTTCTGACTCTGTGATTTCCTTCCATATGTTTTCTGAACAAAAGTCACAATAGTGCCTTTTTCCTGAATCAAACATTTGGGAGAGTCATATTCTCATGTACAGAACGATTTTTCATTTAGTCATGTTATTAGCTGATTCAAGTAACCAAAACCAAACAGATGAGCAAATAGGAATGCAATATTTTTCAGAGATAGTGACAGCATTTATTTGGATCTACCACTTTCATCAAGCCTAGTTCAGTTTGTTCTCATTCTTCAATTCTGAAACTGTTGGTTAGCAGCATTAAAAAAGTATCTTTCAAAGGAGGAAAAGTTAATATGAGGGGGTGGTTGTGCGATGACTGACACATTTAGTGCATTGCAGTGAATTATTTGGAGAGTATTATGTAATTACACAAGTAAAGTAAATAAAATGTTTGTACTTTTTGACCTAGATGTTCCACTACTAGTAGCGTATTGATAAGAAAAGAATCTCCATGTATACCAACATATTTATAGCAGCATTTTTTAAATAGCAAAGAATTGGAATCAAAGTAAATAACCAATGATTGGGAACTGGCTACAGTTCTATGATATTTGAAATGAATACATGGAGTCCTGAGAGGCATGGATAAAGCTATATGAACTGATGCAGAATGAAATAAGTAGGGCCAAGAAAATAACATATATAATGACTACAAAAAACGGAAGAACACCCTCCTCCACGATCAAAAAATTAATGGTATAAAATTACAAGAAATATTCATGGCTCCAAAGAAGAAATTCAAGAACAAATCTCACACCTTTGTAGAGATGAGGGATATACAAAAGTGGTATATTGCACATATTTTCAGAAATTTTCAAAGTATTAATCCATTTTGCTCATGTTGTTCTCTATTGATCTTTTCTTTTTTTGTCTTTAAAAATATTATTTGACTCCCATAGAATCACTCAAATATATGAGAAGATTTTCTGGTAGGGGGTGGTAGGATGGATGCTGGGGAAAATTTTGGCAATGAACAAATAAAAATATAAATGAAAATTAATTAAAGAAACAAAACAAAATGGTTCAGAGACAGAACTGGAGGCAGATAAAGTAGCTACTGAGAATGACATATGATGGGAGGCTGTGAGAGTGGGACTAGGGAGCAGTCAGGGTTGCAGCACAATATGAGGTGATTTCAGACATATTTTAGTTCCAAATGTTAAAGAGTTTCTATGTTTTGTGGCAGATCACATTTTTGTGATATGTTGCATTTGTGTTACAATGAAAACCCAAAGCCTCCACTAGACAATAATACACATGGGGCATATTTCTTAAGACAGTACATATTCAACTCAGTTCAACAAAGGTTTAGTAAGCACCCACTATGTGCAAGATATTGTCTAAGACACTAGAGATACAAAGGAAAAACCAAATTGTCACTGCCCTCAGGGAGCTTACATTTTATAGGAAATGCCACATCCTTGCTCTCCTTATATTTGTACCTTTCTCTATCCTTAATCTGTGTTAAAATATCATTAAAATATGTTGTCTTGTACATCTAAAGATGAAAAATTATCATCAACATACTTAACTTTATATTCAGTAGTAAGGATTTGTTGTAAAATGACAAAAAATAATCATGGCTCCAAAGAAGAAATAAGAGAACACATCTCCCTGCTTTGTAGAGCTGAGAGATACACAAAATGGTATATGGCACATATTTTCAGAAATTTTTACCTTCCTGATGTCATGGTCCTATTCGAGAATGAAGGACAAACAAGGAACAAGAAGAATGAAATCAACCACCCTCTTACACTGGTCTCCACTGGAATCCCCTCTGGTTGTGATAGAGGAATTGGCCGTTTTGTTTCTAAGGCTCATATTTTTGTGTCAGGAGCAGGCTCTACACAGACAAATTCCTTGGAAAGAGACCTATGTACACCCAAGTACAGAATCTGAAAGTCCTATGAATTGTGAAAAATAAATCACAATCTAAGAGCCTACTCAACCAGAGCTGTCACTGGAGTGACAGAATCTGGGGAAAGATTTTAAAGGAGAAATAAAACCAAGAAACCAAGAAATAAATTCAATTCTAAATTTTTATTTTAAACATACTTACTCTTTTAAGCACATCTCAGATTATGAGAGAATCATTCGGCCACTAACTCTTACTTAGCACCTATCATGTGTAGAGTACTGTGCTAGGCACAAGGGGAAAAGTAAAACATGGATAAGACACCATTCCTGCTTTGGAGGAGTTTCTTCTCTAGAAGACTGTGAGAGAAGGAACAAAGTCCAGAAGAAGGGGCAGATACTATAAACTAACTACTCACACCATATCAGCCTTTAGGTGTTAACATTTATCTTCTTTATACATCTTAAATTTCTCTAATATGTTAAATGTTAAAACAAAAGATTTCTGCTTCTCCAGTAACCTAAGAACCTATGATAAAAATGATGCTCAATAAAGCAAAAGCTAAGAATTAAAAGATACATATAGCTATGAATTAAAAAATAACATTTAGAAGCATTCCCATTGCCCTAAATTAATTAGGTGGCACAATGGATACAGTTCTGGGTCTGGAGTCAGGAAGATCTGAATTCAAATCTGGTCTCATACACTACTGACTGTGTGACTCTGGGCAAGTCACCTAACTACTGTTTGCCTCAGTTTCCTCATCTATAAAATGGAAATATTAATAGCATCTTCCTCTCAGGGCTGTTACGGGAATCAAATGAGACAGTAATTGCATTGCACTTAGCATAGCGTCTGATACAAAATAAGTGCTATAAAAGGGTTAATTACTGTTATTACTATTAATAGGTAAAAATCTAAAAGGCTGTGTTCTCTATACCTGTTAGATAATGAAAATACTACTGAGGAAGTTACATGAAGGTTTTTGTAGAAAAATTTAGATGTTCTGACTTCTTGAATACGTAACATATTGTCTAACAGGTGTGTTTCGTATAAAGATTAGGTGATGTCACCATTAACCGTAGTTCATATCTACATATATGTGCACATATATACATACATATGTATATAAACACATAAAAGAACAGACCTGCATGTCTTCTAGAGGTCATACACACGGCTGAAGATGAATTAATGTACATGGCAGAAGATGTTTAGTAAATTAACAAATTAGATTTGGATCGTGTTTATATATTTGTTATCATGATTAACTAATCATTTTTAAGCAAAATGTTCTGCCTTCCTTAACTCATTAGTTTCCATAGATAAATGATGTCACTCATAATTAGATCCTGGTTAGACACGATCCCTTTCTTCTAGAGGAGAGAAACAAAATGAATTATGGGGACCATTAAGCACAGTTTTTGATACCAAAGGAATGCCACCATCTCTGGTGTCTATTGTTATATGACCTGCTCCTGTGTGAAATGTTGTAATGTAATTGGTGTTTGTTTACTCTAGATTGGCATATTTTATAAAAGACTTGTGTATTAATAGCAAAGAACAGACCTTAACCACCTAACCCTGCACAGACTCAACCTGAAAAACTCTAAGCATGGATGATGGCAAGAAATCTGTCATGCATGCTGCTTTATCACTCAGAATCAGAACGAATATTGAGGCCCAGGGAGCAAGGGGAATGGCCAGGACACAGGCACCTTCAATATCCTTTGCCCAGCAGATCAATTTGTATACTATCAATAAACACTTAAATTAAATTAATTGAGTGTGAGGCTCTGTGTCTGTGCCTTGGAATCCCAGATGGGAGTGAGAAATGTCCATTTGATAATGATAGCAAGTATTTATAAAGTGCTTTGCAAAACTTTATATGTTATCTCATTTGATATTCTTCGCCCCCTCCCCAAACCCTGTGATGTAGTGCTAGTTATTGTTCCCATTAGAGAAAACTAAGGTTGAAATAATACTTTGTACATAGTAACTGCTTATTAAATGCTTTAACTCATTCATTAAGCTAATAAATTATTCTCCTTCATTATAAAAATGTCTCTGATTCAGAAATGTGCTTACCTGTTCAGGATATGATCTGTTTCTTGGTTATGGGGTATCACATTCATGAATCATTTTATGTCTTGCTTAAGGTCACATAGTCTTGTGCACAATTCAAGCTCAGGTCTTCCTATAGCCAAGTCCAGCACCCTATATGCTGTTCCACCTAACTGCTTAATTTCACAAATATGTCTGAATTTTACATGCAGGATTTTGACAACTAGGGATCTAGACTCGGGCAATACTTGCAAAGAATCATGGATGTAGAGAAAGAAGAGACCTTTGCGGTAATCTAGTTCAACGCTCTCATTTTATGGTTTCAGAAATTTGACCTGAAATCTGCAATCAGCACATAAGTTCTTGCCTCCTCAGCAACCACAGCTACGGAAGAGCCAGAAAAGAAAATTCTTAACAGCAAAATCCTTGGCATTATCAGTGGTTCAACATCAGAAACAGATGGTTTTGTCAGGGGAAATACTATTCAAGTGGCTGCAATACTATCTTCTTTGCTGCTCCACTTTAAAGTCTATGGTACTTTTAAGACATGACTGAAGGCCAACACTTCTGACACATGTCACTAGAATGTGAGCTCCTTGAGAGGAAGGATTATTTTACTTTTCCATCTATATCCCTATTGCATAGTACAGAGCCTAGCACAGAGTCAGCACTTAAGTAATGCTTTTTTCTTTTATTCACCAAATAAATTATTCTCTTTCCTGATAGAAATATCTCTGATTCATAAATGTGCTTATTGATAAGCACAAATATGATTATCTATTGTGGATATTCATTGCTTCTTGATTTTTAGTGTCTCATTTATAAGTCATTTTCATTTTCCCATTTGTTTATGCAAACTGTAAAATACTGTGTACACTGGCTTTAAAATGCTTGACTTTATTACCATCTTTATTAGATCCATTATTTTCATGATATAAGCATAAAGACAATATTAACTAAGAATAGTTCTTAAGGAATCATAGAACTTTCTTGTGAAAGACCCATTTGAACTCTTTTTTTCCCTTTCTTTCAGAAGTATCAGTTCTATCTCTCCTTCTATCTTGGGAGTAATTTCTTTGGAGCAGAAAGAGCATACAAAGTGAATTCTTATGCCTTTGAGATCTTTGAAAAACAGATATTTATTATTGTTTCCCTTTTCTAGCCCATGAGAATGTTATTCCCATCTTCTCCTTGGGCATCATTATCAATGCTCAAGGAAGTTGTTTTTCCACAGGTGGAAGGACAAGTGGTAGGGGAGGATAAATGGATCTTTAAAAAATATTTTAAAACCAATAACAATAAGACTAATTCCAAGCCCTTGAAAATATTTGTGGAAACTAGTTATAGAGTATGAACTAGACATGTATTTAGGCAGATTTCAACATTACAAAATAGCAGTAGTCAATTACTGAAAATGACTGTTTAACTGCCATATACATTCAGTTCTCAGGAAAATCTTTAGCTTAACCAACTTCATCCTTTCAGTGAGAAGTAATTACTTTTATTTTTTCTAGAGGCCTGGAGATGATGGGGTGAGTTAGCACTAGTTCAGTTCAGCCATTTTTCAATCATCTCCAACTCTTCATGACCTCATTTGGGGTTTCTTTGACAAAGCTACTGGGGTGATTTGCCATTTCCTTCTCTAGTTCATTGTACAGATGAGGAAACTGAGGTAAATAAGGTTAAGAGACTGGTCCAGGCTCACATAGCTAGTATTGGAGGCCAGATTAGAACTGAAGTCTTTGCAACTCCAGGCCCAGCACTCCATCCATTGTACTACCTAACTTTCCTAGGACTAAGGGTGTCATGTACCATAAATCCTTGAGTTGAGAATGGGTTGACACCATAGCCTGATTGTAAAGTCATAGATTCATTAAGGGATGTCTCAAGAGGGAAAGGGATAGGACAAGGGGTAATGATTATATAGTCCCTGAGCAAACCAGGAGAGGAGAGTGACACAATGGCTACAACTGTCTTCCTGCTGGCAAACAAAATTCTAAGTGTAGGGCAGGGACTGTGCATGCAAGAAAAGGATTCCAAGTCTATGGGCAGATCCCTATTGCCACTTGAAGGCGTTATAGAAAACCAGCTTGCTTCATGTGAACTAATACTGATGCTGCATTGAGCCAAACTAGATTTCTTTGAGCTACATATATGAAGAAACGTGACGTGGATGGTAAGTGAAGAGATAGTACTGAAACCAGAAATACTGAGTTAATTGGCTGTGTGACCCTGGCAACCTTGCTTGATCTCTTAATTCTCTAAGCAACTCTTTAAGACTGTAAATTGTCAAGAAGGTATTTATCTATATTCATAGAGGGGGTTTTCTCACCTGAGAATTCCCTATACTAGTGGAATTCCAAGTCCAGTTCCCATCACAAGTCTTGGTAAGAAGGTTCTTTACTCTTTTTTTTTGGTCATTGTTGTTGCAAATTTTAAAATGAGTCAGCCTTTACTCTAGCTTCCTTCAACTGCTCATCCTTCAATATCAATCATATTTGTGTTTGAGCCTCAGAGTCATAAAATATTTATTAACTTCCAGCTTTTAATGTTCTTGTATAAAGAGCCAAATTAATAATTTTTGAGTGTTGGTTAAAAAAGAAATGAAAAACTTTCTCCGGGGCCCGTGGTGCATTCTGTGCCAAGCCTAAGTAAGAGTAGGACTGGTTTTATATGATATTGAAATGATTGGCTCAAAAGTCAAAAACAGCTGGTTATTTGGTGTTTCAGAGATTAAAGAGGAAAAGCTGATTAAAGTCAACCATTGTTCTCTTTTGCTGAATTCTGTTTGCCTAATTTGTGTCAACCTAATTCAATTACATTTACAGATATGCCTTAAAGTAAGAGGCAGAAAACATAAAGCAATTTCGGATGAAAAGACACTAATTGCCCTCAAACCCATGGACAGGTGAAGAATGGGGAGCACACCAGAATTCCAGCTCATGTTTATACTGAAGGTCAAAACTGTGTTTTCTGCACACGATGAACAGATGCCTACTTCAAAGGTATACTAGCATCTACACCAAATGTAAGTGACCTCTTAGTAAATGGAAAAGAAGCCATGGAAGAAAGACAGATTATTAATTACACTCTATCTTCCTAACAAGTTGATTGACTATCCTTGGAAGAATCCTTGACATGGTAACAGCTGTTCCCTCTAGAATCAAAGGAATGAAAGAGATCTTAGAGATAAAAGAGATGAATCATTTAAACTGACCCTTGCATTTTACAGCTGAGGAAAGGGAGATGCAGGAAGGTGAATTTAGGTTTATTCTATTCTACTATTACTTGTGCACTTGGGTAACACCTGAGTGAGTATCAGAACATAACTTTTCTGACTTTCATACTCTGTATAGCCTTGAGGGGAATAAGGCCCCTTGTTGTTGCTCAGTTATTTTAGTTGTATCTGACATTTCCTTATGCTATATGGGGTTTTCCTGGCAAAGATACTAGAGTGGTTTACCATTTCTCTCTCCATCTCACTTTACAGATTTGGAAACTGAGGCAAACAGTGTTAAGTGACTTGCATAGGGTCACACAACTAGTAAGTGTCTAAGGCCAGATTTGGGCTCAGGAAGATGATCAGTCTTCTTGATTCCAGACCAGCATTCTACTTACTGAGCCATCTAGCTATCCCAATAAAGCCTATACATCTACTAAAGTCTTGATGACCCAGACATCTTGAGGCATCACTTTCATACTAAGGCTCAGAGCTATAGTTAGCAAGTTTAGACGTGAGTTCAACAACATAAATGATTTGGGACCAGGAGTACAAAAGACATGTATGGTTGGAGAGTAGGAAAGAGATCAGACAAGAAAGAACTAACAAAGTGTGATGCTGGAGGGAGAAGAAAATGAAGTGGCAGCTCCCTATTGTAGCCAATTATTATTTTTAGCAGATGATAATCACACTTATTTCTATGCTGCTACAGAAGTGCAAGTATTGTCCATATCCTCCAAATTTCAGTGCCCTGAGGCAAAGTCCAGATCACTGTCCTTTAGCTCTTAACTCTGGACTACTCCACCTTGGATCTTTGAGCTGCTAGAATCTTGTACTGACAAATCTGAACTGCTTAAAGTCATGAAGGGATCTTAAAAGACCAAGAATTTCCACTTAACTCACCTTAAGAGTATTTAAAATAAATTATTTGTAAGCTGCTGTTTAGAAAATTTCCCCTATGTGTTGTTTATTCATTGATATGTGAAATCCATTTCTGCGTTACTCGTTAGTAAAAATGCCTTCCACTGTAACATTCTTTAGTATCTAGCAACCACTAAAAAATAAATAAATAAATGAAAAATAAAGGCTTAGGCCTCCACACCTCTGAGGTGAAGGATAAACATACAATCTCATTCTCATTATAACCTGTAGGCATAGTTTCCCTGCCCATTTCTTGAAGTCTGAAATACACAAGTTCATTGTTAGAGCCAGTTGACTTTCTGTGGTACTCACACCCAATAGTATCTCATCAATTGTAATTCCTAGTAAAGACTCCTGTGACCCTAATGGGAAATTCTAATACATAGCCCAAAGGCTTTTATGATAATTTGTTACCCTTTAACTAGAACCTTTGGCTATGTCTGAAAGACAATAAGGGTTAAGGATTTAGAAAGTGAAAAATATAATCACCAGAGTGTCCTTAATCTGGGTCATCAAGATTTTGTTTTAAGATCCCTATTTTAGAACAAAACATCCCCTGGATTATCTATTTCACCTCCGCTCTTTTCCTGTCTCCTCTGCAAGAAGGCAGCAGTACTGAGGAGTTTTTGCCTGGATAAATGACTATTCTCAGAGTCTGAACTTCTTAAATGTTTATATTTGTGCTTTTCCACGTAGATTAAAATGACAGTGAGAAATACAAAGAAAGATCAAAACAAGTATTGTTGTAGCATGAGGCTTTTTGAGTTATGCAGAAGACCAACTAGTTTCCTTTTAAACACTTGAATATCCTAATTTAAGGACAAGGGCATAGTACCTTGTATCAGCGGAATACTAAATATGAATCTTGTTGTTGCTGTGTGACCTAGGCAAAAACTTTAATCTGAGCCTTGGTTTCCAAATCTATAAGATAGAAATAATGATACCTGTACTATCTACCTCACAGTATTTCTGGGAGAGAAGCATTTATTTTCAACCTTAAGCAATAGATATTTTAACTATTATTGAAACTATCATTAGCATTGGATTGGCTGATTTTCTGACCAAAATGACCCGTTGGAATATTGTACAAAATTTGAAAAATTAATAAAACTATCCAGGAACAACAGTTTTCAAACACCTAAGTCATGGAATTGTTAAGCAGTTGATTTCAAGATGGAAGGGACTTTCAAATCATTTGGTTCAGCCCTCATACTTCGCAGAGGGAAGAAACTGCAGTCCAGGAAAGGGCTGCTTATCATACAACTGCTAATTAACAGAGTTGGGTTCAAAATCATATTCTTTTTCTCCCAATTCAGCCTCCTTTCCATTGAATTACATTTATGATTATTTTGATGGGAACACAGGACCCTGACATCCACCTAGATTCCCTCTTCCTGTTGCTAGTCCTGCTAAGAAAAAAATGAAAAATATATAATAAAAATGAAAAGAATAGCTAGCACTGCTTTAAATGAGAAATAATTCAGGGATAGATATACTAAGTTCATAGTTTATGCCAGGTAACAAATTATAAACATTGCTTCTATGATATACCAACCCTCAGATCATCATAAAAATATGAATTGTATGCAAAGTCTTACATCATCATCATAACTCATGTTAACATATATTTACATAAAGATAGTTAGGCAAAAGTGGACAGTGCTGTGGGCTTGAGTTCAAATCCAGCCTCAGTCACTTACTAGCTGTTCGACCAAGTCACTTAACCTCTGTCTACCAAAGTTTCCTCACCTTAAAATGAGGACAACAATGCAGACAATGCCTCACAGGGCTGTTCTGAGGATCAACTGAGATAAAACTTGAAAAGTATTTAGCATAGTGACTGCTACATGATGGTACCATACAAATGCCTGTTTTCTTTCTCCTTTTCTCAAAACAATTTCATGAACTTCAGAAGTTCCCTTTAATATGATAGAATGGTTATGATTTCATTGGGGGGGAGAGTACTATTACATACTATAATATTCAAAAATCCATGCTTGATTTGTCTTCTTGAGTTTATTTATGTAGCAGAGACAACAGTTCAGAAATCTGGATGTCACAGTCAGCTCTGAGTATGGTTGAGCAGGAACTGTCCAAGGTCTGAATGAACTAGGGCCCAGAAATTAAAAACAAAACGAATCAAGTACTTAGGTCCTTGGCCTGGGCTATTTGAACATTACAAGAAACACTGATGCATTCCATCATGAGGCCTCTAAATGTTTTCTTTGAAACTGATTTTCAATTTATCCCTGAAACTTGTTTTTTATTAGTAATGGCCAGGAGTTATTAGCATAGTACCAGCATGACAAAGTGAATAAATAATTCAGAGCTGAGACTATACAAACAAAGTAATTACATCACCATTCCAGATTCCTCATCACTAAATAATTAAGGAGCCTGGTCTGATTATTTTGAACTTGTATTGGTTTCACAACTGTGTGGATTGGTCTGATACCCATATTTGGATGTTGGCTCCTGGGAGATGGATACAAACTAACACACAAAAAATTGGAAGTGTAAAAGTCAGAGAAATAAAACTTGAAATTTGTGAGAAAAAGTTACTCTGGGTGAATGAGTGGGATAGATGGATGTATATATGATTCTGTATCATGAATTATGTTGCCTTCCATCCAGATCTATGATTTCATCAGTGTAGAGAGCACCTGGCCTATAAACTTCCTTCATCCCATGTAATTTACCATCTTAGAGAATTGCCTGTATCACTAAAAGGCTAAGTAACTTATCCAGTGTCCCAAAGCAAATGTATATCTGAGGTTGTCTTGAAAATATGTCTTCCTGGCTACAAAGCCAGGCCTTTGAACCACTGTATCATGCTGTCTCCTATCCTTTCTTGGAAGTCACCAACTAAACCATAGGGACTATAGATTGTGAATGTTTTAGAGATTTCTTTTGGAAATCTCCTATAACTTAAAACAGAATTTGCTCCCAACCCTATGTTAAGGAGAAAAATGTAAAGTGATGCTCATTCATTTGTAAGAGAATTTAAAGCATTCTAACTATAGTAAGAAAATGTATTAAGTGTCTGGAGCATGACCAGATATAATTTGAATAAGATGACTTGAGAGCCCTCCAATAACTAGTGGATGTAATGCTAAAAAATGCAATAGTTATCATGGCATATCTTTTCCCCCCAGACTCAATTGCCTTGTACTCTGTAGCAAAACACACCTCAAGCTTACAATATCTTTCAGATGGGTTTCTATTCAAGCAGCATACTTTGCTTTCTGAAAGCTGAAGTGCTTTCAGAGCTCATTTACCTACTCTAATTCCAACAAGAGGAATAATACCGTGTTACTTATTCAGATAGAATATCAAATAATGCACCACAGACACACCTCAATGAGGAAAAATCATTTTGTTTTCCATCTCTTAGATGGTCGTCCTTCTTAAAACACAATTTACAAAATGATTGGCATGTTGTATTTTCCCATCGTCAGCTATTTAAATATATAAACCTCACTACATAAGATATGTTTGTTACTGATCTGCTCTTAAGCATCATTTTTAAACTGGTGAAATAATTTACCCATACTTAAGATCTTAAATTATCAGACATACAAATTACATAAGTGGCAAAATTACTTCTACTGAGGATATATGATGACACTGATATTACAGAACTGTAGAAAGTCAAAGCTTGGAGGAACCTTAGAGGTCAACTCACACAATCTTCTCAATTTACAAGCAGGTGCCATTAATAATCTATTTCAGAATCATGGTTGCATTCGATTGCTTCCTAATTTCTGAACTGTTAATGTGATGTGCCTCTAATATTTTAATGCTATGTGATGTGCATATTTGCTTTCAAATGGTGCATTTCTTCACACCTAATATTAACTGTTCAGAAAGAACAGAGCTGTCTCACTTGTTGCTCTGCAGGTGGATTCCCACCCCAGGAATAAATACTGATTTCCCTGGGTTGTTTATCATTGTCTCTAGGGGGATTCGGTAGATGCAATTTTAGGATTCAGCTGCTACTAGGGCAGCTCTGAGTTTATCTGGCTATTACAAGGGATTACAATAATAGCTTGCAGTGTGCATCATAAATTCCAACCAGCTGTGATTACATTTATATTGGTACCATCTAATGCTTTAATACTGTAATACAAAGCTTAAGTATTTCTTAACTTTGTCCCTGATTCTCTCTGTCAGATCCATTTGCCAGAATGCAAATTTAACTTCGTTTTTAGAATGGTACTTATTATAAGCAAGGCATCTTGTTCAACTCTATGGCAACTGATGGCATTACTAAAACCTGTCCCTGTGGTAGAAAATCAGAATATATTCCCTGGTCTGTTGGTTATAGCAAATCTACTTAAACCATAAGATTTCGGCTCATATCCTAACTTCCCTTTTCCAGAAAACTTTGCTCCGAATAATAACCAAAGCAGAGCAGATGCTGATTCCATCTACCACAGATTGGTGAAAATTAAATTCTGAACCTTTGGCAACACACCAAATATACATAATTGAATACTCCAACAAGAGATTTTAAAGATAATACCCCTCATTGATGGCACTGATCCTGAAGCATGGTATCTCATAGACTAATATTTTTTAAAAATTTTTTTAAAAAACTTTTCTCCAACAAGCCAATTCACTTTCTTGTACTCACCCTCCAAAACTGTTTTAATCTGTTCACTCCGGGCAGTTTGGAAGCATTCATCCCTGATGGTTGCAGGTCAGATGTAGAGCCTCTGCAGCTGCCAGAATGCTTGTAGTGCAATCACTGGCTGATGCCTAGAATAGTGTGAGGCTAAATATTCTTGAAAACAGAGACACTCCCTTGGCTTTTAAGGCTGTTTCCCAATAACCACAGAGTTCGTAGCTCAGCACAAAGTAACCAATAGCGGAACTTGACATTCAAAGACTCCAGGGAGCAGCAGGAGAGCAGAACTGCTCCATCTCATGCTGATTTTGGTCTGGGGGAAGGGTGGGATGGCAGACAGCTAACCTCAAGGGTTTCTCCTCCAATACAGTAGGGTGGCTTTTTCAGGGTGCCACCATCTTTAGTTTTTAGCTTCAGGACTGTGTTAATCCTAGAATGGAGCCCAGAAATTATTGTTGACTGCAGCTTCTAAATTGTAATCTTGTCTGAATGTCAAAGATGGTCTCCTTCTGCCTAATTTTGCTCCTTCTCAGGGGTTCAGGAGATGAGGGCAGGTGCCTAAATGTATCACAATTCATTAGATTATGAGCTTCCTGAAGGCAGGGATGGTCTCTTGATTCCTTTTGTATCCCTAGCACTTAGGATGGTGCCTAGAACACATTAGGCACTTAATAAATGTTAACTGAGTGACTGATTGAATGAAGCAGCAAGGTGATCTTTCTTTCTTGGTTTATAGTTCCCTCAATCAAAGATAAATGTGATAGCCTTATTTGATTCTCTACACAGCATGGAGTGAAGTAGAGAGCTGATAACTATCTAGTAAATTACTGATGTTTTTTGGACAATTGTGGATGGTGTCCCCCTCTCCCCTTAAAAAATAAACAAACCAACAGTTCTACGTTCATCAGCTTTTCAACGAGGATTCTATAAACAGAGGCAGGGTTCTTATGGCACCATAACGTTACTCTTTCCTATTGACATATGGTTAGTCATGGGGACCATGCTAATTAAAATTGGCAAGGAAAAGGAGAGATCCTATAGAAAGAAGATGGGAGAAAGAACCATGAGTAGGGAGAAAAGCACAGGATCAATTCAGATAGTTTCTAGTCTTGGTTCTTCCCCTAATTAGCATTATGGCCTTGAGGCTAGCATCTCAATTTCCTGAGCCCTATCCCACTGAAACCCAAAAGACAAGGAGCAACAAAATAATAAGATTATCTATCAAATGACTAAAGTAAATATAAACTTGTTAGTGAAATTCTGGAATGCTAGAATGACCCCTTTGAAGGTGAGTTGGTCCTTTTCAGATATAGAAGAATTGTTTCTTCACACACAAGGAGCCACGATCAGCCCCCTATGTGGAAACCACTATATTTGGCCTTGAGGGATGCAAAGATAAAAACAAAATGTTGTTGCTTTAAGTAGCATGACACATAAAAAAATGAGCCCAAGAAAAGTTGAGTTAAATTTTTATACCCCAAACAGGCCATGGGAAGGAGCATGCCATTCTCCTAGTGATGGCACCCTCAGAACAAAGCATTCTCTTTCTCCATTCAGTTGTAGCTTTGGCTACCACTATACTTTTAGGACATGGAGTGTCCCCTTTCAAATAGTGGCTTCAAGCTGAGTGAGTTTGAAGAGTCATAAGCCACCAGCTGGACACAACAGCAACCAACAGCAACACAGTTCTTGCTGATACATGTTCATGATGGAGGAGAGACTATTGGTTAAACATAGGACACAAGAGGATAAATCAGTTTGGGAAGTAAAATTTTTAAAATAAAGAATGGCAATTTTTTCGAAAGATTTAGACCCCACAGGGGAAGTGGAATGAGGAACTATAGAAGACTCAGATGTACCAGGGACATAATTTGAAATGGTGAGCTATTCAGAGACATAGGGAGTCTGTCAGGGGAGGGCTGGGCGGTAAGTTAGACATTTTCCACTGGAGGTAATGAGCTTCCTTCTCTTGACCAAGCAGCTGCTACTTTCTATTCCCTAGGTATTGGAATTCTCTTTGTGGGCACAGGCACTGGATTACACAATACATCAAAATGAAAAAGAAAGCAGAAAAAAAGCTTTCATTCCAATTAAAAGTGACCAGTGAGCAAATACACTTCTTCTCTAAAGGCAAATTGTTTGAAGGCTTTTAAAAGTGACAGTGATGGAAATGTCATCATTGGAAGCTTATTTTCTTAGTTGTGCTTCTCTTTGAAATTTTGGCAAATAATCGCCAATTAATATTTTAAATTCCTTCATGTGCAATTGTTGCAAGGTTTTCAGATAAGATCACTCAAAATCACAGATTCTCAGAATTAGAAAGCAACTCTCAAGTCTATATCTGAGTAAGAAATCATCTCCAAATCAGCTCTGACAAGTGACCATACGGCCTCTGATTGAAGAATTCCAATGACCAGGAACTTACTACTTTGTACATTGTAAATTAGCTGATTTTATTTTTGGACAGTTTTCAAGGATAAGGAAATTTTTCTCCTATTGAGTCAAAGTCTGCCTCTCTCTAACTTCCTTCCAAAGACCTCTCTCTGCCCTAAGAAGCCAAAGTAAACAACTTCAGTTCTCTTTAAATCAGCCTTAACAAGCTGATCTGGGCAAATATCTCCACAAAATTCTTTAATTTCAAGAAATTGCCTGTAAGTGGGAAGAGTTACCAGAGGATGGCTTTTAAACTTGTAGGCAAGAAAAAATCCAAAGTTTTCTCCATTTCCTACTTTTGTCAGGAGAACATAGCATTCATGAACAGATTATGGATGTTCAATAACAAAAAAATGAGTCATAAAACTAACTGTTTTTTGGAAAAACAAAACAAAATTTTTAAAATTTGGCAAAAATTAAACTCTGAGACTAAGTAATTTCAGCAATTTAGAATTAAACCAGGCAGAAGATTGCTTTATTTTTAAGCTGTCACCTTACTACAAATGGTAAGTACCATTCCTTGAGTATGAATGTGCCAAATAATTCCTCAAAAATCCTGATTCTGACTTAGACTTAACCTCATAGCAATTGATGTCTTCAGGTTGAACCTGAGTTACCTGAGGCAATATGTGGTAAGCCCTGACTGCCATTTACCCTGGTGATCTTAGGCAAGTCATTGAAATTCTTTGCCTCTCAGAGTTCACATCTATAAAATGTGGGTAACAATTGTACCTGACCTACCTACATCACAGCGTTGTTCAGAGAGTCAAATGATATAATGGACATAAAGCATTTTTATGCAGTGCTTTATGTATTATTATGACTCATCCTGAGAGACAGCAACTCTGATACGTGATGATTGTGAGAACCTGGAAAAGTCACTTAACTTCTCGTTGCCTGAGGCAACTCTCTAAGGCTAATACAACTCTCTAAGGAAGTACAGATCTACACTGTTACCTTGCAACATTGATGTAATCACAGATCTTGTGAAGAAAAATTTTATGCATATATATGTAATGCATATGTGTGAATATATGAAAACCACACAAGTGTATGTATGTATCTATATGTATATGTATATATGTGTGTGTATATAAATATATATATATGGGTTCTATATTCCCAATAATCAATTTTAATCAACAGATTGGGTTCATTGCTTCTAAGTGGCATGAGGGACAGAATAAAAAAAAAAGACCAATTTCATTTCATTTTAGTCAGGCTAATTGTAAGCTATCAGGAAGAAGTAATGCATTATCAGACTAGTGTGAATTTCCATTTGCTGACATTTCAGAATAGATTAGCAGGAGAGATATACTGAAACAAGAGGCCTTTAAAATGTTCCTTGAATCATGTCTTGGGTATCTCCCCCCAGCATTCTACCTCACTGTGAAAATGATCCAGGAGACTGATGTAGGTCAGTGGCATTAGCCATTTTAACCACCAGATTGGGCTTGTGGAGTTTATTTCCAAGTGAAAAGGGGCCAAGGAATATAAAACCACAACACTCTCTTTTCATTTTGGTCAAGCTATGGGTGAAACATCTGGAGACAATAGGGTGAAGCTCAATTGCTGACATCTCATAGCAGAGGACACATTCTGGGATGGGACGGTACTCAAAGTGCTTTTTCAGTCACACCAGGTGGGTCCTCACACATTCTACTTAGTTGTCAAATGGGTCCAGTGGACCAACTCAGTTCAGTGGTGTTATCTTCACAGCTGAAGGGCAGCATATCATTTTATTTTAATGGAGGGCAAAAGCAAGAAATTATCCTAAGCTTAGGAGCTCAAAGGCTTCCTGGAATCGGGAACATCTCACAAGCACATTTAAAGGAACGACTTGCTGTATTTGGGAATCAATTGCATAAAATCTGTATGTAGACTATTGATCATGTCAATATGGAAAGAGAATAAGTTAATACTCTTAAGTGGAAAGCTGAATAGCCCTAACAGAAGGAGCAAGCTAAAACAACACAGACAGATACAGGAAAAGGTATTACTGACAGTCTCATTCTCTGTCAAGGGAATTAAACCAACAGCATTTGTAATGTTTCCTCTGAAAATAATCCCAAAAGACTTATAGGTTCAAGAATTATATGGATATATACATATATATATATATACATACATATATATATATATATATATATATATATACATATAGTTAACTGATAAGACTGGTAGGAAATAATGTGAGCTTAAAATATTTATCATTTTAAACATGGTATGGGGTTTGGCTCTAGAGTATTGTTTGTATTTATGCCAAAAACTCTAATAATTTATGCCAAAACACGATGTTATAGAGTAGATAGAATCAGTAAGATCTGAATTCAAATATTGCTTCTGACACACATTAGCTGTTACCTAATCTTAGTGTACTCAGTAATTATCTAAAGTTAAATTTACAATGAGCTATAGATATGCTTCGATGGATGGATTTTCTATACCTGAACTTCCCTATTCTTAGAGAATTACATATAAGATAAAAATAACATAAATATAACTGAGTAGTGATCTCTCAGATCCTATACACTGTGTAGCAACCCTATAGCTTATTGATCCAAGAACATAACAAAAGGACAAAATCTAAAGATCCTGATGCCTGTTCAATCGAATGCATAGACTGAGGGCTTTCTGTACATTATATCATCTCTGCTCTATAAAGTTAGGTGCCCAATATATGTACATGATAAATAGCCACTGATGATAAGATTGACCACTATGCTTGGATAATTATCTCTGTCTCCTCATATGCTTGTGTGTTTGGACCATGAGAGTACCTTGTAGACAATACCATTTAACAGAAAAAAAATATTCTTTCAGCATCTTAGATACCCAGATACTGCCCTAATGTCAATGGTTTTCTATAGGGAGGATTCAGATTAGATCCAAGGCAGGATGTTCATTTACCAAATATTATCAGAGCAAACTCATCTATTTAATGGGCACTCTCCCATTTGCAACATCTTTCTACCTTCCCTTACCTCACTTTTAGAGGCACAAGGCCATTGACACGAGCTGTTGATCTTGACTTCTTAAAATGATTGTTGTTCATACTGCCCCTTTAAGGGTATTGATCAGTTGCTTGTATAAAGTGCTACGTGTCTGGGGGGTCAAGGTTATTTGTTGCAGTTGTTCCTCTTTCCTGTGGGTTTTGGCTTTGTGGTCTGGGTTTGAAGACATGAGCTAAGAAAAAAGATGGTCAGCATGAAAGCAATTTGAAAACTGCACATGATGCGTTGATAATCACTGAGGACTCAGACACTTTGGAGACTGCTCAACCCAACCCTGGGCCGGATGTCAGCCTCGCAAGAGTAATTACAGGACGCTGTTGGCATGAGGTTTTATCTTCACATTTGCAATGACCTTTTTATTTTACAAAGCTCAAATTTAAAAATTGTTCAAGCTCTCTTTTCTAAAACAAGCAGGCATCAGGATCTATAGATTTTGTTGCTTTGTTACATTCTTGGATCAATAAGCTATAGAACTGCTCCACAGTGTATAGGTCTATCTGTATGTATGCATATATGAGTATATCTGTATATATGTGTATGTGTGTGTGTGTGTGCCATCAAAGGGCACTTGGAAATCATCAATGTCACTGACCCTGAATTGGAATCAGGAACCTGAAAAGCTCAGACTGTGAAGACTGCTGGCAGTTCATTGACCTGAGCAGCCTGTAAGGTCCTTAAAGAACATAGTTATAGGTAATGTAAGGAAGCAGTAGAAGGTCCCTAACTGATACCAATCAAGACTCACCATACCTTCAAAAAGCAGGCAAAGTCTAAAACAAAGTCCCAATTAAGAAATTAAGATTGGAAAATAAATAAACCAACGAAGACATTATGGATCCATGGATTTCTAGGACACAAATCCTGAAGAAGACAATTCCATAATATTTGCAAAAAGCAAACAAACAAATTCACAGTTTGCCCAAAAAGTTTACTATAATCTTGGAAAAAATGAATTGTTTTAAAATTAAATTTGGTATTATTACATGAAATAAAAGCTCTAGGTTAGTAAAAGCATTAAACTTGTGGCCCATTGACAGAATATAATTGGGAAATGTTTAACAAAATAAGAAAAATGAAATACAACATAGTCATGTTAATTTGTGGTTTTATAAGTCAGTATGTGGCCTATATCTATTGGAGTTTGACATCACTGCTTTAGAGGTAAGAAAAGGAAATTAAATCTCTCAAAGAACTGGAAGGAAAATAAAGGCAGTAGAGGAGGTTCAAAAATTTGCCCAAGTGACAAATTTTTGGAAAATTGGAATGGAACAAACAGAAAGTAAGGATTCTATAAGACAACAAGCAATAATAGAATAAAAAATTGAAAAAATAATGCATGGTATTGTTAATCAAAAAACCAACTGGCTGGGAAAAACAAGTCTAGAAGAAAAAAGTCTAACTATTATTATACTATGTGATAAATACATTTTTTAAATGTCCTGATACATATTATAAGAAATAATGAATGAAAACTGTCCAGACATCTTAGAACCAGAAAGTAAAATGAAAATAGAAAAAAGAATCCACTGTTCTTCTTCTTCTTAAAAAAAAAAATAAACTCTCAAAAATATCTGCCAGAATTCAGAACCTCTAGGTCAAAGCAAAGATACTTCCAGTAACCAGAAGAATGAGTTCAAGTACCAAACAGGCACTGTCAAGATCACATGAGACTTGGCTGCTACCATTTTATGAGAGAGGAGAGCTTTGAATAACATATTCAAAAAGGCAAAAGATAAGGGCTTATAACCAAGAATAACCTATAAGGCAAAACTGAGTATAAATCCTACAGGAGAAAAATGAAACTTTAATGAAATATAGGACTTCCAAGCATTCAAGATGAAAAGAACAGAGCAAAGCAGAAACTTTGAAATGAAAATGTAGGAATCAAAAGAAACAAAGAAAGATACAGATATTTGAACAGTTGAAAAGGGCTTCTACAAGAGTAAAGTATTTGCATTCTAATGGGGTGGAAGAAACAAGTGTCCCCTCAGAAACCTTTTAATATCTTTAGGGCTCATAAATTATCTAGAATTAATTTTTTATGATTTAATAATCTTAAGAGAAGAAAAAAGGGAATGGGATATATATTATGGAGAAAAAGAGAGGGGGAAGGGTTAAACTTACTATCACTTATAATAAAGGTATATGAAAAGACTACACAAACCTGGATCAAGGAGAAAGGAAAGCAAGTATCATGTAAACTTTATTTTCTTCTGAACCCCCTATATGAACAGAGTATAGGGTTCACACCCACACATAGATACACAAAATCTGCTGCAGAAATACATCCAACTCAACAGGGAAACAGGCAAAGCAACAGGAGAGAGGGCAGATTGAAGGAGAGGCAGAGTTGGGGAGGGACTGGTCATAAGCAAAGCTAATTCTGCCTTCATAGATTGGAACTTGCTAAGGGTAAGATGAAAAGAAAAGAAAGAATGTCCAAGAACCTGTGATTCGGGAGCAAGGGGAAGAAAAGTCAGGCAGTTGACCTTAAGTAGAACACATTAACTACAGATCATTAGTACAGAGAATATTCCTTCTCTCTCACCATCCCTTTTGTAGAAGGGGAGGGCAGGGGCCAAGAAAGAAATGATGAGAAAAAGATAAGATCCAGTGAAATACGCAATTAATAAGCACAGCCTTGAACATGCCTGGGAGAACTAAGCCATAAAAGCAAGCTACATTCAATAAAGATTCATAGGTTTATAGATAAACTTTTCCTCTATTCTGTATGGAAATGCTATTTTTCTGTATTCGTCTTTTAAGACTAGAATAATAATCTGAAAAACCTTAAAAGGGCACCTGTCCCACATACACAACAGACATCATAAAATCTATTTTGGCATGTGAACACATGCATCCCTCAAAACATATCTTCTCATTATACATCTTCAACTAGATGGGCTTTTTGTGAGGGATACTATATAAGGGATGTAAAGATGGGATATTCATTAGAATGACTTGCCTACATGTCAAACTCATCAGATTCCAAATTATCCTCATTATCTGTAGAGGGAATTTGTATAGGGACATGTTTGACTAAATGACCCCTGACTCTATCACATGGTTCCACCCTAGCTTCTTGATTCCAGGCTGTGTTCATGTGAACACTCAACAAAACACAGAATAGTCATGACCAATTTTCTCTTACATTAGGTGTTACAATATTTGTAAAACTCTACTAGCTATTACAATACGGATGCCCCTTCTTTGCCTTCCTTAAAGTTGTCTGTCTTCCTATTAATGAATTACTAATTCCATTTTTTTCTTAAATTATATTGTCTTTTCCCCCACTATCACTGCCTTGCTCCCAGACTGATTTTTAATGTACCATATTACTTTAATTTTCTGCTTTTTAATTTCCTTTCCAGCCATCTGTCCCATTGCAAAAGTTCATTTTGAAGCGGCTTCCTTTTTCCTCACACAACGTCATCTACTCTACATAAATATATGACTTTTCACAGATGGAGGATATTCATTTTTATGACTCCATAGACAACCAACCTCCTGTTTTTAATGTCTATGTTTCTTAGGGAAATGATGGAGGAAAATATGTTCTCCTTACATAAAATCTCAGTTGCCACATTTAGTACTTTCCAGGGATGAAAAGAGGCATGTCATTGAATATTGTCACTAGTGACAAAACCGCTGATAAGTTCTAGCTCTAGGATGGTGCTGCATGATGACTGGGTGGCAATCTGGCCCCAGGGTACAAACACACACTGCTATAGTAAAGCATTTGAACTGAAATGCACCAGAAAAACCACACTTGGAATTCATTACCTTTAGATTCAATTGGATAGTTCATTTGCTTAGAGCTTGGTTTTAAGGAAGCCAAGGTCACATGTTCATATCGTTTGGATCAGTTAATTTTACCCTTTTCATAGACACAACTCTACCACAGTTAGATTTCTTCTGAATGCCTTCTGTTGGGCAGAAGGGACTTCAAACAAGGGATTTAAACATGAATCATCATGTATACACACAGACACACAAACACACACTGATGGTGTAGAATATACATGTACACATATATATGCATATGTGTACATATGTGCATATATAACAAATTGTAATTAAAATTTAATTATAATTAAAATAATAGTATGATTTTTCTTTCATTCATAAATATAAGCTGTGATTATGTAATATTTTGAATAAATCCATATCTGGTTAATAAAGTTTTATGCTAATGAGTAGTATTGACAAAGGCAAATGTATTACTTAAATGTAATGAGTGCTTATACTTCTAAAAGTAACTGGGATAAGTTTTCTAACTGGGGAGTGGAAAGTCTAAAGGAAATGTGAGTCTTGACAAAATGGGGGGCTAGGAAACGATAATGTGAAGAAAAATATTTTTAACCTTTATTGCTGACCTCTTCTCCTGCTAAATGTCCTTTGTCAAACTTCTGCTACCTGATTATCTGATAGAACACTCATGTATTCTTTTGGAAATCAGAGCTAAGTGACTAGATTGACTGCCCAACCTAAGAAACAAAATCATCTCAATTTTACTTGTTAAAACATGGAGAAAAAAAAGAAAGGAGAAAGAAGGGAGGGGAAAAGAAGGGAATGTACAAAAGAAGAAAATTTTGGAGAAGAAAGGAAAGAGGAAGAAGGAAGAGAAGGGAGAAAAGGAAAAAAATTTGCTTTTAGGATACTAAACATATAAAGTATCCTATGATTTTAAAGTTAGAAGGGACCTTGGAGACCTCTTCTTCAGTGGTCTCAAATTCAAAGAGAAATATTCCCATGGTCTCCATATTAACTTAAAAACCACAAGTTAATATTATTCATGTTGTATTTTAGTTTTATTTATTTTGTTAAGCATTTACCATTTACATTTGAGTCCGGTTTGGGCAGCTCTCCAGACTTTTGCAGGCCACACATGGCCTTTGGGTCCTGTATTTGACACCTCTGAATTGTAGTCTGACTGAATAGACAGAAACTCTGTAACTTGCATGCATTTTATGTACCTGAAGGACTTTATGAAAACTATAATAGGTAGTACTTGTATTCAAATCCCTCTTTTGCTGATAAGGAAATGGAAACTCAGAGAACTGAAGTGACTTCTCTGTGGTCAAACTGAGTCATAATATCATAAGCCTGTCTTTAAACCCAGGCTCCAAGCCTAAAATTTTTTCATCTTTCCTCTCTTGATATCACCATCCCTGGAGATCATTTTCAGGAAACAGTTTACAGTATGGAACATCATGGACCTGATGTAGTATGGCATTTCTGATGTGCCTCTGGCCTTGGTTCAAATATCCTTGGATCATCAGTCCAAGAGTATTCAGTAATAAATATTCCCCATTATCCGTAGTCAATATTTTAGTTAACCTTAAATGTCCTTGTGACCCCTCAAATAAGAAATGATCTGGTGGAAAGAGCATTGTACTAATAGTCAGAAGATTGCAAATGAGTCCTGGCTTTACCTCTTCCTGGTATGTGTCTATTCTGTAAGCATTTGATCCACATCAGTAAACAGGGATAATATCCACATAATGTACCTCACAGGAGTTCTGGAAAGAATAAAATGAAAATGTGCTAAATTTATTTGCTCTGAGGGATATCACGCATCAGAGATAACATACCAACCATAAAATGCTAAAGTGATACAAACTATAGTTAATATTATTAAAAATAACTATTAACTAACACATTGATCAGTTAAGGTATAATATTATCCAGTAAGAGGTCAACAAGGCGGGTTGTGGAATGATCGGTGGGTTGGAGCAGCAGAGAAAGCAAGGGAAGATATTTAGTTCATTTCACCTCAACCAACAACACGCAAGGTATTTTTGTTTCTGTCTAGATATAAAGGCCTTTGATTGGCAAAACAATCTCTGTTCTCAAGGAGTATAGACTCTCCTGGGTGAAGGGTATGGTGAAAGTGGAAAAGAAAGGGTCAGCCAAAGTTCTCCAGAGATATATGAGGGGGGAGGTTTAGCCTGCTTAAACAGATCAATGGTCAGCTAAAAGAAACTGATGAAGCTAGCCCAGTATGTGAGGCATGGATAGTGGGAGTTGGGCATTATGTGCCTGGGCCTTCAGCTGCACCAGCTGGAATGGTTGGAGGAAGACCATCCCACATCTGTCATGCAAATCAGCATATTCTAGTTCTAGCAGACCACAAGTGGGAAAAAAGCCAGAGCCACCAGGTTCTATCAACTATTGTCTCACTGTAGTATTTTCATCAGCCCTGAGGCCCTTGCTGTATTTCTTAGGGGAACTTGACCCATGCTCAAGGAAAGGAGGAGCAGCTCAGATCCTCTTTCTGGTTAAGGGCCAATTTCTACCCAGAAGGAGATGCTTTCAACTGCTGACATGATGAACACTTGGCAATGTTTATTCTCTCACTATAAATGAATATACTTATTTTCAATTAAAAGAAAGAAAAATTTGAGGAGAGAGTAATACCAACAGGGGTGGAAAAGGTACATGAGGTGCCTCTGAAAGAAAGAAATTGAGTCAGAAAGGGAGAGATGAAGGAGCATGTGATGGGCATAGGAGATGGCTGTGCAATGAATGGAGTGTTGAGTCTGAGGCACAGCTACTGGTCCAGTGCAGCTGGAACATACAGTGACGGGAAATGAAGAAACAGCAGGACTGACCCAGACAGTGAAGAACTGGAAATATCCGACTGAGAAGTCTGTATTCTAAAATAGAGACAACAGGGAATCACTGAAGGTTTCTGAGCAGTGGAGAGGCTAGTATCTTTGGAAAGTTATTCTGGCAATTGTGTTTAAGGAACATCAGAGAGGGAAAGAACTGAAGGCTGAGAAAGCAATTAGGAGATGAATACAGTAGTCACCCAGAAGTCACGTGGCAGGGAGCTGAGGAGAGGGCAAGTGGATGAAGATGTAGGGGCAGCAAGTTTAGATGATAGGTGAGCACTGATAATGAGGAAAGAAAGAGAAAATGGGAAGGAGGGAGAGAAAGAAAGGGAGAAAGAGTGCTGGGGGGAAATGGTGAGAGAAGGCTTTTTTTCCCAGTGAAATAGGGGAACAGATCTGCCAAAAGAGGGGGCTTGAGAAGAAAGGAGAATTGGGGCAGGTATTTCAAGGAGTATAACAGTCAATCAGAGGTGATAGCCATGTGGCAGTGAAGCCTTAAATAAAATTAGATAATATGAATTATAACATGAAAGAAATTACAACAAGTGAGGGTACAAAAGCCCTGTCCTGATAGTGCATTACTGTCTTCTAGCTGATTTCCTCCAACTTTCAACCCCTTAAAAAAAGATTTCAAAGAAATTTTTTCTCAATCCTGCTCCCATTGTCAGAAATAATTTCCTACACACAAACACCATTACTGTCAAAGCTGTTGGCAAAATGCACTTGAACCAAACCCTCAATTAGGTGAAGAAAACATACACTTTTTGCTGAAATTTCTTTCAGATATTAGAACAGTTTCCTATTTCCAACCATTATACACATAACCCAGTAGCAAACCCTCTTATTTCCAAAAGTGTTTGTGGATATAGAAATTGCCTGATGTCACTAAAGTTTCTTTCATACTTTGTACAAATTATGTCAATCGCCAGTGAGAGCCCAACTTGTTTCTGATCACAAAGGTTTCAGAATTCGGGAGAGTCAATCACATTCTAGGCTATATGCATTTTAAGCTGTTATCAAAGAGGAGATGGGTTTAAGTTTCACCCTACTGTTAACCACTGTGTGATCCCAAGCAAGTCATTTTTCTTCTCTAGGGAAGTCACTTGTGTCTCTCAGTTTCAGGATTTTCCACAGTAAAAGGAGGGGATCATATTAGATACATTTTGCAGCCCCTTTAGCTCTAAATTCTTTGATCCTTGTCACTCTATGACCCTTTAGCATTAACCCTCATGTGTTCAGTTCTCAGAAGAAAACAGTGTTCATGGACCTGTTCTAAAATAACTGAATTCCAATAGAATTGGTTTCCTTCATAATCCTATTATGCAGTTAAAAACCTTGGCTTCCCCAAACTGCCAAAGGAGTCCAGGACGCATCCAAAGCCCAAGGGCTTCTGCCTTACATTTCAGGCTGAAATACAAGGCGCCAGTGGAGGCACAGAGTGGTGTTGTAAGAAGAGCACAGAACCAGGTAGACCCGGGATCTATTCCTGGCTCTGATACTTTCTACCTACCTATATGACATCAGGCAAGTAACTTATGGTCCAAGTGTGGGTCTCAGTTTCTCTTTATGTACAATTGGGGGAATGCAGGGGTAAACTAGGCGTACATTATTCTATTCCAACTTGCCACTGGCCCTGCTATATGGGCAAGCAATGGTTCTCTTAGAAAGGTAAGTTTGTCAATGAATAAAACAAGATTTTTTTTTTACTTTTCTGTTTCCCAATGGCCTCATTTTCCAGGAAATTTAGCAACAAGCATTTGTCTTAGAGATCAGCTAGTGTGACCCAGACTGGCTCATTTTTCTGTCTTTTGTCTCCACATCCCTTGGATTTGGTTGTGTCTGGCTGGTAAGGGTAACTCATTTATTTTATTGATTCTTGTGTATCTTTCTAGAGCTCTAATAATAAGGCCTACTGGCCTCAGCTCGCTCCACTCAGTTTGGATATCCAAGAACCTAGAGATCTGAGACCTAGACTGGCTTTTCTATTGACTTGACCAAACGCTTAGAATATTGGAGTTTTAATTGGAGGTAGACCATTTTGTCCTCTGTGGCACTGTTCCCAGCATTATCTTAACTACCTGTCTGTCTCCTGCCACAGCTCCTACTGGATCTAATGGAAAAGAACATAGATTTGCCCTTCAATGAGGTCTCCCAAATTAAATTAGAAAATAGCCTGGAAAAAGAAACTTGGGGAGGACACTTCTTGATGAAGATTTGATAGTCACACTGTCCCTGGACACAGGTGGGCATTTTCCAGGGGCCTATAAAGTTAGATACAAGTTGTTTTTTTTTTTAATTTTGAAAAGCTAAGGATTGTGGGGAAGAGAATCCTGCTTGGTGGCCTGACATCATGGGGACATATCAGGCAGAATGAATTTAGGAGAAAAAATCATGAACGGCTTAAAGTTTGATTTCACGGCTGTTCTCCTCAATGTGCACCTTAGCTACCCTATGGATCTCCTCGTAAATATAAACCCCAGACAATACTGCCTTATTTGCCCTTGTGTAAAGCAGGCTCTTGATGCTAAGAATCCATAGAAAACAAAGATCACTAGGTTTAAAGTTAAGAAGACTTGGATCCAAACCTGGCCTCTGATAATAAATAGCTGCTTGACCATGGACAAGTTATTTTAATTCCCTGAGTCTCAATTACCCCAAATGTAAAACAGTAATAGCTGCAGGTCCTACCTCCCAGGGTTTTGTAAGGGTCAGATAAGAATGAACGTAAAGAGCTTTGCAAATCTTAAAAGTGTTCCATCAATGTGAGTTGCACTTATGTCTCAACAAATTCAGGTATGCATTCTTCTCTTTCTTTTAACCATGTTATAAAATGTCTCTTTCCTTGCATCCCTGATACCAATCCCTTTCAGGAGTGAGTCAGTATTAACTAGCACTTAGTTTGAGATCAGTGATGTTATTAACCTCAAGGAAGACCAAGTGAGCTGATTGCTTTCAATTATTCAAGAAATCGTTGAATAGTTATTTACTGTTTTTAAGCTTCTTTCCAAGTGGTCAAGGAATGTGTGACCCATGAAAAAATTGACAACTATATCCCACGTGAGATTACTCTCCAGTACAGGCTTTTAGTTTTCACTAAAATATAAGAGACTTGATTTGCCATGCAAATAAGACTGACATAGAGAATCCAGTTCATAGGAGGAGAGATTAAGAGCTGGAAGGGACATCAGAGGTCATCGAGTTCAACTCTTTCATTTGTCAGATGAGGAAATTGAGGCAAAGAGAGATTAAGTGATTTAGGGTCACATAGCTAGTAAGCTTCCAACATAGGATGTGAACCTAGCTCTTCTGGATTCCACAGAGATCCAGCATTCTATTCTTTAGATTTTCTTACTGAAATTTCACATTTATAAAATACATGTGTGTTGAAACCTACTCTCCATTGCTTCACTATGTGTGCTGAGCCCAAGGCAACTGTCTAACTAGGCTTTCCCCATACCTTAGCTTTGACATCTCCTCTGTGAAAAACTAGAGACTTTGGTAGATTATAATATTTCTATTCTATTGTTAAGACACAATCTACCAATGTGTACTTTGGGTGTTAACCTGTGAGTGATGTGGGAATAAATTCTAAATAATGCAATGAGCCTTCCAATTCCAACCCACTATACTTTTCTTGGGCTCAGTGTTCTTTATCTTGAAGAAATTGGTCCAAATGGTGCTGCAGATGGAAGGCTCAAGAAGGCTAGAATGTTTCAGCGATTCCCCAAATCAGGACACTATGAAAGGGTTATAGAGGATCACAGAATCATATATGAAAGTCCAGCCTATTTTTTCCTCCGAGAAGAACCTGAAACCATGCTACGACATTTTTTTTAAAGTTCTTGCTAACAAATCACCTGATTTATTTTTTATCTAATGGAGATTCCAATAAATTTGTTTCCTTTATTTCTCCAGTTGGAATAAGGGACAAGTCATCCTTTGTCCATATTTCTCCAATGGAAATAATATTCAAGCAACTAAAATTGAACAATTAGTAAGTACCTACCATGTGTAAAATTCTACAGGAGAAACATGTTTTGGATCACACAATCCCAACTCCCATGGAACTTATCGTCTGTCACAAACATTTCAAAACAATTTGAATATGTGGAAGAGGTACAAGTATAGTGACATATGAAGATGTATTTGAATCCTTGGGGGGGGAAGATAATTACTGGTAAGAGGGGATCCGGGATTCTTTTCTAGAAGATACGGTGCTATTTGAATTGGGTTTTAAGGGATGACAGGAAAATCGATAGATGGAAAAGGAAAGGAATTCCAGGAAGTTAAAACATCATGAACAAAAGCATCAAGACAGGAAAGGGAAGACATGGCTACAAACTGTCTCATTTGGCTGGACCATAGAATTTTGCAGATTAGAGTAATATGAGATAAAATTAGAAAGTGACGGTGATATATGAAGGGTCTCAGATGTTAGGCTAAGAAGTTTGAATTAATAATATGAAAGGGATGGACCAGACAATTTCTAAGATCTCTTCCAACTCCAGATTTTATAATACCACAAAACTTTATTTTGGTTAGTAAAGAGAACAATCAGTAGGTTTTAGATAGAGAGTGGTTTGTTTAGCTCCATACGTAAGCAAGAGAAATATGACAACACGATGAAGGATGAATTGGAGAGAACAGACAGTCGAGGTAGGAAGAATATTACAGTAGTTTACTACCTGTGTGACTCTGGGCCAGTAATTCACTTAACCCTCCTGGACCTCAGTTTCACCATCTGTAAAATGGGGGGATTGAATTCTATGGTCTCCAAGGTCCCTTTCAGTTCCAAATCTGTGATCTTGAGACTAGATGGTCACTGAGGTCCCCTCTAGCTTTATGATCCTAGGCTTTTGGCAGTAAGAGAGAGTTAGGGAGATGGCAGATAATGAACGCAGAAATGACTTTTGAAACTGTGAGGGTAAAAAAGGATTGCCAAAGCGGGGACTGTAGTCAAAGAAGAGAAGTGGACATTGAGATTTTAATTTCAAATAATAGTGAGATAGCAATGAGGCTGGAGAGAGGGAAAGGTAGAAAAAAGGGTCTTCATCAGAAGTTCTATATCCTGGGTCTATAATTTGCTTTATGAATATTTTGATAACTATATTTCAAAATTAGTTTCCTACATATGCCTACGTATTGTTATCATATGCATTTAAAAATGTCTGGAGAAGGGAAACAACTTGAAATTCAAAGAGTAGGAGATTGAATCCAGGCAGAACAAAGAAGCCTGACTTTAAACATCAGCAGCTCTGCTGGTATGAGAGTGATAAGGGAAGTGATAACACCAATCCAAACAAAAGAGAGGCGAATAAAAAAATATTAAAGGAAAACAGGTCATAACCTGGATCTCATCCACATTTTCTTATTTTAAAACCAGGGATTGATGCTATGATATTTTATGCCATGCAATAGAATATTCTAAAGCAGTATTTTACTTTGAATAATCTAAGAAATGTCTTCCTGAGGGGGAAAAAAGCTATTTACCAAGAAAAAACTCTGAATAACCAACAAAAAGGATAATAAAGTCTTGCTAACAATGTGAAGTACCAAAGATAGATTTAACTGAAATAGAAAGTTTGAATCTGGATGACAGTCATGATGCTGAAGAAGGCATCTGGCAGTTTTTCAAAAATGTGGCAAGATGCATCGTTGCTTTGAGAGTTCCCTCCTTGCTGGGCACCAGATCTTGTGGTGGTATATTGTGCTCAAGAGGAAGATCTGCTCATTGAGATAAGTGAGATTATTTCTTTGCCATAGTTGTCACTCCAGAGATCAGAGGTGGCACATTCTCCACATTCCAGCCAAACCAGACTGTTTGTAGTAGTCTCCCTTTTCCCACCTCTGTACTTTTGTTTGTGCTGTTCCATCTTCCTGGAATGCCTTTCCTTCTTCATCTATTGATTTTTTTCATCCCTCAAATCCCAATTCAAATAGTACCTTCTCCTCCAGGAAAGCTTCCCAGATCCCCTCTAAACAGTAATTATGTGTCCCGCCGCCAAAGATTTTAAATAGATGTTCACATGTTACTATACCCATGCTGCTCCCACACATTCCAACTGTGAATGGTTAGAAAACAAATTGAAAGCTGTAATGTGTATTGTTGTTGTTTTGTGTTTGATAAATTTGGAAGAGAGGTAAATGATGAGCAGGCTTCACTTTAGAGACAAAAAAACCGGAATTATAGAGTTTGGTGACTTCATACTGGGCTATTCCCCAAATCTATAATGCTCTTTCTCATTCTCTTAGCATCCCTGACTTACTATAAGATTTAGCTCAAGTACCACCTTTTCCAGGAGACCTTTCTCAGTCTTTCCAGCCTTTGCATCTATCCCTCTAAGGCTACCTTCCATCTATTCAGGATTGAGCTTCTAAGTACTGACTTATGGATGTGTTATCTCTCCAATTATTAATGTGAGTTCCTTGGGGGCAGGGCCTGGATTTTTGAGTTGTGTTCTTTGAATCCCTTCAAGAAGAGTGCTTAAGCAACCTAGGCAATGGAACTTTTAGTAGGGAAGGACTTAGGTCTCTTTGTCTGATGGCCACATTAGGCCTCTTGGATAATGGAAACTCCCCCACTCCAGACCAGGAGTCAGGAAGACTCATCTTAATGAGTTCAAATTTGTCCTCAGATACTTACTAGTTGTGAGACCCTGAGCAAGTTAATCCCATTTGCCTCAGTTGCTCATCTTTAAAATAAGCCAGAGCAGGAAATGGCAAATGACTCCAGTATCTTTCCCAAGAAAACTCCAAATGGAGTCACAAAGGGTTGGATACTACTGAAATGACTGAACAACAAATTCCTTTTAATCCTTTTCAGAAGAGAGCCTAGGCAACGTAACTTTTAGAGGGGAAGGATTTAAGTCTTCTTTTTTGACAGATTAGGCCTCCTGGATAAAGGAAACTCCTAGCTGGAGACTCAAACCACCTCCATTCCACCATTTAACATCACGGCTTGAAGGGAAAGACCAAGCGCCGTAGCCCTGCCAGTCAACTTTTGTTAGTCACCATACTCCCTGCCTGGGTCTTATTCATCCAATTGTACAGATGCTACTCAAGCTTTCTAAACAAGAACATAGGCACATTCTTATCTTTCCAAAATTTTTCCTGGAATATTCTCCCTCATCCTATTTGTCTGCCTGGAACTTCTTCTCCTTTGGGGCCCAATCCAAGTCCTGTCTCCTCCTGGAAAGCTCCTCACATATCACTCCAGTACACAAGGATCCCTGAACTCCTGTACCACTTACTGCTCACACTGTCAATTTAGGAGCCTAACCAATAACTATTCTGTGCAGTTTTCTCTATGTCCGTGTGACATTATGATGGAAATTTTATTTCCTTGGTTGTAACTGTCTTCCTCTTGCCTTTAGGCAGAGGTAGGGCAGGGATTACTGAGTTCTCTATTCCCAAATCCATCCCCACAGTTTCACTATCAGCTCTTTGGGAAAAGATCCTAAAAAGTTCAGGTATCTGTCAGCAGCTTAGAAAAACAGCCCTGGTGTGCATGAGTAGTGAGCTGTCTGGACAGTTCTACAAATCTTCCCACATCCTTCCTCACCATCATTTAACAGCACTGTACAAATGACAAATGGGACAGCCATGGGACAAATTCCCTGTTGGCCAATTGTGCCCTGGATAACACAGAGAAGTTCTAAAATAGATCTCTCCATGACAGCCACATACAACGAGGACCAGAAAGTGACTGGCCTGAACATTCACTCCTGCAGAGTTCATTTTTCAGAGGAAATGAGTTCCTTTTCTCGATGACTTTGTAAGCCCCAGGTGTTTCACTATAGTCTAGGCACTTGAGGGGGTCCCTTAACATTCCCCTTTTTAACACCCTTTAAATTCTATCCTTACTTCTAGCTGGTGGAAGAACGTCAAGGAGGGAAGAGACTCTCGTGGCTCTAATCCACAATGTCTTCAGGGGCTGATGGCTTTTCTCACCCAACTACCTCTTGGTTTGGAGTCTCTCATCCATTTGCTATGTGTCAGCAATAGGTGAGACAGACTTGTTTTAGAAAAAGTCACTCTGGATGCTCCTAAGGAGGAAATCTTCCTGATTCAATTGTTAGCCACATTTGGGTATTTCAGAACTTGGAGTTAGGCACAGAACCATTCACATTAGAGAGGAGGGAGAAAAGACAGGAAAAGAACAATATTTACATAACTTTTTAAGGTATACAAGACACTGTCCTTATTACAACCCTGTGATGCAGGTTGTGGTAATATATTATCTGTGTTTTACAGATGAGGAAACAAAATTAAATCACTTACCCCAGATCACATGGATCATGACACAGTCCACATTTTTATCCAGGTCTCCAGATTCCCATTCTTTCTCACTTTCTCCTGCGAAATGCTACCTTCTAATATTGTTTTATTCAGAAAATCAGTCTGAATGAAGACAATCTGAAGTGACCTGAGAGACAAGAGGCTTGTGGTATTTAGGTTTTAACTACCATGAACAACAGATCTTAAAAAGTTTCCCAATCTATTAAAAAAAGACCAGAAAAGACTACTGACCTAGTAGTCAGGAGACCCAGTTTTTAATATCAGGTTGCTTGGCCTCTATCAATATGTTGCTTTGTTACTCTGAACACCAGCTGTCTATCTGAGCCTTAGCTTCCTTGTCTATTTAAAAGGTAGACTAAATGATCACTAAGGTCGCTGACATGCTATAGGTAAAGCATGCCTACAGCATGTATTATGTGGTAAGCAGTATGCTAGGATGACATTTGACATTCTTTGGTCCTGAAAACTTGGGTCCATGGCATTTCCCAATGTTGCTGTTACTGCTTAGTTGTGTTAGACTCTCTGAGACCCTATTTGGGGTTCTCTTGGCAAGAATTTTCCAGCTCATTTTACAGATAAAGAAACTGAGGCAAACAAGGTTAAGTGACTTGCCCAGGGTCACAGTTAATAAGTCCTTGAAGTTGGACTTGAGATCATGATGATGAGTCTCCCTGGTTCCCAATTCAGTGCTCTAACTACTGTGCTACCTAGTTGGCCCCATTTTCCAATGCCATGATCTTTTAAAGATTCTTTTGCTTCCTCTTTTCCAATTTGTAGAAAAGTTTTTTTGGCAGGAAAAAAAAGGCAGGTGCAAAACAACACTTAGATTGTCCTGTTTTTTTTCTGTTGCTTCTATGTTTTCCAATTTTGAGCGGTCTTGTGGCATGGGGGGAGTCTTAAGATGTCTTTTCTCCTCTTTGAAAACAGAGGGAAGGTCATCTCTTCTTGACATTGATTTTGAAATCAGAGGACCCAAAGTGGCCTATACTTAGCAAGGACTATAAAAGAGGAATAATCCAAGGAACCTTGCCCTCCTCCCCCCCGCCCCCCCGCCATAGGATCAGATCCCCTATTGCCTGTTGTCTAAAGCATTTCTTTTTTACTGTTACATCCTGGACTCTGGACCTTGGTTGCCTAGGCCTACATTATCTGCCTGATTTTTCCTGTCTTAGCTGATTGCTCTGATCTGAACTCTTATCCTTCTAGACCGAGAGTATCTGGCAGATCCCAGCAGCCCCATCTAATCCTTCACTACTCAACTTGAATTACAGGCACTTGGCAGGCATTTCCTTTCTGGATGAATTCTTGATCTGGTCAATTGATGGCCTGGTCCTTGCTTTCCATCTTGTTGTATCAACAAAGTTGTTGGGTAGGGAAGAAAGGGACCCAAAAGGGAATATTTTGCCTGTGTTTCAATATTGCCCAGGGGCAGCCTATCTAGATGAAGGACCCCACTGAAGTTCAGCCAAGATATCTGACTGGAGGTTATTAATGATTAATATTTGGCTGAGCCTACTCCCCACCCCCATCTCCCTATACCTCTCTACAAAAAGCTAGCTGTGCAGAAAGCCAAAGAGACTCAGAAAATAGACAGGAATTACAAGGAGAAAGAAACCTGTCTGCCCTGTCCCTGTCCCTGAGCTTTATGGCTCAGCTGTCACACTTTCAAAGGAAGGCAGCTGGGAAGCTTAAATTATCCAAGTAATGGCCTCCACCCTGCACTTGCTTTGGCTAGGAGGACCCTGCCGTCTGTGTGCAATCTATTTGCAAACTTTATTCCTTACTGAAATGAGATTCAAAGCATGTAGGGTGATTTATATTCAGGGCTCTGGAATGTTCATTGTTCTTGTGATTTTCAAAGTACCAAATGAAGAAGAAACTAAGTCCTTTTTTTATGGCATGGTAGCAAGAACCTGATCCTAGCAATAGGGACACTGGGTTCATATTCCAACTTTGCTCTTAAGTAGTTGGTTAACTTTTAGCAGACTAAGGGGTCTGTGTTTCTCCTTTCCTCTTCTTTAAATGAGGGGTGGGGTACTCTAGGTGATACCTAGGGTACTTTCTAGCTCAAATATTCCACAGCCTTTAGCCTCTAAGTTTAAATAACTTTTCAGAGGCAAAATTATATAACTAAAAGAAATACTGGCCCTAGTATCAAGGGGCCTGCATGCATTTGAATTTCCACTACTGTTAACAGTGGAAACATTAGCAAGTCACTTTTCAGGATGTCAGTTTCCTTATCTGTAAAACAAGAATCATTAACATCATTTGTATTATTTTTATTATGTAATCAGTTCACAGCTTTGCTTTGGGAGAAGTGTGTTTTAAACGTGAAACATGATATATGTGTAAATATACACACATATATATAATATATAAGTATATTCATATATATCATATATATACACATATATATGATATACATGTAAACTATTACCTGAAGAAAAGAGCTCTTCTCACTTAAAGATTGAGCAAAATTAGTAGGTTCCTGCAATTTCCCACAGCTCTCTATTTATTTTTCTGTCAAAAGGTTCAGTAAATGATTACTAATGAAGAGATTTTGGTCTAGAGTGGTTGAGGCAGGCCAAGTGAATAAAGCTCAGGTCTTAGTATACCAGAGCTACTATCACTAGATATCAGCTCCCAGCTCCTTCTCCAATGCTTCCTCTAGATCTGCAAGGGATGTTTTCTTCTCAACAGCTATGACAGTAGATTATAACGTGGCAGCCTTTACCAATGTAGGAGAGCTTTGACCACAGGAACATGCCAATGCACTGAATGACTGTTATTGGATGATCAGCCTAATCTAGGTAAATCTATGGAGATTTATCAACAGAAAGTTGCCCTCTTTTTTTAATTGCAAAAACTCATGAAACTATCTACTAAAATGAAGGGAGTTTGCAATATATAGCAGCTGAGGAATGAAATCACAGATTTCTGAAAAGTGATTATCAGCCCTTTACCCCAAAATATGGGGACACAAAATGCTTCTGGGTTTTTTTGTTAATTTCAAGCTTAAAAAACTTTTGAAATAATCACATTGATTCCTACTGTTCATTATTTCAACTTCCTAATTATAGTGTTTTTCCCCTTTCATCTGGATTTTCCTATAACCAATGGGTTACCTTCATATGAAGAAAATTCCTCAGCAGTTTTTATTCATCACATTCAGAGATTTCAGCTCCATGCCAAGAGGCAAGCCAGATAATTCATCATTTATCTGTGCTGCCTAAGCACAATAAGGAAATTGTCCTAGTTTGCACATCTCGAAAGCTTACACTGAAACTTCTCTGATGGAAAAGAATTTCATTGACCATGGTCAATGATGTCTCAGCTTAATATCAAAGCACTCTAAAAATGTGAATTATTATCAGAAAAAGTGATTTTCATATATAATATATAGGCATATGTCACTTAAAGGTAGGCTGGAATTATGTTGTTTAAAATCAACATGCTGCCCAGACTCATACCTAAGAGCAAAGCTTAAAGCCAAATCAAAAGATCCATCAACCACATCAGTGAAAAAAGAATGTGAAACTCTGAAAAGGGGAAAGATGGTAGAAAAGAAAGGATAAGTTAGTAGATACATCAACAAAGAGGGTCCCTGAAGATCTATTAAGCAATAAAGCTTCTAACCCAAAGGCCTCTTTGCTCTTGCATTCTATTCTGATGAATTTCATATAAACAATAAAAGCTAACATTTTTATAGTTCTTTAGGATCCATTTATAAAGCAACTTAAAAATTCTTTAAAACAGTATCTCCAATGGAAGTAATATAGCTAATATTTTCCTCATTATATAGATTGAGTCTCAGAGAAGCCAAATGACTTATCCAAGGTCACATAATTTTTTAGGTATCAGAATTGGCATTGGAAGTCAGGTTTCTCCTGATTCCAATGGCATCCTTTCCACCATATGATACTTATAAAGAAGCTAGGAGTGATGGAGTGGGGAGCCCCAGTAACAGTGTTTCTACCCAGTGACACATATTTTGAGCAAGTGACTTAACCATCCTCCAATTTAGCTTCCTCATTTGCAAAATGGAGATAATTACTGAAAGAATTTGAATAAGACAATAGATAATCCTATGAAGAAAAGATAATCCTATGAATTCCCAGATGTGAGGGAAATTCTTATACGTTGCAATCATCAAGACATTCATTCCTTGGACATTGCTTAAATGTCTGAGGAAAAATGATGCTAATTTTGTTTGACGTTGGATTTTTCTTTTACACCTCTTTCCTACTCTGCATACCACTCTTCCCAAAACAACTGCTAAAATCAGTGCCAATTGCTGTTATTAGGGAGAGAGATCCTGGCATTGTAGTTATTCTGTCATAATTTCAGCTGCCTTAGACTTGTAAAGAACCCCAAAGATCACTAAATGGAAGGCCTCATTTTGTAAGTGAAAAACCAAGGCTTAGAGCAAATGACTTGCTGTAGCTATAGCTAATTGGCAGTCATGCATATATATAGGCGGCAACTCAGCTCTTCTCTATTTTCTAAACCTCCTGACCCCAATCTATTTTTTCACATCTGCCGGAGACAACCTTCTCTTGAATGGGGGAGCGTATTGAGATTGTTAAACTGATGACAGAAAACTCAGGGTCAGAAACTCCCTTTCATTTCCCAAGTATTTCCTTTCATCTTTAATATTGATACTATTGTACAAATTGTTCTTCTGGTACAGCTTGCTTTCCTCTTCATATCTCATATGAGAGATTTTTCTCTTGAGTTGAATTTCATAGAATCAATGAGTTTTATAGCTGGAAAAGACCTTAGGAATGATCCTGTCCATTCCTTTTTGACAGAGAAGGACAATGACAGGTTTAAGTGACTTGCTTCAGCCCACATAACTAGGAAATGGCAGAACTCAGTATCCTTGTGTTTTGGGAACTTTTCTTTGTTCTTTGCTGAGACATCTTTTATATTAGAGCTAGTCTTAGCATCAGTGAATATGAGAGCTGGAAAAGATCCCAGAGGCCCATTAGGCTAATCTAGAGTAAAATGATAATCTCTTCTACATCAGGACCCAACAAATGGTCTTCCAGTATCTGCATGAAGACCTCCACCGAGAAAGACTAACACATCCCAAGGTAGCTCATCACCATTTTGGAAAACACAACACTCAGAAGGTTTTCCTTACATCAAGACTAAATCTGCCTTTCTGCAGTTAATTGTCCCCAATTCATTTCTTCATCTAGAGCATCAACATTCCTTAAGGGCTTCAGGACCATGACAATCATCCAACTAACTGATTATTTATTGGACGTATTGCCATTCTCCCCCAATGGAAAGTTAGGTACTTAATGCCAGCATTATTTCTTTTCTTTTGTGTCTATCTCTAGTGCCCAGCACATAGTAGACAGCTAATGAGTGATATTGGTTCTTTGGCTGATTGATTGAGCTGTTCACTTTCTAATGGAAAGTAAGTCCTTTCAAGAAAGGGGTTAGGCTTTTGTCGTCCTATCCTTCAGCACCTAGCATGCTTCCTGGAACACAGTAGGTAAATTAATAAAATACTTTTTTTGACTGAATAGAGACAAAATAATGAAAGGCTTTGTGCTATATATTCATAAGCATTAAAATATGGAGAACAAAGAGGATTGGAGGATTTGGGGAAAGGGGTTGTGCTCATTCATAGTCCCACCAAACTGAGCATCACTGTACCTGTTTTCCTACAGCCCCTCCAACGTTTGCAATTTGCCACCTTTCCTCATCTTTGCCAATTTGCTTTAATTAGCATTTCTATAATTGTTATTGATTTGGGGCATTTATAAAATAGGGCAATAGATATCTTGAGTTTCTTTTTTTTTTTAATTGCCTATTTATTTACTTAGATTACTTACCAATTGGGGAATAACTCCTTTTCACATAAATTTGAATCTATCTCCTGTATATTTTGGAAATGAGGCCTTTATCAAAGAAATTTCCTGCGAATATTTTTCCCAGTTAATTGTTTCCTTTTCAGTCTTAGTTTTATTGGATTTATTTGTGCAAATCATTTAAATTTTATGTAACCCCAGTTACCCATTTTATCTTCTGTGATCCTCTTTGCACTTATTTGATCATGAACTTTTCTTCTATTCACAAATCTAGCAGGTATTTTCCCCTGTTCTAATTTGTTTTTGATGTGACCTTTTATATCTAGTTCATCTATTTTGAATTTACTCTGATAAGAGATGTTGGTCTAAATTTAATTTCTTTTATACCAATGTCCAATTTCCCCAGCAGTTGTTTTGTTTTTTAAACTTACTTTAAGAACTTACTAGATTCATTTGTGTATGTGCATGCTTATACAGACATATTTATATATAAGTATGTGTATACACAAACACACATATATATCATATATAGTAAATTACATATGTTTTTATATATATTATATATATATAACCTGATCTGTTCCACTGATTGATATCTCAGTTTTTTAGGCAGTACCAAATTGTTACAAAACGTTCACACATTTTACCAGACCATTAAAGGAGTTCAGCACACAGAAAATGTTGAGAACTTACGTATTAGGGGTAAGATACAAGGATCAGTACATGTGAAGCAGAGGATATATCTTGTGTAGTTATGCTACAGAAGGTGAAAGAGATATAAACATTTGGAACAGATTATGGAGGGTCTTGAAAGCCAGGCTATCTAATCTTGCAATAAGTAACCTGAAGATAAGAATCTTTGCATGAGAATTTGGAGAGTAGAGTACTGTTGCACACTAACAGAATGTCAAGTAAAAGAGCTTAGGCATTCTACTGAAGTTTAATTGGTTGCCAGATCAAAGTTCCTCTCTCCATTTTGGATTCTCTAGCTTGTTACCCTGTTCAGCCTATTCAGCTCACCAAAGAACAACAAGCCTTGATTGGATTTGGGGAATGAATGTTCTCAAGTCTCTAATATGCTTCTTCTTATGGAGGGGACTGATGTGGTTATAGAGAAGGCAAAATTTCCCCCCTCATCCTCCACATTTATATATTCTCCATCCAAGACTGACATTAACTCCTAACTTCCAGTAGCATATCTATTGGCTATACCAAAAGTGTTCAGAAAAAATACAGAATGCAAATTAGCTTGAGTCCAAGTCATGAAAAAAATTTTTGACTAGGTTGAGAATAAATTAGACAATGGTCAAATAACTGTCCCCTCCTTCCCCTGACCCACTGTATCAGCAACGTAATTTTAAATGAATTAAATTTCTCCCTGCTGGAAGACAGCGATCTGAACTTCAGTGTTATTAATAATAATGTACGGCTCTCTTGCTGCCCATTGAACAAGTCTCACAGGCAGCAGAAATGACTCTCCAGCACCACTCTTTCCAGTGAAGAATTCCTAATTAAATTACAAATGATGCGTATATTTCCATTGGTCAGTCTCTAGTACTTTTCATCTAACATGGCTGCAATTTCCTGAGAGAACATTCAAGAAAGAGTTTAGATCTGTCATCAAAACACCAAAACTCATTAGAGTTCACCAGGAACTTCTTCTTATGATTCAATTTAAGAATAACAACTCAACAAATATCTATTAAATATCTGCAGTGTTGAGAGCATGCTGCTAATGCTGGCAGAGATGCATCGGTTAAGAAAAGGAAATACAGTATAGTGGAAAATGTAATGGACTTAGAATTAGGAGAGAACTGAGTTAAAATATCCCCTTTGACATGTGGTTGTTGTAGGATTATGATGAAGTCATTTAATCTCTCTTCCTTAGTTTTGGAACTACCATATGTACATGTGTAGGTCATTCCCTCAAGGCATCTTATGTAAGAGGAACGTGTATGTGTGTGTGTGTGTGTGTGTGTGTGTGTGTGTGTGTGTGTGTGTGTGTGTGTAAGGAAGAAGAATGAGGAAGAATAGGAGGAGGAAGAGGAGAGAGAGAAGAAAATAGAAGAGGTAGAGGGAGACACAGGGAGGGAAAAGGGAAAATTCGAGGGAGGGAAGGAGATGGAGCAGTGCAAAAAATAAGACACCCTTGGGTACTTTTCCTCATTACACAAAATGGTAATGGTTCAAGGTACATCACCCCTAATCAAATATTTATAACTGATCTTGTCTTATTATCAAGAATTTGTTTCCAAGGTGAAACTTGTCTCTGACATCTTCCGAATGAAGCAAGTTGCTCAGTACTTCAATTCACAGTTATAATAAGTCTCTGAGTGGCTAACTTAAATTTGACAAGTTACTTGATTAAAGGGCACTCCTCTTTTGTGTCTGTCTCTTGTTCATTATCCCTGCCTTAAATAAGTGAACTCAAGGTACCACTGATCCTCTTAAGACAACATTTTGAACACTATGAATACTCTCCTTTCTGTAGTTCTCTGGTTATCCTGGCTTTACCTCCTTGAAGCAAAATTGTCACCATACACCTCATTATAAAGCAAGAGGAAATTGCTATAAATTTTAATACTACCTCACATGTTGTAAAAGCTCAACATTTTTGGCTAGAAAGACAGGGTAAGAGTACAATAATTCATATCTATGTTTTAAGAAACTGAGATTTCATATTAAATGTAAATTTAAGAAAAAGAGTGAGTAGAAATTCAACAGGTAGGGAAGGTAGAGTTGAATAGAAGGATTCCAGGTCTTGGGAATAGTGTGAGCAGGAAAGCAAAGGGTATTTATAGAGGTATTTATAGTTATAGAATAGTTGACTTTGGTTCATAGGTAGAGGTACTTCCCCTCCACCTTCCATACTCTCAACTCCATTTTAAGTGTTGTCTGTCCCTGATTAGAAGATGAGCTCCTCAAGGACAGGGGCTGTCTTTTTGTTTTTTATATCTCTCAAGCTTAGAAACTACCTGGCACATTGCAAGTACTTACCTACCTGAATACAGGCTGTTAGATAAGTTTAGAGCCAGAGTTGGAGTTAGAGGAATTATCTACATAAAGGTGATCATTGGAGCTGTGTAAATGAAAGAGCTAACTAAGGGTAAGAATTTGGACAGAAGAAGGGAAAGAGCTGAGGAGAGAACCTTGGGAAATATTAATATTAGCAGATTAGAAGAGGAAACCAAGCTTCAGGAGACAGAGAGAAATAGGGAGGGAGAAAGACAGGAAAAAGTAAGGCATCTCAGAAATCATAGGAAGACAGAGCAAAGAGAAGAGGATTTGCTCAACAATGCCAAATACTGTGGAGTGGTCAAGTTTCAAATAAAGTTTCAAAGATCCCCAGACTTGGGGATTAGAAAATCATTGGTGACTTTTGAAAAAGCGATTTAGCAGAGCAATAAGAATCTAAAAGTGATTTTGAAAGGTTAAGGAAAGAGTTCATCATCAAGAAGAGACATCTCAATGTTTTCAAGTTTGGTAGAAAAAGGAAGAAGATAGGTGAGTGGTCACTGGGAAACGAGTTTAGTGCCAACATCTACGAACTAGCCAAGTGGCATTGACTAAGTCACTTCAGCTTCTTGATTCTCTGTTTCCTCACCAGTAAAACTTTGTCTCTATTCCAAAGCATCATTGTGGTATAGAGATAAATGTGCACTGGAAGAATGTTAGAATCCATTGACTGGTTCTGGAGACTAGCTCTTTTTGCTCTCCAAGCATCAGCCTAGCTAAGCAAAGAGGAGCTCACCACCAGTCAGTTGACTGGTTTCTTTGGCCAGTGCAACCCAAAGGAAATTGAAAGACTAGTCCAGATGACTAAACTGTATTTAAGGTTCCTTTGAGCTTTTGTACTGGATGTCATTAGGGGTAAAAATAAAATATATAGCTAAATAATGAATTAAGAACAATAAAAATCAATATAGCCTTATCATAATTACAGTGGTCATGAAAGCTAGCATTTCTACAGCACCTTAAATTTGACAAAGTATCTCATTGGAACTTCACAATAACCCTACAAGGTAGGGGCTATTTTAATTGTTAGTATTATTTCCATTGGACAGACAAGAAATTGAGGCATAGAGAGTTGATTTTAATTGCCACAGCTAATAAGATAAGATTTGAACTCAGTTCTACCTGACTCAAGTCCTATACTCTATCCACCAAGCCACCTAGCTTAGAACTCTGAGTTAAAATCTGTGTGTATACACATACACACATATATACATATACATATACACACACATATATATCTAAAAAATTTGGATACAGAAAGTTCCAATCCACTTTCATCCTCATTTCTCACAATAAAACTCCCAGATAGCACCCAAATTGTTCTAGGTCAACATCTCTATCTGGTACTGGTAGTGTGTTTGGGTACATGGGCTTGGACTCCAATTCTAAAATCACATTTCTCCCTAGCCTCAAAATGCTATCCCAGGCAGCTTCTTTCCAGCCTAAGAACAGCCTGCCCTAGCAAAAACTTTTATCTCCCTTCCTGCTATGTATGATAGGCAGCTGCCCCTATAGAATTTATTAGTTTGAACTAGCTGTGTACTGGCTGAACTGTCTATACTGGGTCATAATGACATTTACTAGTCACTGATCAATCATATGTATCCCCCCCATATATATATATACATATATATATGTATATATATACACACACACATACATATATAAATACATACATATACATATATGTGTATATATGTGTGTGTATAAATGTAAACATAAATATAAATATATGTATACATACACACATACACACACACACACACATACACACACACACACACACACATATACTCTCTTACATTTATCTTATATAATAAGACATTGAAGAGAGCAGCCTGGTATTACTTAATCTTTACTGTTAGTTGACTTAGCAACTTTTCAAGCCCCAAACCACACCTCCAGAGAGGCTTGCCTTGGACTCTTTCCCAAACTTTGAGTAAAATAACTGAGTAGTAGACACTAAAAGTTCATGTTCCTTTAAGAATTAATCATTCCTTAATCCTGGCCTGAATCACCTAGTCATCACACTTGGCATCTGTTTTATTATAGAATATCCTATATAAACTTTAACCATACTGCTCTAAGGTTGCAGGTGCCCTAAGAACTCTTGCCTGCTGAAAAGCACAATAAATCTTTACCACCTTGATCTCAAGAATGCTTGAGTCTGCGAATTCTTATCTAGACAGCCCAATAAGGGAACTCCAGTCTTAGGGCTCCCCTATCATTTCTCTACCTTTCCAGCCCCCGTTAGCATCAGTCTGGGCAACTGTTTGGAGTAATGTCTTTTTTTCTAATTCTCTTTCTCCCCCCCATCCCCTCCTCTCCACACATACACATACATACACACACACACACACACACATACGTACACACACACAGAGCAGGAGCCCATGAACTGGGGGAAAAACTGCTACAAACATACACACATACACACACAATATCTCACTATAATTGGTTTCTTTTATAATCCTACCTATTTTATGCATATTAAAACACTATTCAGGGAAGGCCTTTACAGACTTCCCCAGAATCCCAAAAGAGTCCACGACATGAAGAAAGGTCATGCACAATCACCAGCCCCCTCTTTCTTTCCTGTTTTTCAGCACTTAGAGCTCAATTAGTTCTACCTCAGGCAATCTTGCTGACACAGATGAATGTATGATATCTTTAACCTATTCCCCTTAAAATCTCTTGGTGTTGTGGAAAATGTATTGGAAATGGAATGAAAAGGTTTTGGTTTAATTCATGACTCTCTGTTTGTGACCTTGCAGGCCTCATTTTCCCCACCTGTAAAGTAAGGAGGTTGGACTATGTGACCTCCAATGTATCTTTTAACTCTACCATATAAGTACAGGATCTTCTCTCTTGTAACTCCAGCACAGTCAGCGAGGACAAATCTCCCTCCCTTCTCTTTTTTCTCCCTCCCTTTTTGTTGTAAAAGTTCTATTTGCCAAGTAGAGTTAGCAACATATCCCTATCAAAGAAAACAAAAGCTTTAACTTTAGAAGGAAAATTTAAGATAATGAGAACCTAGTTCCATCCATTTCTAATGACCTTGAATGGGCAAAGAAAAAATAACTTCAGAATTTCCATGAGACCAACAGACTCACCTCTACCAAACAAAACTTAAAATTATCTCCCACAATGTTTTGAACCTCTCTCATTGCATTTTTTACTCTCTATTACCTTAATTATTTGTGTATTAGATACTCTATTAGACTGTAAGTTTCATGAAGGCAGAAATGATGTTTATTTATCTCTGTATTCCTTCCAAGTACCTAGCAAACAGCCTTGTACATACGAGGCACTTAATAAATGACTCAAAAAATAAATCTCCATTTACATACTAATTTCCCTCTAATTAAACCTGCTTTTCCCAAAGCACCAATGTTCAAGATAAATTAAAAACTATTTAGTATTCAAATTTTATTTTCAGTTTTTAATTATTAAAATTGCAGCAATATTATTTTCTCCTTGTTTTCATTGCAAATATAAAGTATGCCAGCTGCATTTTAAGGTTAAACGAGGTTTTATGGATTAACCTAACCACCATTTAGAACATGGCTCCTATGGGAAAATGCATTTCAAGTCCCAAACAACCAATTTATAAAAATAAAAACAAAAACTTTCAGAACACAATTTATTTGTAATTTGAGGACTGACTCTCTATGCTATACCACAGCCTGAATGCTTTAAATGAGCAGTCAATTTAATTCAACAAGCACTTATTCAGTACTTGCTGTGTGCAGAGTATTGTACTAGCTAGGTACTCAAGGAATTTATAATCTAGTAGGAAATGTGGTATATGTAAAAGTAACTTACATATGTAATATGGAAAAAATATGTGAAAAGTGCATAAGAAAATGGCAAATAATACATTATGTGAGACTCAAATTAGTAGCATTTTGATTTATACCTATATATCACTCAGTCAGTAAACATATTTTCAGTGCCTACTATGTGTCAGGCACTGTGCTAACTGTTGGGGGAACAAATTAAAATAAAAAGAAAGAAAATTCCTGCCCTCTGAGAGTTTATAATTTAATGGGGAAAGACAACCACAAAAGAAAGCTAAAAGGGGTAGGGGAAGAAAGTACTCAGCAGGCAGACATGATGGAGAAATCCAAAGGAGTCCAAAAGCAGTTCAACTTGTGGGAAATGGGCAGAAGATTGGGCTGGGCCTCTTCCTAAAATGAAGGTTTTGGAACTCATAGTCCTGTCCTCCAGCCCGAGGGAAAGAGGTGGTAATGGGATGTGAGGACTAGGGCTGCTTCAATCAGACCCAATGATGAGATTTCCCAATGATTTGTCTATAGCTTTGGGTGTGTGACCTTGGGAATGTCACCATACTAGTTTGAACTCCAAGTTTCTTATCGGTAAAATGAAGGAGGAGGACTTGAGGACCTCCAAAGTGCCTTCTGGCTAAAATGTATCATCCTGCGATGGCATGAAGAGAACATGACTATGTTGACAAAAAGGTTGACATAAGGCCAATAATTCCCTTTCACATTGTTGTGTCTGATATTTCAAGAAACCCTAGAAATCCAGAACAATTTAAAGGAAACCAAACTTACTTTCCAGATCAAAGAGCAAAACTAGGAATCATGGATATAAGTTCGGAGAGGCAGATGAGCTCTATATAAGGAAATTCCATAACAACTACACCGACTCAAATGTGGATTGCATTAACTTAAAGGTACTAAGGAATTCGCAGTCTTCCAGAAGAGGTTTGGTGGCCATTTGCTAGGGACATTATAGGACAAATATGTCAGCTAAATTAGATAACACCTAAGCTCCCTTCCAAATCTGGAATTCTATGATTCTAAAATAGCAAGAAGGGGATTTCTAGAAATCTTAAAGTTCAACCTATAATTGAGAAGACTGCAGAAAAATAAATAGTCTCTTATTTCTCTGAGACATGGGTTCTTAAACTGGGGTCCATGAATTTGGATGGGAAAAAATACATCCTTATTTCCCACTATAATTGGTTTTCTTTGTAAATATATGAACTTCAGGTATTTAAAAATATTATTCCGAGGAGCCCATATATTTCAATTGTTTGCCAAAGAGAGCCATGATGAAAAAAGGTTTAGAACTTTTGATCAAAGGGATCCATCTATAAAAAATGGGCAGCTTCATGGGTAGGCCCTAACATGCCCAAATCCACATTGCTGATGATAGATCATGACCTGCCATTGGTCTCTGTGGGTTTTGGTTACAACTTAATAAAGAGTCTAGAGGGAGTAAGGGGTAGTAAGTGAAGTGCTTCAGGAGATAAAAGTCATTAGTAAGTGATCAGGACTCTTTATAAGTTATATCTGTCAGTAGATATTTAACTCAATGATAGGAGGCTTTTTCCTTTTGTTTTCTTCTATCCCCAGCATCTTCCCAAATGTCCTTCAAATGAAATGAGTTGAATAAATGTTGGTCTGGATGATGGGGATTGTATAATAAACAAATGTTTATATTTTTGTTTTCCAGTCATGTCCAACTCTTTATGATCCCATGGACCATAGCATGCCAGGCCCTTTCATCCTCCACTATCTCTTGGTGTCTGTCCAAGTTCATCTCATTGCTTCTACAACACTATCCAGCCATCTCATCCTCTGCAGTCCCCTTTTCCTTTTGCCTATTACAACATCAGGGTCTTTCCCAATGATTCCCATCTACTCATTATGTGGCCAATGTATTTAAGCTTCAGCTTCATTATTTGACCTTCCTGTGAATAGCTAACCTGAATTAATTTCTTTTTAAATAGCATTTACTACAAGTCTGGCACCATGCTTTAAAATTAATGTCTCATTTGATCCCGGAAACAATCCTGGAAAATAAGTGTTTTTATTATTCCCATTTTACAGATGAAGAAATGAAGGGAAACAAAGGTTAAATGACTTATTCAGAGTCACAAAGCTAGTAAGTGTCTGAGGTTGTATTTGAACTCTGATACTCCCAACTCCAGGCCCAGCACTTTACTTGTTATACCACCTAGTGGCTCCACAACACCTATTAGACTGTCTATTCTATACAGAGGAATAAGAGAAATTATGGGCAAATAAGAAGAAATGAAACCAATTTTCATAATGCCAAGTTGACACATATATTAAATATTTTAAACATAGTTTCATATTTAGTATTATACAGAGAAAAATATCATTACATTGTCATTTTAAAAAAAAATAAAACCCTCTATAGTAAATGAACATCTAATTCAGCATTCTCCAATGAGATATTTCACATTATGTTCCATTTTTTCATTCTTTTGGTTTTGTTTTGTGATTTCTTGGTTTCTCATAAAGTCATTAGCCTCCATCTGTTCCATTCCAATTTTTAAAGAACTATTTTCTTCAGTGAGCTTTTAAACCTCCTTTTCTATTTGGCTAATTCTGATTTTTAAAGCATTCTTCTCCTCATTGGCTTTTTGAACCTCTTTTGCCAATTGAGTTAGCCTATTTTTCAAGGTGTTATTTTCTTCAGCATTTTTTTGGGTCTCCTTTAGCAAGCTGTTGACCTGTGTTTCATGCTTTCCTTGCATCTCTCTCATTTCTCTTCTCAGTTTTTGTTCCACCTCTCTAACTTGATTTTCAAAATCCTTTTTGAGCTCTTCCATGGCCTGAGCCCATTAAAAATTTATTTTGGATATTTGAGATACAGAAGCCTTGACTTCTATGTCTTTCCCTGATGGTAAGCATCATTCTTCCTCATCAGAAAGGATGGGAGAAGATATCCATTCACCAAGAAAATAACCTTCAATGGTCTTATTTTTTTCCCTTTTTTGGGCATTTTCCCAACTAATTACTTGACTTTTGGGTCCTTTGTCAATAGTAGGGTATACTCTGGGAATCTGTGAGATCTCAGTTCCTCCAAAGGTGGCACAATCAAGCTTGTACTGGTCTGGACATAGCAAGGGATTTTTGTGCCCAGAATCTTAGCAGATACCTCTCCACAGCCAGTTGGCCTCCAGTTGCACAAAGTCAGCACGTGGGGCTGATTTTCAGATAAGCTGGATGGGCAGGGCCACGATTCAGTTTGAGACAAAGACCAGCTCAGCCAGGGCCTCCACCCAGGGCTGAGGTAAGACTCAGCTCTTCAATGCCCCCAGGGGTTTTTACGTTCTAACAACGAAGCTTCCATCCGTGCTGCTGTGGTGGCTCTGTGACTGCTGCCTGCTTCCAGAGCTATGGGAAGGCCCTTCTCCCTTCCTGGCCCCCTGACAAAACCCGTCACTGACCTTTGGTGTCCAGGGGCCAAAGGATCTGAGATCCCACTACTGCGACTGGAGATTCCACCCCCTAGCATTCTCATTAACACTTGGGGAAAGTTGTGTTTTCTTCAGGGTCAATTTCTGTAAAATCAGTTAGTAGCAGGGCGAGGATTGGTGGGACTCTCACATTCATTGCTATGGTGTAGGGAGGCCTAGGAGCTGGCTAGTAGAATTCTCTAGCAGCTCACACTGCAGAGCCACTAATAGCTTACATGAAGACAACCTGATGGAATATAGTGGAAGTAGGGGGCTGACAGTCAGTGAATCAGGGTGCCCAATTGTAAGTGGAACAAGTGCCTCCATCGAAAATGTTCTAGATTTGGAGGCAAAAGTCCTGGATTGAAAATCTACCTCTGCCAATAATTAACTATGTGAATTTAGATGAGTTTTCTGGGTCTCAGTTCACTCATCTCTATAATGATAGGGCTGGACTAGATGCCATGTGATATCCCTTCTGATTCTAAATATATCATGCTGAAAAATAGGGAGTAGGCCAATGGGAAGCACCAAAGTGAAGACAGAAATGGATGCACAAGGGTTAGAGAAAGGCAATTCCAAAGTGAGGGAGCAGGGCAAGATCTATTATCAGTTGGATACAGCAAACAATCTTCTCCGACAACATTCTGCTATCCATCGACACATTTTGAAGTCTTGCCGTGAATCATTGCAGCCTTCATGGGACATGTTTTCTCAGCTTTAAAGGATCATTTCTAAGTAGAGGATGATGGCCTATTAGCTGGTTAGACAGTCACAGGATATCCTAGGATCTTGTTCCTTGCCAATGGGATAAGTTTAGGGTAGATATGTCAGTGATGAGGCTTTAAGGAAGTCTTTAGCATCTAGGTTAAAAGAAGTAACATGTCTCCTGGAATGAAAATGATGAATATGCTGGAGTCTATTCCTTTTCATGGAAGTGTCCCCAGAATGAGAAACAGGGGTTTGATTCCAAGCCAACCAAAGTTCCTGCCTCTCCACCAGCTGCCTCCACTTAAAACAACTTGAAAATGTAATCCCTCTGCTTCTGTCCCCTTTATGGGCTATCTACATTTCAAATTTTATTCAACAAGTTCTTGCAGCATTTCTGCAGTTCAGTTAATATAACATGAGGTTTGGGGGTGTTTGGATTGAATTCACATATTTTCAATAGGATTTAAGAGACTTGAATTCTGACTTTGGTACCTTTCATTCTCCAGAATGTACCCAGCCTCTTCTCTCTCCTAGGAAAGTCAGTGCACAGGCTACGATGACCAATGCCTTTTAATTTGGCATCTCTTTTCTGTAAAGATTCCCACAAAACTGACAGTTCCTCATTGCCTTTGTCCCTAATAATAGGACCTGGGGAGTTCAGTTACCTTCTAGGGTGATTCTTATCCCTATTCCTCTCTCCTGCTACATGACCTCCTCTATTTGAGATGCTCTCCTGGGCTTCAGAGACAGTAATGGGAAAAGAAAATGGCCTTTTTAAATGAGAAAAGTGATCCTCTGAAATTCTATTTATTTTCTGGCCAGGCATACCATCTAAAAAAGGTTTAGTCCACAAAACAAAGATAATATGTCGAAGGGTCAATGGGGCACACTTCTAAGATAGAAATAAAAATCAATATACATCCTTCTGGGCGGTGACATCAGAAGTTCTCAGAATTCTGCCATCAAAACTTTCCTGACAATTCAATAGATGATGCAGGAGTTAGAGAAGAGACCCCAGATGGTTTCTACAAACCTCAGTTGGTTTCACAGCATGAACAGTTAAAGAGATCAAAACAATCTAAAATCTGTTCTAGTCAGTAAAGTAGGCATATCCATGTGGAAGGCACCTGGGGTGAGGAGCACCTATAGAAAGCTGGTGCTTTTAAGTTCTCTGCTCCAAATATGCCTTCCGCCTTTTGTTGTGGTTTGAAACAAAGCTCTGTATATATAAGAACTCCTTCTATAAGCTCCCTATATCCTTTGGGATTTGTGATCTGTCATTAAAGAATGAAATCATTCTTCCGCTATCCTAATAGTTTCCCTTTGTTTTTACCCACCACTTTTCTTCAAATTCAAATTCTGACAGCATTTTATAATTTTGGATAAGTCATATTTAATAATCTTATTATGCACTGGATAGAAAAACTCTCTTCTGTGTGAAATCCTAAACTGAAGACAATTTCAGGTATTCAGAACTGCCCATGTTTTGGAATCAGGGTTCCCAATCCTCCCTCTCCCTCTATCCTCACAACTATTATGTTTCTGAGGTGTAATTAACCTCTCCTCAACTTGCTCTCCTTGCCAACTGGCTCCAGATAGTTTTCCAGATGGAGATTTAAATGGGATGTATCTTGCTGCAATTCCTTGTCTGACAGCCAGGTGATGTAAATAGGATTTAGACCAAATAAGATCAATGCTAATTTGTCTACCTTCCTCTTCTGCACCTAGAGCTCAAGACAAGCCTTTGGAGAGCCCATCTATGCCCTCAGTGCTTGGGTTTGGCAGCTGAATGTGCAGAATGCTTTGAGATGTTTATATGTGTAGTCAGAAATAGTAGTTGGAGTGCATATGTCTTCCCCATAAATTGTAAACCTATCTCCCTCAGGCAGCTAGGTGGCATAGTGGATACAGGTACCAGGTCTAGAATTAGGAAGACTCATCTCCTTGAGTTCAAAGCTGAACTCAGACACTTTCTAGTTGTGTGACTTGGGCAAATCATGTCACCCTGTTTGCCTCAGTTTCCTCATCTGTAAAATGAGTTGGAGAAGAACATGGCAAACCACTCCAGTATCTTTGCCAAGGAAACCTCCATTGGGATCACAAAGGGTTAGACACAATTGAGAAACAACTGAACAAAAAGAAACATTTCCATAATTGCAGTGGTTCCTTTGTGGTGATTAAAAGCCAGGAATAGCAAGCTGTTCCTTCCTACAGAAATTCAGATGCTCTAAAGGATAGAAGAGAAATGGAGGAAGAGGACCCAGTTAAGAGAATCCATTCCTGTTATCTGGTTTTCCCCCATCTATAGAATATGCTTCTTTCACCTTTTAGAATTCTTAGTTTCCTTTAAAATTCAGCTAAGTTTCCTACATGATGTTTTCTCCTTGTCTTTTCCTAATCCACAAGTGATTTACCTATGAGAAAGTTACCTTGTATTTATTTTATTTTAATTGTGAATTCATTTTATTATTTATTTATTTGTTATTTATTATTGGAGTCAGGAAGACCTGAATTCAAATCCTACTTCTGACATTTAATAGACATGTGGTCATGGGAAGGTACTAGAGGGATGTGATTTATTGGAATTATGTTTTTTAAAGGCATCAGTAAAGATGTTTAGAAAAGATATACGCTTAAGAAACAATGAGAAAAAAAAGCAGTATGGAAATTGTTCACTGACTACTAACTAACCATCTGCATTGCTCTACAAATGCTACCTAGAGCCTTGCCAAAATTCTTGCACCCATCTGATGTTCCTCTGAGACTTTAACCTTGTTCATTGTCTGCATTTGGCAAGGTCTGCCTCTGGACCAGCTGCTTCATCTCCTCAGGTTGGAAAATAAACTGGCTGAATTGAAAAAAAAATTCCCAAACCCTACATTCTAAAGCACAAGACGGCTTCCAAATTGTCTCTTAGCAAGCACATTTGTTAATTATGCTTAGACCCACATCTTCTCTACTAATAGCTATGGAAATTATCACCCCTATCATTTATTTAAGCCACTTAACTGGTTCTTTGTGGAGTGGCTTAAGAACAGGTCAGTACGAACTTATCTTGTGGCCAATTTTTATCCCTTTTCCAGTAGCACAGTTGCTTTCAATTCTAAGCCACAACTAAGTTGAATGTATTGACTGGGAGATGGCTAATTAACTGCATAATCTTTAGTTAGGTCTTTTGAAAACACTACCATTTTCTGCTTATTTCCCTTTGACTTAATCTATTTAAAATGTATTTTAAAATGACTTGACTATAGCAAACAATACTTTAAGTCCATTTGCTTCATGAAGCAATTGGCGAGTTAAATATAAATCTTTGTAACTCCTCTAGTGTCTTCCTCACCTGCCTCTTCAAATCACCTTGCACCCTTACCAGCCTGGCTCTGTGACTGATCTCAAGAATGAATCCTTTCATTGATCATTAGTACTTCAGAGAGAGAGAGTATTTTGAACTGCTCTCTGAAACTAGCCACCTAAAAGTTGGTGTTTTCATAAAGTAGATCACTGACCAAAAACATACCTGGAAAAAATACTGTGATTTGAATGGTTTCCTTATATGCCTAGTGACCACCATTGCTAAGGAGGTCTTCAAAATGGCTCCTTTTTTCTAGTTTCCTTAGAGTTACACCCAAGTTTCTGTTTATTTAAGATATAATTCAGAGAAGGAGTAGCAATGGAATCCTAGAATTCTACAATGTTAGTGATAGAGGGAATCTTCTAGATCATCTAGACCAAGAGTTCTCAACCTTTCTTGACTCATGGACCCCTTTGCCAGGTAAAATTGTCTCTGATTCTAACTCCTGTTCTTAATTGCATAAGATAAAAAAGATGGTATTGGAAAAGAAAAATATTAGATATTTTATCAAATATTTTAAAAAACAAGTTAATGAACCCCAGTTTAACAGCCTCTGCTCTAGTTCAATTCTCTCATTTGAATAAGCCAAGACAGAGAGAAGGGAAATTATTTATCCAAGGTCATATGTGGTAAAAAAAAAAAAAAAAAGGATATCTGGGGACAGACATCAGAATAAAAGGCATTGTGAGTACTGCTTGCCACTGGATTCCAACCATGTTTCTTACGGAAGTTCAAAGTGAGCAAGGGTAGTAAGACATGCATTCAGATTCTCAGTGTGATAAAGTAGAAATGGAGAAGGAATTGGAGTTAGGACACTGTTTCCATGTATGAAACTACTCTGACACTGGTTGTTTAACTGTGGACAAATCACTGTGTTACTTCTCTGAGTCTCATTTTCCTTATCTGCAAAATGGATATGCCAATATCTGTGAGATGTCTATCAGGATTGCTGTAGAGATTAAGGGAGATAGAAATTTGAAAAACTTAAATTGCCATAACAACACAAGGCTTTGGAGAAGGACTGGATCCATGATTTTACTGGTCTGTGGAATTCAGGATTGAAGAAGCTCACTTTACCAGGGCAGTTTGGCCATTTCTTTGCAATTTATAGCCTTAGGGAGTTGCCTTGAGTGTTGCAAGGTTAAGTGACTTGGCCGGAATTATGGAGTCAGTGACCGTCAGAGGTAGACCTTGAACTCAGATCAGCTGAACTTCAAGAACGGATTTAAACACTAAGTAAAAGTTTATGTTCATTGTTTTGGAAGGAATCATGTGAACCAAACCAGAGACTGGGTTAGGTAAGAGGAAAGAATAAGAAAATTTCTTATATAATTTGAGAAAAAACTCTTGGATCTCCTACAATGAACTGATGTCAAATGAAGATTTTGTCCTTCACCAAAATATGATTAGCTAGAACACCCAATGAATTAAAACTTTGCTTGCATTTCATTTTACTAGAAGAGTGATAAGAAAAAAATGAAGCAGTTTTGAGACAGCTTGATATAATGGGAATCAAGATGATCTCAATTCAAATCCTGCCCTCAGACAATTACCAGCAGAGTGGCCCTGACCAAGTCACTTAATTTCTTGGTACCTCATGTTGAAAATGAGGGAAACCAAACTCAGGGGCCTCTAAAGGCCCTTCCATTTATGAATTTATGATCTTAATTAAAAAAAAATCCTGGGTCTGATACAGATTCAACTTAGCCCCTTTGCACCTTCAATATAAATATCTCCAAACCTGGATAACAAGAATTCATACGGCTTCATTAATAAGGCCTGAGTCAAGTATTTAATTCTCTTCCCTATATTCTATCCCTTGAGATAGGAAAAAATGGGCTCAGACATTTTAGAGCTGACTTTTTACAACTAAAGTAGAAATAAAACATGGGGGTGGGGGTAGCCCTTAGGAATTTAATGAATTAGATCTTACAAGTTCGTCCAATGTTGTATTTTGTCACATCTTTCTATATTACAATCAGAAGTGTTCTGTTTTATTCTACAATGTATGCGTATTAAATTATATTGACAGAGTTTCTTGCCAGGTCAAGTAACTAAAATAAGAGTGGGGCTTTTGAAAGAAGCTTTCACAAATCTGGTTCTTAGGATATTGCGAAGGATGCATAAAATCAGAGAAGCTGCCATTACAGAGGGCAAAGGTATCTATAATATGGCAAGTTCAAGCTCCAGCAGATGCTTATGTGCAGGAAATTTGACCTGGGCAGTCCTATGGCACAGAACTCACTGCCAATTTAAAGTAGGGTGAATAACCTAAAACAAAAGGATTTGCATTTCCTGGATTTATCCTGCTCATTCCTGCCTCCCAAACCTTTAACTTTCTTTATGGAACCCTCCCTGATTATCCTTCCTGTTCCCAGATATGTCATTTTCTCCATTCTTTAAGCTCTGATGCAATATGGTTTACACTTCTCCTATTGACTTGCCCTATGACAAATTATCTTGTAATGGTTTCTATCATTTTCTTATTTCACCCTACTAGGTAGGAAACTCCTCAAGGGTAGGAACTGCTTTACCTACACAATTCCTAATATAGCAAAATGGACTTAAACACTCAAAAGCATTTTACACTTCCGTTTTAAAAGGACAAAGGACAAAAGACAATTTGCGTTACTTCACAATCCAAGGTGAAGAATGAGTGAAACAGGTGTCATGTAGGAAACTCACAATAATAGTAGCTAAGTGGGGAGAACACTGTGGCAGGGTGAGTTTGGGACTCCCCATGCAACAATCAGTCAGTCAGTCAATAAGCATTTATAAAATACTATATACCAGGCATTGTGCAAAGCATTGGGGATAGAGTGAAGGTAAAACACAGCACCTGCCCTCACAATCAGAGGGAAAGGGTTATGACTGGGCAGGTTGCAGCTTCTTCCTCAACTTCATATAGTACCTGGCACACAGTGGGCATTAATCAATACTCATTCCTTCCTTTCCCTCTGGCACCCAGAAATGGTAGCTCCAGGCTTCCCTTACGTATTCCGTGTGAATGCATGCCTGTGTCTCCAAGGCGCTCCGCCTAATTCTGTGTACACACAATATCTAAACAAACAAAAAAGATTGCTTCAACGATCAGTCTAATTGGCTGCTCAGCATGGTGAAGACCAAACAATCAGTTAATTAAATAGTTCTCCTTGTCACCCTGGGGCAACTTACCTTTGGAGGGAGGAGGCAGCCAGAGGGTGAGGGTGGGTCGTAGCCAACCTCATCATCTTCTCCTTTTCCTCCATCAGCACTGATTCCAAAAACCAACAGACTCCTCTATCAATAAGATAAGCAAAATGATTTCACTGATCAAGCAGTGGCCTGACAGCTGCTAAATAAATCTGGTCTAAATATTATATCAGGATTGAATCAGGTCATTTAGTAATCTTTCTGACTCTTAGGGTCTTTCAAAATAGCCTCTTCAATCTGAGATACATTACCAATACCCTAAGACACCATCGGCTGATCCTTCCATGCTCTCCATCCCTGACTGAGCCCTGGTGGTCCTCCATGCTTAGGATGTTCTCCCTGGTCTCAGTTCCACCTTGTAGAATTCTTCATAGCTTCTTTCAAAGCACAGTTGGGGTATCCTTTCTATAGGAAATCCTGCCTGATTCTCTTCCATTGTTAGTTCTCTTTCCCAAAGCCCACTGGAAATTATAATTATATACAGTTTTTCTATGCAAATCTGTGTATAGGCTGTTTTCTTCCAATAGAGCTCCTTAGAGACAAGGACCGTTTTTGTTTTTCTTTGTATTCTCAGTGTCTAACAGAGTGCCAGGCACAGAGTAACACTTAATGTTTCTAGAACTGGCATTGTGGCACATGCCTATAGTCCCTGCTACTGGAGAGGATGAGGCTGGTGGACAAACTGAGTTCATGAGTTCTGAGCTTTAGCAGAGTTGATTCTATTGACTATACCAATCGGCCCAAATAAGGGTGACCTGGTCTAGACTAGAAGAACAGAGCAGGATAAAGTTCTATGGAGATCAATATTGGCATTGCACACATGAGTGACACACTTTCAGTCTAGGGGGAAAGAGTGAAACCTAATCATTAAAAAAGAGAACCAATAAACAAACAAATAAGTAAACAAAGAAAAAATGAATAAGTAAATGAAGGTTTACTAAGCTGCTTACAAATAATTACATCATGCGATTCTTAAAACAACCCTCAGAAGTAAGTGCTATTATTACCCACATTTTACATATGAAGAAATTGAGATTGAGGGAGATTAAGTAATTTGTCCAGGGTCATACAGCTGGTAAGTATCCAACTTTGGATTTGATCTCAGGTCTTCATGACTCCAGGTCCACCACTCCAAATAAATAAATGAATGAACTGACTCTTCCGATTTCAGATAGCTAGTTGGTACAGTGGAGAGGGCACCTGACCCGGAATCCGGAAGATCAGAGTTCGATTCCAGACTTAGATATTTACTACTTGTATAATTCAGACAAGTCACAACCTCTCTCAACCTCAGTTTGCTTGGCTATAAAATATGAAAAATAATAATGCCTGTCTCTGAGGACCAAACGAAATATTTGTAAATTATTTGGCAAACCTTCAAGCTTTATATGAATTTTAGCTAGTATTATTTAATTTATAAATCATAGAATTTTAGAGATAGAAATTACCTCAAATACCATCTATTCCAACCCCCTTATTTTTCAGATGGGGAACCAGGGCCCAGGGAGACTAAATGACCCGATCAGAGTCATAGGGTCAATTTGTCAGTACCCAAACTGGCCATCCTATTAAATTAAATATCAGGGTTTTTTTGGCAAAACTTATTTAGGGGGAGAGGATTTAGCTTATTATTTAATAGATATAGGAAATTACCTTGTAAGGAAACTCCCCCCATGCAAGTTAGTGTCATCTAGTGTCTTAGTTGCCTGGATTGAATACTAACTGTTTAAGTGACCTGCCTAAGGCCACATGGACAGGATATGTCAAAGACAGGACTTGATCCCAGGTCTTTCTGGCTCCAAGGCTAGTTCTCTATTTATTCTAACAGGTTGCCTCAATAAAGCACATTTATTGGTCCCAAATGTTTGAAATGTCTTGGGTTGTATCTAAGAAACGAAATCTTGATAGGTCTGTGTAAGATTTTAATGGACTTCTCTGAAGAAAAATACGTAAAACAATCAAGGCTTCCTTTTTTTTCCTGTCCATAAAAATACTCCATTCTCAAAGGAAGAACATAAATTAAAGAGGAAATGGATGGAAAAACTAAAACCTGAAGTACTCTTAGACTGATCTAGGGAAATTAACTAGGCCATCTTCCAATCCCAGTGATGCTCAGGGCTTAAATTGGCTAATCCCTGGTCCAGGTACTGCCCCAGCTTTTGGCATTGACAGTGCCTAGCACTGTTATTTTCTTCTAGATACACAATAAGCAAAGAAAAACAAAGAGCCCCTTTAAAGGAAGAACCTTCACAGATCAGTCCCCTGCAGGAAGCTGCAGCACTTTATTTAAATCACAAAGCATTATGCTGTCCGATTTGTTTTGGATTTGTGTAACAGGAGAGAAGAAATGGAGGTCATGGCTTCTTCTGGTCATTAGAAATCCCTGAATACTTTATGTAACAGAGGAGGTGTTAACCTGAGTGTTTTGGGCCCTTTTCCAATATAGATGATTACATTCTAGGCAGTTACCTCCCCCTGCTGCTTCACTTCCCCACAGTCCTCTTTTTATTTCACTTCAGTACAGGGAGGGCTACCTGTGCTTGAGAAATGGTTTTTGTATTCCAGCTGAGAATTGTATTAAGTCCACTCTTCTATTTTTGTCATCCTCCATTCCTACATTCTCTCATGACTAAATTCTCCCTCTTAGCCACTCCTTATTCTCATTCTTTTCCACTAAGTATTCATTCTCCTCACTTCCTACATTCGAATCCACCTCAATGCTCATTCTCCTATGTGCTGATAGTTCCACGCCCATGCTTCCAGCACACATTCATCAGACTCTTTAAGGTGTCTTCTCCCATTCCTGTGTTTTGGGCCACTCCTGCGCCTCCATCCTCCCATCTTCACATTCGAGTAGACTTCAGCATCCTAGACTGTTCCTGGATTCTTATTCTTGCCAGCACCTCCTCAGTCTTTTCTATTCTGACTTCCTGGACCAAACTTATATTCTTCTCCATTCCTCCTTCCTAAACCACTCCAACATTTTCAGACCTTTTCATGCCTAGTCTCATTTCTCCCACTATGACTTCCTACCCCATGGCTACCTTCTCATTCTCTCCCATTACAACATTCTAGTTCATGCCTGAATGTGTATTCTCATTTCTATATTCTAGCCATCCCTGTTTCCGCAGTTCTGCATTGTGATTCTTCTCCATTCCTATAATTTTAGCCATTCTCCTCCACCCCACCCCTAGTTGGTCTCACTCCTCAATTCTCATTCTCCCCAGCTCCTACATTCTTATTTTCTTTCATTCCTACATTTTAGCCTACTCCAGCGTTCTCATTTACCCTATCCTAACTTAGTAGTCTCCTTTTAAATCCTTATTCCCTCCATTCCGAAATTTAGTCTACCCCAGAATTGTCATTTTCTCCCATTCTTGCATACTCATTCTCCATCTCTCACACTCTCATTTTTCATTCTATTCCCCCCCCTCACCGTACACACCTCTAGCACTTTATCTTATCTGCTGAATACTTAACAAGGGACATGTAATAATTATGTAACTTTAATCAACATAAACTCTAATAAGTGCCTGATACTGTTATGAACATTGCTATTCATGAAATACTGATGTATAAGAAGTTACACGTTAATATAACTTTTTTTTATTCATGTTTAGAAACGGAACTGCTCTGATGTAGATCACTGAGCTGGAATTTGAGAGGTGTTAATAGAGGTGATTAGTGCATCACTGTGAGGGGAACCCGTGTAGCAAAGTGAGAATTCAAGATGCTATGAATCTGAAAGCGGTTTTGGAAGCCCCCAAATAAAAATGGGTGAGACAAAGGTTCTTTCGCACACGTATAGCTTGGGGATCGGTCATTATCTCAGATCGTCATTTCATAAAGATTCCCCAGCCTCCCTCCAAAAGGTCTAGTCCATTATCTCTTCATTCTAAACTACATCCTTCTCTGTAGACAGAATTAAAAATGAAATATTGTAATGATCTCAAGAAAATAGAGTGTCAAGAAAAGAGCAATTGGACTTGTTTAGACCGTTGATTCTCAAGGAAGTTGCCTGAGCTCTCCCTGGTTTCCCTCAGAAACAACACTAACTCAAACCTCTACATGAATTCTGAAGCAATAGAATCCACCAAAAAACAGAGTGAAACCATTTTCCAGCCCAAGGTAAATTAGAAGGACTTCACAAAAGGTCTTTCTCACGGGTAAAAGGGAAGTGCAGCTCAGGGTAGGCAGTGTCCAGGTAAATCAGAGGGAGTTTCTTAGTCATAGAACAGAGCAGAAACCAAGATGCCTATGGTCCAGGCTCAGTGGGTCAGTGGCACAGCAAGCCAGCTGTGAGGCTTCCAGACCTTGTGGAGTAATCAAGCTGCCAGCCCCCAAACCCAGGGTACAATAGGTACAACTAATCTGGGACACCCTCACACAGTGGGCAAGCTGTTAGCCCCAGAGGTCCCTGCACAGAAAACCAGTGACCAGGCCCCTGACTCACAGTGTAAAAAGTTTGGGACCATGCCCTCTGTACTCTACAGCAGAGCTTAACTTTTTAAAATGAGCAAAAGACGACAAAGAATCCTGACTATAGAAATGTACTATGGTGGCAGGGGAGATCAAAATACATGCAGGAAAGAAGTTAAGGAAGTGAATTGAATTTTAGAAAAGTTAGATATGATAGATCTCTGGATAAAATTCAATGCAGATAGAATTATACCTTTTTTTCTCAGTGGTACATGGTACCTACACAAAAATCTACCATGTATTAGGACATAAAAACCCTTACAATCAAATGCAGAAAGGCAGAAATATTAAATGCATCCTTTTCTGATAATGACACAATAAAAATTACATGCAATAAAGAGCCATGGAAGGATAGATAAAAAAAATTAATTGGAAACTAAATAATCTAAACCTAAAGAATGAGGGGTCAAACAACAAATCACAAAAACAATTGATAATTTCATCCAAAACAATGACAATGAGACAACCTATCAAAATTTATGCGATGCAGCTAAAACAGTACTTAGGGGAAATTGTATATATCTAAATGCCTACATGAATAAAATAGAAAAAGAGGAGATCAATGACCTGGGAATGCAATTTTAAAAAACTAGAAAAAGAACAAGCTAAAAATTCCCAATTAAACATCAAATTAGAAATTCTGAAACTCATAGGAGAGATTAATAAAATTGAAAGTAAGAAAATCTTTGAACTAATAAATAAAACTAAGAGCTAGTTTTATAAAAAAATAAAATAATAAACCTTTGGTTAATTTGATTTTAGAAAAGAAAGAAAAAACCAAATTACCAATATAAAAAAAGGAAAAGGATGAATTCATACCAACAAGAAGAAATTAATGCAATAATTAAGAACTATTTTGTTCAACTACATGACAATAAATCTAACAATCTAAGTGAAACAGATGAATATTTGCAAAAATGTAAATTGCCCAGATTAATAGAAGAGGAAATAAAGTGCTTAAATAATCCCATTTTAGAAAAAATAAATTGAACAATCTATCCATGAACTCCTGAAGAAAAAATTTACCAACAGCAGAAGGGATTTACAAATGAATTCTACCAGACCTTTAAAGAAAAATTAATTATAATACTATAAAAACTATCTGGAAAAATAGGTGAAGGAGTCTGGTCAAATTCCTTTTATGACACAAATGTGGTGCTGATACCTAAAACAGGAAGAACCAAAACAGAAAAAGAAAATTATAGACAAATTTCCCTAATGAACAATGATGGAAAAATTTTAGATAAAATATTAACAGAGAGATTACAGCAACTTATCACAAGGATAATACACTATGACCCGGTAGGATTTATACCAGGAATGTATGGCTGATTCAATATTAGGAAAACTATGAACATAATTGACCATATCAATAAGAAAACTATCAGAAATCATATGATTATCTCAAGAGATACTGAATCTCAAGAGATACTGAAAAAGCTTTTGATAAAATACATCACCCATTCCTATGAAAAATACGAGAGAACATAGGAATAAATGGAGCATTTCTTAAAATGATAAAAAGTATCTATCTAAAACCATCAGCAAGCATTATTTATAATGGGGATAAGCTAGAAGCCTTCCCAGGACAATCAGGGGTAAAACAAGGGTGCCCATTGTCACCAATATTATTCAATATGGTACTAGAAATGTTTAGTTTTAGCAACAAGAGACAAAAAAAGGAATTGAGAAAAACTATCACTCTTTGCAGATGATATGATAGTATACTTAGAGAATCCCAGAAAACCAACTAAAAAAACCTCTTGAAATTAACTTTAAAGTTAACTTTAGGAAATTTACAGGATATAAAAGAAACCTACATAAATCATCAACATTTCAAAAATTGCCAAAAGCACAGAAGCAAGAGATAGAAAGAAAAATTCCACTTAAAAGAACTGTAGAAAACACAAAATATTTGGGAGTTCTGCTTGCCAAGACAAACCCAGTAACTATATGAACATAATTACAAAACACTGTTCACACAAATAGAGTCAGATCTAAACAACTGGAAAAAATGTCAATCATTCATGGGTAGGCAGAGTTAACATAATAAAAATGATAATTCTATCTAAATTAATTTACTTATTTATTTCACACCAAACTAATAAAAAATATTTTATAGAGCTAGAAAAATTAATAACAAAATTCATCTGGAAGAACAAAAGTTTAAGAATATCAAGGGAATTAATGGAAGGAAGGTGGTGTAGTCATACCAGACCTAAAATATATTATAAAGCAGCAATCATTCAACAATTTGCTATATTGGTGGAAATGATCATAACTTTATACACAAGACACAGTAGTAAGTGAGCATAGCAATTTACTATTTGATAAACCGCAATATTCTAGCTATAACTCACTATTTGACAAAAACTGCTGGGAAAACTCAAAAATAGTATGGCGGAAATTAGGCATACTAATATCTCACATTGCATACCAAGAAAAGTTCAAAATGAGTGCATGATTTAGACATAAAGGTACCATAAGCAAATTAGGTGAGCAAGAAATAGTTTACCTGTCAGATTCATGGGGAATGGAAGAATTTCTGACCAAATAAGACATAGAAAACATTATGAAATGTAAAATGGTTAATCTTGATTATATTAAATTAAAAAGTTTTTGCACAAACAAAACCAACACAACCAAGATTAGAAGGAAATCAGAAAGATGGGAAACAATTTTTATAGCATATATTTCTGATAAACATCTTATTTCTCAAATATTTAGAGAAGTGACAAATTTATAAGAATGCAAGTGATTCCCCATTTGATAAATGGTCAAAGGATATAAACAGGCAGCTTTCAGGTGGAGAAATAGAAGCTATTTAGTCATATGAAAAAGTACTCTAATCACTTTTGATTAGAGAAATGTAAATTAAAACAACTCTGAGGTACTACCTCACAACCATTAGATTGGGCAATATGATAGAAAAGGAAATTGATAAATGTTGGAGAAGATGTTGGAAAACTTGGACACTAATGGATTATTAGTGGAGTTGTGAACTGATCCAACTATTCTGGAGAGTAATTTGGAACTATGCCCAAAGGGCAATCAAATTGTGCATATCCTTTAATCCAGCAATACCAGTATTAGGTGTATATCCCAAAGAGATCATAAATAAAGGAAAAGGGTCTATACGTACAAAAATATTTATAATAGCTCTTTTAGTGGTAGCAAAGAACTGGAAATTGAGAGAATGCCTATCAATTGGGGAATGGCTAAACCAGTTGTGGTACATGAATGTAATGGAATACTACTATGCTATGAAAAATGATGAACAGATAGGTTTTAGAAAAACCTGGAAAAACTTACATGAATTAGTGCTTAGTGAAATGAGCAGAACCAGAAGAACATTGTACAAAGTAAAAGTTAGCTCCATATGACGATCAACTATTAGACTTGGCTCCTCTCAGCAAGACAATGATCCAAGACAATTCCAAAAGACTCTTGTTGAAAAATGGTATCCATGTTCAGAGAAAGAACTATGGAGTCTGAATGGAGATCAAAGCATATTATTTTCACTTTTTTGTGTCACTTTTCTCTTTTGTTTTGTTTTGTCTTTCACAGCATAACTAATGTGGAAATGTTTCCATGATTGCAAATGTATAACTTACATCAGGTTGTTTGCCATCTTGGGGAGGAGGAAAATTTAGAACTCAAAATCTTGTAAGTTTGAAAGTTGAAAAAAGGAAATATCAAAGTATAGGAGGCTGTTCCTGAGATAAGGCCTAAGATAAGGTATAGGGTTGTAAATTCTCTGACCATGACAAGGTGGCAAGTCAGATAAAGTATGTTCTTTATCACGTTCCTTACAAAACAGAATTCAAAAACAAATCATTTAAGCACCATTTTTTACAGTGTTCTCCTGGTAATGGGAGCTATCCAAGCAAAGATTGTATGATGGTCTATTAGGAATTTAGCAAGAGGGATTCTTGGCTCCAGTAGGAAGTTAGAACATAATAAGCTCTTTGCAAGAGGCTTATTCCATTCATTTTATTTGTATCTCTAGTGTCTGGCATACAGTAAGTGCTTACTAAATGATTGCTGGATAATTAAGCAATTGAAGGGCATTCCTTCTAAAGTCTCTTCCAGCTTTAAGGTTGTTGGAGTCTGCTTCTATGTCTCCAAATAATATCTTTTTTTGTAAGTATTTAACTCTAATGAAGACCAAGGGATTAATTTTAATCCAAAATAGGCAGAGGCAGGAAGTGGGGAGATAAGTTAGGATAGAGGAATTACTTATTTCCAGGAGCATTTTAATTTAGAAAAGCTGTTGATAGGGCTGACTTCTACCCAAAATAGAGGTGCTGAGGTAAGTAAAACTGGTTTGTGGGTAGGGGGTTGGGAGATAGGAGACATAGGGAACTGAACCCTGATAGTAGCTGCAAAAAAAGAAAAAGTAGTTTGTGTGCCCATCTCAGGGTCTAGCAGCACACAGAGAAGATCACCAGGAAATTGTGACGAATTTGAAATTGTTGGATGAAACGGGGGAGGGAATCCTGGCATTATCTTGACTAGCATAATAACCATTGTTTCCAAAGTTCTCGTTTCATTTCCTTCAAAACCTCTTCTCCAGTGTGATCTTTGTGACTGGCTCTAAAATAAAAGGAGTAGAACTGCCCTGACTAACATTCAGACTAGGAACTGTTTTCTTGCTAAACGTATTGTGCAGCTGGAATGAATGATCCATACAAATCTCTAAGGATCAAGTCATCATTCTGACCAAAACTTATAGGAAATCTCCTACCATCAAGAATATTAAACAATTAACTAATATTTATTAAATACTTATTATGTATCAAGTATTGTGCTTTTTGCTGGAGAGGGGAAAAAAGACTTCACCTTCAAGGAGCTTACATTTTAATAAGATGGATACAGCTATCTTTCTGTGCCTCCATCATTTATACTATCTCTGCATGAGGGAGTTCACTGAGGCAGTGAATGGAGACTATCTCCAAATGCCTGCATTCAATCATCACCTCGTCCAATATTACAGGTCACTACTCTATTCTCACCCTGCCTCCCCAGTTCAAATTCTAGCTCCATTACTCTGTTATTTGGGTAATCACTGAACTTCCACCGGCCTCAGTTTCCTCAACTGTAAAATAAGCGGTTTGGTTAGCCTACCTCTGAGATCGTCATCTAGCCCCAAAGCTCATATCCTATGATCCAAGATCTTCTTGCTGAAAATATTGAAATTCCTTCCTCTCCTTAGGAAGATCAGAGGAAGGCTTCCTTTACTAAGTAGCTCTCTAAATTTGGAGTATTTGAGTACCAAGTGTATTCATTCATTTAAGGGCTTGTGAGAGCATTTTCTGAGGCTTCAGGAGTTGACAAGTGCTACATGTTTGAAAACACATTGACAAAAGACTCCTAGAATGATGCTCAGAATGGTTTAATGTGTCTCCATCCCTCTCTCTCTTGTGTTGTCTGTTCCATTGATCTACTTCTTTATCTTTTAACCAATACCACAGTTGTTTTGATGACTGGTGCTTTTTTAATACAGCTTGAGGTCTATAAGTGCTATTTTCCTTTCATTCACTCCTTTTTTCACTATTTCCCATGATAGTCTAGAATTTTTGCTTCTCTAAATGTGGTGTTATTATTTTATTGAGATCTGTAAAGTATCCATTTGATAGTTTGATTGATACATTACAGCTGTAAATTAACTTTGGTAGTATTGTCATTTTTTATTATATGCCCCCATCACTCTCAATCCCTGAAATAAAGGCTTAACAACACAGATATAATCATGGCTGCAGCACTGCCTGATTGGCACAGAAATAAATACTTAAAAAAATAATAGCAGTGTACATCGATACAGTGGCATATGATGGTTATAAAACTCTTAACATGCATTATCATATTTGATCCTCACAGATTCTCATGGGCACAAATAACTATAATGAAAATTAGAATGTGCTAAAGAGAGAACTTACTCCTGATTTAGTGGATGAGAAGGTGAAGTCGATGCTCCTGAATTGGGCCTTGAAGGATGCTAGAGATGGTAGGTCAATAAATTACATGTATGGGTAGGTAACATGAACAAAAACATATTAGGTGGTAAAAGATAGAATGAGTTCAGGAAAATGTGAGGAGTCCAGTTTAGCTGGGGTTTAGAGAAATGAAGAGTCTTATGAAATAAAGCTAGTGGTAGACTGGAGTCAGATTGTACGTACAGGGTCTTAAATATGTTAAGAACTATAGTCTTCATCAGTAGGTAAAGGAGAGATAGAAAGAAGTTTTTCTTTAAATAGTGGGTTGAAATGATCAGAACTGTTCATTAATCAGTCAACCAACATTTTTTAATCACCTATTATATGTCAGGAATTATGCTAAGTGGAAGCTATGCTAGGGGAAACTAGGTGTGTTGTTGTGTTTGTACTTCGTTTTCAAAGATGACCATGACATCAGGGAATGATGACATAACTTGCAGTTGACTTGGATTTGAGTGAGGGAGGGCTGTGCAAGGTCACCAGCCTCACTTTCTCCTCCTGAGCCATCTGAGTCCAGTGGCCAGATATTCAGCAGGAGGCCTGGAGAGGGCCTAGGATGCAGTGGGAGACCTTGACTCTTTTAAGCTAAGGCCTTTTCAGGTTCTCACTTTGAGTGAGGTAATGCCCATTTAGTAAATAGCCCTCTTTAAGAAGTGAGTCAAGGGATGGCCAACATTTGTTAATGCGGTATTTAAAAGAGTCCAGTGAGAAGATGATGAAAGGCAATTTGAAAATGAATACAGAAATATTTTTCCTCTTAGAAAATGTATCTCATTAATTTATTTTTATCCTTTAATTAAGTTCTTTGTAAATGCCCAATACATAAGAGACCCTTAACAAATGCAAGTTGGATTGAATAGCTTAAAAGACAGACCACCACCCTAAAGGGTTTTTATTAGTACAATAAAGTGCTTTAAAAAAAAAAAAGGCAAAGTTTTCATGGTCAGGACAGTGGATAGATCACTGGGCTTGAAGTCAGGAAGACTTATCTTTCTGAGTTCAAATCCAGCCTTAGACACTTACTATTCATGTGACTCTAGGCAAGTCACTTAACCCTGTTTGCCTCAGTTCCTCATCCATAAAATGACCTGGAGAAGGAAATGACAAATCACTCCAGTATCTTCATGAAGACAACTCCAAATGGGGTCACAAAGAGTCATGGATGACAGAAACAATGGAACAACAAAATATGCTGGATGTTATACTAAGTGCTAAAGATGCAAAAGCAAATTAAAAAAACAACAACAACAAATCACCCAGTCTTTGTTCTCAAGGTGCTCATAGTCTAACGGGAAATACAACATGTAACTAATTATAGGCACACAGGGTAAGTTGGGTGCATGTGGAGGGGAGTAAGGTGTAAGATGACAGTCTAAAACATTTAATACAATCTTAGGCTGAGTTAAGACACTCAAACTGTTCAGGACTAGGGAGAAGAGAGTCCTTACATGATGTATCCTAATCAGTCTACTTCTCAAGTACTACATTTAGTTCTTTAAATTTTAGGAGGGCTTTCATGTGGAAGAGTGATTAGATTGGTGAGATTTGGTACTAAAGGACTGGAAAAGAATCAGGGATGGGAGTTTTAGAAAGATAGATTTAAGTTCAATGTAAGGAAAAAAAACTTCCTAACAACTATAGTTAGTTGGTTGGTCCATTAATTTGGATATCTTGGACAGACACTGTGGATGGATAATGAACTGGGTCCTATACAGAGAGTAGAGAGGAGGAGGGGATTGCCCTTGGAAAACTGAAGAATTTCTTTTATAACCTCATGTTTTTCTTTGAAACAAAGTCACTGCATGCTTTTCTTTTTCTTTAAAGCATGGTTTTTTAAAAATCATTAATTAAATTTTTTTAATGTGCTACAATCACCACCAAAAAACTTAGATTTTTACCACCCCCATCTATCCCTCCCCACCCCCCTCCCTCCCCAAGAT
>CM053770.1:70253109-70310917 GCA_028658325.1 Potorous gilbertii
TTCTTTCTCTGAATGTGGAAGGCATTTTGTCTTAGAAAGCCACTGGGAATTATTATTTTTTCTTAAGATCTTGTGTTATTATGAAGTTCCAAGTCTACCAGAAAAAACTCTTGCACACTGTGGTCATTGCTGTACTGCATCCTTTTGAACACTGACAGACTACGAGTGATGGATGAAGGCAAGTCAGGCAATATCACAGTCTCCGAAGAGCTGAAGTTGAGTATAACTCAACAGGCAATGGAGAGGAGCTGGGTGGGTCAGAGCTGACAGCCTGCAATACACTGTAAGCAAAAAAACTGACCAGATGAAACAAAATCAGAGATGCTTTGAGAGAAATATATAATTCAACATATATATATATATATACATATATATGTCATGTAGAGTGCCATTTTCATTATTTGTATCCATAGAATAACAAGAGCACTAGGGAAAGATCCCCAGAACGTTGGGTGGACCTCCTCTAGTGATCTATGGAATGGCAAAGACAGAAGCCGGACAGGCTAGACAAGAGGCAAGGATGGGCTGTGATGGGCATCGTGGAGGGGGCATCTGGAACGATGAGGTCACAGATCCATTGAGGGAAGAAATAATGACAACGGTAAAATTACAGCTACAAGAAGAACAATAATAAAGGAAAGAACCCTGGCTTCACAGTCAGGTCCTCTCTCCATCAATCCATCAACGAACATTAGCAATCATGTACTATGTGCCTGGGTGAAGGTGAGAAAGTTACGTAACTTTTCTGAGACTCAGTTTTCTTATCTGTAAAATGGGGGTGATAATATGTACAGTGCCTACCTCATAGAGCATCTTCAAGCCCAAATGAGCCAATGTATATGAAGTGACTTATAAAATTTAAAGCACTAAAAGCATTGCTGTTGATAATGGGTTTTCTCCACAATAATCTCATGAGATAGGGCAGGGGTGGGGAATCTGTGACATTGAAGCCCCTCTGGGTCCTCAAGTGTGGGGTCACATGTGCCCTGAGATGGGGGTCAAGTATTAGTTCCCATTTGGCAAATAACTAACCAGAAGCTTGGAGACGGTTTGTCTAACCTTATCACATACTTCAGTGCTTAATATATGTCATGCTCCAGGCAAGCAAAATGCATCCCTTTCTCATCCTGCACTCTCCATGTCTTTGTTCATATCATTCCTTTACACCTGGAATGTGCTCTAACCCATCTTCATCTGCTGATTTTACTCCCATCATCCTTCAAAGTTTAACTCAGATACCACCTCCTTCCCAAAGCCTTCCCTGACCCTTTCAAGAGAAAGAAATCCCTCCTTTCACAAATTTCTCATAGTACTTTGCTTAGACCTATTGTCTTATAAATCATAGTTCTTTACATATTCTTCCCTTCCCCCACTGGACTATGAGGACCCTGAGAGCTGGGCTTTGGTTCTGTCTGTCTTTGTTGGCAAGGCATCTAGCACAAGGTTTTGTGTATAACAGGTACTGGATACACATTGGTTAAACTATCTACCACTGACATAATAAACCCTGGTTCTCCTGACTCCCAGTCCTGAGAAAACACTGATGCCTATCAGTTGCAAAGAGAGCTCTCTTGCATGAGCTGCTACTTTGATGAGCATTTCCCTTCTTGCATTTGAATCAGAAGAGGTCAGGTCTTCTTGTAATGAGCAGATCTGAAAGGTGCTTCCAATAATTTATTCTCAAATATCTTGGTTACTGGCTCAAAGCTCAAGGATATTCAAATGAAGCTGGTTTCAAAGCTGAGGCATTTCACAGAAACACAGACAGTGCAACTATAAAGGAAGGAAGGATAACACATTTATACAGCAGTTTAGAGGCCACATGCTTAGTGGATAGTTACGCTGAGAGTCAGATGTCTTGGCTTCCAATCCTACCTCTGATCCAAAAGAGGGTATAACTAAAGATAAGTCACTAAACCTCTCAGTGGTCCTGGAAACTCTAAAATTACAAGTTGCAGAACATTTGTTGACCTGCATTGGTAGGGGAAGTTTTATTACTGGGTGTTCCCTACACCAAGGAAATTTGATCTGGTCAAAAAATGAAGCATTTTGAGACTTAACTTTAAAATAATTGTAAGGTTTCTTCCCTAACCACCCTATGGTTCTATATTATCTCCATTTTACAGATGAGAGAAGTGAGGCTCAAAAAGCGTGACTCTCAGTCATTTGTCCATATCCAATCAATTTCCTCTCTTCCTGTCTTCTTCCATTAAAAGTATAGTAATTATGCTGGCATCCATTAGGTCAGGCAATCCATATCCTTGTAACAAAGTGTTCTTTTCCCCTAAGCCCTCGAACTTGTAGGACATTTAGACTTCAGGAAAATGGAGTATCAGTCCATTGCTCAATCAATAAGAAAGTAGCTAAACATATTATTCATAACAATCATGCCACTCCCCTACTCCAAAATCTTCAGTGGCTCCCCATTACCTAAGGATAAAAACTCATTAGTCTTGCATTTATGACTCTCCCCAATATAGTTCCAATCTATTTTTGCAAACATTTTGTAATACTCTCTCTCAGTAACTTTAAATTATAAATGGAAGTACTGACTATTCCTTAATCTTGTTCTGTACTTCCCTACCTCCAAGTCCTTCCTATAAGGAATATAATTTTATCTCATCTCCTCTTGTCGAAATCTTCCTTCCCTCATGGTTCTGCTCAGGTGCTAGAGAGGTTGCTGTGGGAAAAAGTGTTGGATCTGAGGTCAGATGACTCGGGATCAAACACAGACTCTCATATTTATTACTTGGATGCTCCCCCTCTGTAAATATCTGTTTTCTCCTCTGTAAAATGAGGGGACTTCTAAAAATCTCTTCCAGTTTCACATCAAAAACTCTATTGTCCTGTTATATTCCACAAAACCTCTCCATCCCCTTCACCATATTATGTATCCTTATCTGGGTAGATTCCATAACTTCCCTAATAGATTATACATTTCTTGAAGACAAGTACTATGCCATTTTTAAAAATTACACACAATTTAAAAGTTGTGTAAGAGAATGTGGTAGTGCTTTAAAACTAGAAAGCACTCAGGTTTTTGCTACTGCTACTGCTGTTGCCTGCGGTTCCCTAAGGTGTATCTGGCAGGGGGAGAAAATGGAGCACAGGATTAGAACAGAGGGAACCTCGACCCTTAGGGAGTTGGGTTGAGAACTTCATAGTGTTTATATGTGTGAGTGCTGAAAAGTATATGGAAGTAGAGAAAGCTGATGTCAATGCTGATTACAGATACTAGAGAATCCACAAAATTAGAAAAGAAAAAAAATGAGGTTTGACTGTGTATTAGTAGCTAATTACAGTCATTGGGAGGAATTGTTTTCCATTTATGTTTAATTATAATACTGCACAATGTTTATGGGCTATATTAACTTTGTTATAAGATTCATTTCTCTTCCAAAAGTAAAAGTGAACGTACGTGCTGAGTTTTCCTTGATGGATGCTTGCTTACTTATACAAGATAGTCATCTGTTCATAACTTTTTGAAACTAGTGTGAATATTGACTAGATGATCTTTAAGGATTCTTTTAGTAACACCATACTATCGATCTGTTACTGGTCAATGACATCTATTACAGAAGGCCAATTCACATTCAAAGTGCAGAATGGAGTCCACATGTGAGAATCATCCCTGTTGAATGCATATCTCCCTCATACCTCTTTAATGATATATACATATCTTTAATGACACTTGGAATTCATAAGCTGAAGGTTAAATGCCAGACTACTCAACAGGCATTGGTTAAGTACCTACTAATGCGTCTGGCCCTAGGGAAAGGAAGGTATTTAGGAACACTATTTGTAAGGAGCTTAATATATTCTACTACTGGAAAACACAAGTATGCACAAATAATTATATATAAACATAATATGTGTGCATGTATTTATACATGTTATATATGTATACATGTATGTCTATACACAAATACATGCACACAAAATAGGAGGCAGCTTGGTACAATAAATAAGAACATTGGGTTAGGCATCAGGATGACCTGATGCAAAGTCATTTCCCCTTTCACTGCCTTAATTTTATTATCTCTAAAAAGGGGATTATTGGTGGCAGCCGCTTCGCAGCACTGATGCTAGAATTAAGTGGGATAATATACATAAAGCTCTTTCCAAGCTTAAAAGTGTTAACTAAATGTTAGTTACTACTATTATTTCAAGGAACACAAGAGACTGTAAGGATCAAGAAAGGTCTAACATGGAAACTAGTCCTTGAGTTGAGCTTTGAAAGAAGTAAGAGATTCTGAAAGGTGGAGTCGTGGAGGTAACATCTTTTAACCATGGGCTACAGTGCATGCCAAGGCACAGAGATGGGAAATGGAATTCTATGTGTAAGGAAGAGCAAGAAGGCAAATGTGTTCATCAAAGTCCTATCTATCCTCGCTGCCCTGTCCAGCTGCTTGCAAAGGGGAAAGTCAAAGAAAATCTAAACCAGTGAATTTATGCTGGGTTACTGTATGCAGCTAGTATGGAACTGGTGTCTCCATAAACTTGACTTTGCTCTGACATCGAGTTGGTAAAACTGCACTCTAGTCACTCCTGCAGTTTATTCCAATTTAGGAATATTCTATCCTATTGGTAGGTTGCTAAGAAGAGCTCAGGATCTTTATCAGCTAAGATGGTAGGAGGTGAGATTGATCTAGCAGGGTGGCTGGCATATTGTTACTGCTGAAATTTACTTTGTTGCCTAGTTGGGAGAGTACTAAATATACAGGGAGAAGTGAGGGAAGCACTCGATCTGGCACTAGTGAAACATCCCCAAACAGGATATTTACTTTCAAAGTTACTGCTGAAAATAACCATTTCATCATTCAGCATTTAGAATGAAAGATTTAGAAAGGTTTTGGGTTCCCAGTTTGGGTGCTTGGAACACTTCCTTCCTGTCACATCTCAGTGTCTATCCCTTCTACAGGTAAATCCAAACCCAGTCAGTCAATAAGGATTTATTAAATGCTCACTGTATGTCAAGCACTGGGGATACAAATACAGGCAAAAGGAAAGCTAGTACCTGCCTTCAATTAACTTATATTCTGATGGGGGTGGGAGGAAGAATGAATATAGAAGGAGGGTACAAAGTGAGGGTTGGGGTAGAAAGGTACCTCCTGAAAGGAGGAAGACATGGTGAAATACAGAAAGCTAGAAATAGAGAATAAAGGTTACACCATCTTGGCTCTATTCCAATATGAAAAGTCTGAGAGGAAGTCAACAATAGGTGAAGGGGAAGAGGGGGTGGTTCTAGGATAGAAAGGCATAGGAGATTAAGAGAAATCTCAGGATGAGAAGGCAACGGAGGCATGGTGATATAGGAGGGAGGATCACAAACAGATTTAGGAAAGGAATGAGCCCCCCAAACTACTGAACAAGTGAGATAAAAGTGCAAGATTACTCTGTCTTTTTTTTTTTTTTAGCAACATACCATTTTGCCCTTTTATTGAAGACATGAAAGTGTTCTTGAAATACTTTTGGTTATTGTTCTTCTTCCCCCTCTAGATTGTAAAGCACTAGAGAACATGGACCAAGTATTGTTTTTGTTTTAAACATCTAAAAAATCTTCCTTATATTAGTTGTTCAAAGGTGTTTTCTTGATTAGTTGGCTACAGCATCGCAATAGGGTAAGTCATGGTGAGTGCTAGGTTTCAACTAATATATGCAATCCGTGACTCATTTGCTTTTAACATCAAAAACCTCATTTGATTCATCTGGAATATATTTAGCAAGCCAGGACACATACTTGATCGGATCAATGAGGAGCCAGCAGTAAAGCAAGCAAATCAATCAGCTGCCCAGGCAAAGTTTCCCTGATAATGAGGTTTTAAGGAGATTTGGGTTTACTGATTTCTATCTCCATAACAAGTTGTGACCAACATGGAAAGTCAAGACCTAGAGCTTAATGTGTAAATAACCGAGGACATTTCTACTACCTGTGCTGAAATAACTGAATGTGTAACCCCAATTCACAAAGCTTCCTACTCTGCTTTGCTCTGAGTCACTGCTCCTTCATGGATATGACATACTATTTGCTGAAAAGTATAGGTATGCATGTGTGTGTGTGTGTGTGCATGTTCAAGTGCGACTCAATGCATTTTCATACTTTAAGGATAATATTTAACTTTTCAAAATAGTACACAATCTGTGGAATAGAATTCCTTTCTATTCTCATCAAAATGTATATATTGAACCACCAATAGGTTTATTCTTCCCTCTTTGGGTGGTTGTATGTTAAGCATATAACTCCATGTCCAAAGAGGCCATTTTCAAGGTGTTCTTTTTTTCTTAACACTTCCTTTATTTTTTTAATGAATAAATCCTCACATTTTTCTCTTTACTAGATAACATTTGGATGCTTCGGATGTAATTAGTTGAAGAAAGATTTCTTTAATATTCCAATTATTGATTCAATCAAAGGTTCTCCTAAGCCGATGTTCTCTAAATGGGATTGTTCTAACTTTCCTGATGTACACCAGAACTGCAGAGTAAAAGATACAGACTTATCAGTAAGGAGATGATCTGCTTCCAAATGGACAGAGGCCCACCAATCACACTCACAACTAACTTCAAGTGGTGAGGACTTCAGATGTGAAACTTTGGTTGAGTCTTGGTCATAGAATTAGTCATAGAATTCTTTTTCAGGGGTTTTGGGAGGGTGTGAAGGACGTTAAAGGTGATCAATAATAGATGCTTCATTTTACAGATAAGGAAAATGAAGTCAAGAACTCCAAAGCAACACAGGTCATTAGTGGCAGACCTGGGATGAGAACCAAGGTCTGCTAACCTCAAGGCCCAAATTTTTCTTTCACCATATCATATTCCCCTCCCTAATTTTTAGGCTAGTTCTGTCTCTTGGCAAACACAAACGCAAAATAAAAATTCTTTTAGTCTCAACAATAGTTCAGAGAACCCAAGAATACAATGAACTAAAATATTTCTCCCTGGATACTCATGACCCCAGGGTCTATTTAACAACCTCCTCCTACTTTCTGCTTTTTCTTCTGTCTCTAACAGGTAAGTAACTGGTTCTGTTTCATTCTAGGTCTCACAGGGTCATCTCAAAGATGACTTAATCAGGACCCAGGGATCCAGAATTGGTCGGTCTTTCTGCTTTCATTGGGTTCAATGTAATTTCTTGGAAAACTGACCCAATAACATCCCAGTTCTCCCTGCAGCTTATACCATCTGTATAACAGAAATAAATTAAACATCAGGATGAGCAGGGACTTCCTGAATAGGGGGTAGAAGTACAAGTCAGTCCTTCTCACTATGATGTGATTCAACAATAGAGAATACACTGAAAGTATAATTTCAATTATCAATTAAAAAAATGAAATAGTGTAGGGAGTTGTATTTGAAAGAGATTGCTTTGAAAGATGGGAGATGCCCTCTGCTCTGCCTCTAATGAGCTGTGTGGCCTTGAGCAAGTGTCAGTACTTCTCTGGGCCTACTACAACTTCCACTATAAGGGAGGAGGAAAGTGAGGGGAATGACAAGTTAGTATTTTAGGTCCCTTCCAGCTCTACAGTTCTATGATTCTGTCACTGCTTAATGTTTGAGGGAAGAGAATAAGCATTAAGCACCTACTATGTGCCACTACAGTGTTTTATAATTATTCTCTCATTTGTTAATTGCAGTGGCTGATTGGCAATACTTTAGCTCACTGTTGTCTGGGGTTCTCTTGGAAGATGTATTGCACCTAAAGGAACCTTTTTGTTTGTTTATTTTGTTTTTATTTTATTTTCTGGAAGACTTTCACCCAGCAAATTTTTAAAAAAATCCTCAAATACCTGCTAAGCCATTAGATGGAAGGATTTTTTTTGGTGGGGGGAGGGGTAGGGAGAAACATAAGGGAAGGAGATAGAATGCGGAGGACTGAAATTATCATTTATAATAATCCCAGACAAGCAGGAGGGAGATAGAACTCAGCTGCCACACTGTTACTACTCCCTCTCTTACCTTGAAAAGGATGCTAATCCACAAACCCCCAGGCAAATGTCTAAACACTCTCTGGGGGTACTCCAACCATGGTATTCTCATGACTTTCAATTTGTACAGAATCGAACAGCATACAGATGATTCAGCAGTCTTACTGTCCAGGCTCTTGGAGCCAACCAAACAGAATGACAGATCAGACTTTGGCTGGGATAAGGATTTGTTTGCCTTTTACAAAACTCCCTGGAGCATGCTCACTGGAAGATTTGCCAAGTCACTTGTAAAGAAGAAATTCTGGGAACCAGTGCCACCAAAGATAAAGCTATGTGACTGATCACATACAGAACAGTGACTTCAGGAGTAAAGTTGTATGTGCATTACATAAAATTTTAGGTAGGATGGGTCTCGAATCAGAGTAGAAATTTCAGATGCAGAGGAAGTTCAGGGAATTGAAAAGAATCCTGAACTTGGAAGTTCCCCAACACCTGAGTTTAAATCATAGGTCTTCTACTTATTGCATATATAACCTCAGGCAAATTCCTTCACTTTCCAGCTATAGCTCTATAATGGGGGAGGGGAGATGGGGGTGGGGTGGGGAACAGATCTAAATGCTAAGTTCACTAAATTGACCTCTTCCTACCTGGAAAGAAGCTACCTGGTGGCACAGTGGATGCTGATCTTGGAATCAGGGAGACCAGATTTCAAGTGTGACTTAAGACACATGTTGTATGACCCTGAGCAAGGCACATAATCTCTGTCTCAGTTTCCTCAAATGTAAAGTAGGAATAATAATAGTGCCTATCTCCCAGGATTATGGGGAGGGTCAAATGAAATAATATTTTTAAAAGGGCTTAACGTATTAGCACAGTGCCTATTTCCTTCGTTTATGAAGGATTTATAACCATATTTACTTGGATGCGCACAGTCCTTTTCTCTCTCTCTTCCTTCTGTTCCTCTCCCTCTCCTCTTGGTTTCCTAATTCTCATCTCTCTGTTTCACTGTTCGGAATCCATACAATGCTTTTGGTCAAAGAAACAGAAACTGATGCCAGTTTGTCCTGAAGTGAAGCTAACCTCTTTCTGCTATCTCAGACATCACAAGGGTAGCTGATTTTCATGGTTTATTGCAGAGCAGCTGTAGGGTATCTGTAGTCCACAGAGGGTGATGCTGGGGAAAAAAATCATGTAAAATGAGATTTAGGGCCAGGTGTAAGACAGCTTAATTTCTTTTTGAACTTGGACATAGCTTCATTAGGATCAGGAATGGGTTAGCCAAAATGGAAAGAGGAAGAATATCGCTAAGGAGTAACGGAAAAACTATTTCCTATTTACAAACCGTGCCCCATTCTTGATGGATACAAAAATGTATGACTGCCTTCATGAATCTCAAAGCAAACACTAATGCAAAAACTCATATTTAGGACTTGAAGGCACAGCTTTCAAATCATCACACCCATTCTAGCATATAGGAACTTAATGGGTTTTAGACTAAACATGGCAAGTCACTGGGACATTCCACAGGAGAACCCTGAAATTCATTTGAACAGAAGAATAATTTAAGGCAATAAGGGGGTGCAAGTGGAGGGCAAGGGGATGTCATTTACAGATGTAATTACTTGATACAGGTCAGACTCCAAAGACTTTGGGGATCGGTAAAGGCAATCCAGACAGCAAGAGTTCATTTTCTTTTCACTTCCCATGAGATTCTGTTTCAGTCTATTATAAATAACCACAGCATGCCTCTACCACTCAAGCTTTGGGTTCTTAAATATATTTCTGATGGTTTGGATGGAAAACAGTCCCTAAGAACTTGTTCCAAATTGCTATTTGTGAAGCTTCACCTGTTGGTTACTGCTCAATAACTGGTAACTGAGTGAGTGAGCAGAAAGCAAAGCTCATTCACAGAACTTCGATCCAAATAAATACTAGTGGATCTTGCTTTTTACACACTCAGTACCCAGTAAATAAGTAAATTGAATTGTGAATTTAAAAAAATGCTTAGCAATCAAATATTTGTGATCTATCCCATTCTGCACCATCATTTGGGAGAGCCTTTAGCTTTATTTATAGTTAGTTTCAATGGAAAGTAACTTTATTTTCAAGTTTCTCTGGCCTTATCTCTGGGTTTTTATTCACTGTTTTCTCTAGCCAACATTTACATGTCTCTAGTTAATATCCATTTTACATGGCCTCGGGTGAGTGTATTCCTCTTGAAGTCACTTCCATCTTCACTTTGCACCAGCTGCCTGATGCCCCTCCCCTGATAAGCTCTTCATTTCCAAAGTTAACACTATGCTGTTAACTAAAACCTTGATAGACACTCCTTCTCTCAGGCTCCTCTCCTCTCTGATTAGAGGGTGGGAGGGTGGAATACCAAACTCCTAAGGCCTTCCTTTATAAAGGGCGGAAATTGGACTCAGTTCATTTCTCTTTGACTCTTCTGATCTGCCTGCTTTCAACTACATGGAAGAAGATGCCCTCTAATATCCCCTCCTGTCTTCTTGTCCCCCGTTTCTTGCCTCCTTTGTGTTTCATCTCCCCCACTGGATTTCAAGCTTTTTGAAGGCAGGAACTGTCTTTCATTTTATTCATTTAATCAGTAGCGCTTAGCACAGAGACACTCGATAAAATGATTATTGGTTTAGATTGGACTGAAGCCATTCCAATATCATAGAAATGAATTTGCTTTCCTCTGAATTCTCATAATACTTTTTACCACTTGCCATAGTTTCAAATTCTGCTTTGTAAGGTAGTTTGTATGTGTCTTATTCTCCTCTATTATACAGAAGGTCTTTGAGGATAGGGGCTCTCTCTTACTCCTTTTCGTATTCTCAATAATTAGATAACTTCTCAATTGTACTATGGAGAAGATTAGCTGGCATCTGAATTCACAACCTTTCCCAACCAATAAAGAGCAGAACCCAAATCTGCAGTCCTCATTTACATTTCTACTCTGTGGCTAGCCGGCCACTTTCTGATAAGGCACACTGAAGGTTACAACACAATAGAAATGAAAGGCTGTGTTAGTAAAATGGGTAAAGATATACTGTTTTTGAATTTCTCTACTTGTTGGATGTATCTAGTTATAAAAAATTAATAAAGCTAACATTGACTCAATCTTATCCTCAGGTATCCTCCAAATTACCAACTTGAAAGAGGACAGTTCCAACTTATAAACCTTGTGAAATTAAAAAAACAAAACAAAAACCTTTCAGAGCCATCCCCCTTTGCATATTCAATTTGCAGTTAAAGACATATCCTTAAAATAATGTAGAATTGATTATTTTAATCAAAAGGGATTATGGTAGAGGGAGATGGACAGATAGATGGACAGAGAGATGGAGAGATGGGTAGAGAGAGATACAGATAAACAGATTTCAATATCCATTCATCCTTTTATCTATATCACTGCCACAAAAAAAGATCAGTGTAACAGGAATAAGTGACTCTGGGGTAAATTTCTGTCTGCTCTGTCTGAAAAAAAAGAAGAGAGAAAGTGGACTGGTGAACAAGTCCTTTACCCATTAGTTTACTAGCTTGCTTTTATGACTATGGAACAATCTATTAAGGTGGTGGGCTTGTCTTCCCATGCAGTTACCACTAATCCTTTTCCCTCCTCCCAGTTCTTAATGGTCTAGGACTTAGGGATGGGGACCTGAAGGTGTGGCTTTTTGACCTAGTCCAAGTTTTACAGAACAAATCCTTTTTTAAGGGGATTTGTTTTGTGAAGTTTGATTCAGACAAAGGGCCACACTTGAGGACCTACAGGGCCACATGTGGCCTCAAGGCCACAAGTTCACCACCCCTGGTCTAGGTGGTATAGTGGGCCTGGAGTAGGAAGGTAGAGTTTGAATCCCCTCCCTTAGACATTTACTAGCTGTGTGATCATGGGCAAACCATTTAGCTTCTGCCTGTCTCCATTTCCCCATTTTAAAAGGGGATGATATTAGCATCTACCTTCCAGTGTCCTTGGGATGATCAAATGAAATAGCACTGAGCTCAGTGCCTAGCAAATAAAAGGCACTTAATAAATGCATGTTCCCTTCCTCCCTTTCTCCCAAATTATTTTGTATTTTCTTTGTGTGAACATATTTAATTCCCTTCCCCCAGTAGAATATAATCTCCTTGAAAGAAAAGACTATTATTATTTCTTGTATCTCCAATGCCTATACACTGCCTAGGAAATACTACACATTAAATAAATGTTCGTTGATTTGAATTTTGACAATCTGGGGAAGGACTTTTTTGAGATCTTGCAAGCAGCCATGTCATTCTTTGGTTGTCCCCGGTATCTTGTGCTCTTTCTGTTTTTGAAGACTATTATACTCACACAGTATTTTTATGCAAAAGTTGCCATAGATGCTTCGTGTAGTCAGGGAATTCTCAGCACTAAGTCATTCACTTAGCTTTGGGTTAAAGCAGCACCTTCAGAAGAACTCTTTACATAAAATTGTCTATATGTTTCCTGGGAGGAGAGGGAAGGACCAAATTATATTGGTGAGTTATAAATTACTCTCTTAATGTTCTGCTTTTTTCCTTGGAAGGGAGAAAATGGAGACTGAAGGGAATAGAAAGGGTAGAGAACCGTGCAACCTCGAGGCCACACGTGGCCTTCTAGGTCCTTGGGTGTGGGCCTTTTGACTGAGTTCAAGTTTTACAGAACAAATCCTTTTATTAAGGGGACTTCTTCTGTGAAGTTTGGACTTAATCAAAGGGCTGTACTTGAGGACCTAGATTGCCACATGTGCCCTGTACTAGACCATAAGTACCCTGTAGGCAGCCACAGACCATGGCACTCCTTTGATCTCCAGCACAGCCCAAGTAGTGCCAGTATAAGCACTATAAGGACTGCTTATAGTAACAATAGCTCACCTTTTCTGATGCTTTATCTTACAACAAGCATATAAGTAGAGAATGCAAATGTATCATCTCCATTTGACTAATGAGTAAAGTAGGGTACAGAGGGAAGGAACAATTTACATACAGTCACAGGGCCAGTGAGTTGTGGAAGCAGGATTTGAAATCTAAAAATACATACTTGTCCTGAAAATGTCAGGGGTTGGAAATAGTGGTATGAAAATCTTAGAATTCAGTCTGGGACACAGGATTTAGAGCTGAGGGACTCATTCTTTTTCGTCTTTCCATAACTTCATACAGGAAAATGAAGGGGCTAATATTTATTCTTGCTTCATCTAAGAATTCTGTACCCTTGGTCCCTTATGCTGAATTCACCCCATTAATTAAGGGGGGAAGCATATATCTATCACAGCCCTGACACTAAGCTTTTGGCAGATACACACAGATCCCCCTTCCTCTCTAACTTTAATTTAAAACTCTTGACATTTAGACAAAGGCTTGTCATCTTTTAGCCTTCTGATCTTCAGCTAAGACCCAACTACTATTTTCCACCAATCACAATGAACACAGCAGGTCTTTTTGACATTTCTAATAAGTCTGTTTTTGAGTCCTGACCCTCCTGGCTTGGGTCCAGCTCACCATCCTACATCTGGGGGAAAAGTAAATTGTGTGCTAAGGGTGGTGTGGGCTGTCCAGTATTTGTCAATAAGAAACATATATGTACTTGGCAACTTTTCTGTTTCCTATTCATAAAGCCTTATTATCCTTCCCTGCCTTCTTCAGATTCTTCAGATCAGATTGAACAAATCATTAGTTAATTTAAACTCATCAAACAGCTGCCTCTTAAGTGAACATCTCTAAACTGAAGGCATTTGACTTGCATTTCCTGAAGCCATAATCTTTCATTGTTGTGAGTGTTACTGGATGGTGGGTTTGAAATCATGTCCTGAAAACTGGTGACAAGCAATGACTATGGGCAGAATGTGTAAGGTCCCTGCCGTTATTTCTCTGAGATATTTTTTAACCTCTTAAACAAACAATGTAATAGGAATGTATTTGTCAATCTGGCAATGCCCTGCGGCAAAGAATTAAAGAGGTAAGGCAAGGAAAATTCCCAAATAAATTTAGATCTCTCTCTCTCTCTCTCTCTCTCTCTCTGTCTCTCTATCTATCTATCCAGAGTGTATACAGACAGTTTTTATGTTTTGTTTTTGAACTGAACCAATAATTTCATCACAGAACTCCCAGTATGGAAGCTCCTTTCACTAGGTCAGGTTTGGAGCTCCACTCCAGCTTATAGTCATAGAGAAATGCCTGGGGACACTCAGAGACTAATGGCTTATGTGTGGACACATAGCTAATAGTTATCCAAGGCAAAACTTGGACCTGGATCTTCCAAAATCCACAGCAAATATGTTCCTCACTACCCTATGCAGCCTTTCATTCCAATATGGAGAATAAATAAAATAGAAAGCTGACCTGAGGAAGAGTGACAGAGAGTAAGGTTCACATTTGGCTCCTAATATTTCAGGTTAGTGATTGATATGAAGAAACCAGAGATCTGAGAGGACAGATTAGGGGATGGGAGAAGAGTTATAAGTACTCACAGCAAGAGCTCATCAGGTATAGATATGTGCATATATACACAGCATATCATATGCATGTATATATATATATATACACATATAAATATATATTTCTATGCATGTGTATGTATACCTATATATAGATCTATAGTTATATATACTTATATCTATCTCCATATAAATATATATTCCATTCATATAAGGTAATGATTTGAATTGGTGGTATATGGAAAATGCTAACCACCAAACGCAGGAACAGGAACCTAAAAACCTAAATTGTTGGCTAAGGTCTAAGCAAAATCCTATTCTCTTTTAAACCTCGCTGAAAGTTTTCTAAAATGTGTAAGACCACCTTTCTACCTTACACTGAAGAGGCTGCTGAGAAGTGAATCTTTTTTTTCCTTTTTTAAAAAATTATTTTAGTTTTCAACATTCACTTTTTTGAGATTGTAAGTTCCAAAATTTTCCCACTCCCTTCTTTCCCCCTCCCCAACAAGGCATATAATCTGATGTAGGTAGGCTATACATGCACAATCATATTAAACATATTTCCACATTAGTCAAACTGTGAAACAAGAATCAGAACAAAAGGGAAAACACGAGAAAGAGAAAAAGGAGAGAAAACAGTATGCTTCAATCTGCATTCAAATTCCATATTCTTTCTCTGGATGGAATTGTCTTAGATCATTGTAATGCTGCGAAGAGCTAAATCTATCAAAGTTGGTCATGGCACAATGTTACTGTCACTGTGTATAATGTTCTCCTGGTTCTGTTCCCTTTACTTAGCATCAGTTCATGTAAGTTCTTCCAGGCTTTTCTGAAATCTGCCTGCTCATCATTTCTTATAGCACAATAGTATTTCATTACATTCATATACCACAACTTGTTCAGTCATTCCCCAACTGATGGGCATACCCTCAATTTCCAATTCTTAGCCAACACAAAAAGAGTTGCTATAAATATTTGTGTATATCTGGGTCCTTTCCTCTTTGTTATGATCTCTTTGGGATATAGATCTAGCTGTGATATTCCTGGATCAAGAGGTATACGCAGTTTTATAGCTTTTTAAGTACAGAAGTAAATCTGTCTTCCATAACTGAGAACTTGACAGGGCTTCACTAGAGAGGGACAGAGAAAGACAGAGAGAGAGACAGACAGACAGACAGACAGAGAGAATGACAGAGAAACAGAGATCCCTCAGTAATTACTTTTAAAAAATTAAATCGAATTTTGGCTTTCCTTATTTCCCATTATTTTCTGAATCTCTCTCATACAGGTTGAGCACAGAAAAAAAAATCTTATTTGGAGATTCTAAGTAACAAAGGCCTTAGGCAAAAATAGAAAAAGTCAAGAAAAATGAATATGAATAAGGTATAGCACAAGGGAAGACAATTTTTGGCCAATTCTTCCATGTATCCTTTTAAAATGGAGTATTAACAATGACAAGCGGCTTACTTCTAGTTCTTCCCATAATAAGTTGCACTTCATGGTTTCCAGTGGCATCCTCTACCCAAAATGCTCTTCTTCCTCACCTCTGCCTGTTGGAATCCCTAACTCCATGTAGGTCTTAGATCTAACATCTTCTCCTATAACATCCATCTCCTTTCCTGTTTTTCCCCTCTCCCTCCACACTCCCAAATATTGTTTTCTCTATATTTGTTATTTATTTCTCAGGATGCATGTTGCTTCTTCTCAATACAGCGTAAGCCCCAGAAGGGTAGATATGGCTTACATTTGTGCTTGCACATGACTAGTCTCAGAATAGTCCCTGAAAACATTTTTTTTTTTTAAGAAATAGGTCCTCACTATTGGGAGTGTCCAGTAATGAACTTCCTCTATCAATGCAGATCTCTACAGTTTATAATCTTAGTTTCCTGGGACAATGAAGGTGTAAATTACTTTTCCAGGGTTACATAGTCAGCATATGTACAGTTGGTACAATGAACATGGGTCTTAGACTCTCACTCCAACATGCCATGCTTTTCCTCCTTTTATATATTAAATGTTTAAAGAACATTTATTGAATTGAAAAGATATTTTGGCAGGCTTTCGTGGCCCGGAAGATAATTCCTCAGTAGCTACTGGAGAAACATATGCCCCTGATAGTGTTTTATTGGGGAAAACGCATACTATACTAGTTGTCTACAGATAAAAGCCTCAATACGATACCTTGCTGGGAAGGTCAATAAAATGTCATTATGAATGTCTTCCTTCAGGCTGTTACCCTGGACCTCTTCCTCTACACCCTCCCTCAGAAACTTGTCTACTTCCCGCAGGAAAGCATTCAGAGAAGGGATCCCTCTGGTAGAGAAAAGCACTAAAGCACCTGGGAAGGATCTGGTAGGGTGTGGTGCGACAAGAATGGGTTAGATGAACATGAGAAAAGAGTCAGTCCAAGGGAAACTGATTCAAACGATGTTTGCACATTTCTGCCAAAGTTACTCATCCAAGTAAAGTTTTTGGAAGGGGAAAAAAGAAAGCATCACCCCTGGATTAGAATAGCAATGACTGTAAACAGTAGAGATAGGAGCCTGAATGGGGACACCAAGACTGTCACACTGGGCTGCAATTTATTGTCTTAGTGAGCTGCCTGGTAGTTGATTACTCTAACTTAAGAGCATTGAGAGGTTAAGTGACTTGCCCAGGGTGACATGACAAAGATCCTAGTTCTCTCTGGTTTGGAAATCAGTTTTTAATCAACTACTCCATGCTGCTTCTCTGGAAGCAATATGAAATAAAGTTAATGATTTGGTTAAGGTAATTGTGGGGAATTACTTAATCGTATATACACACACACACACACACACAGATAGATAAAGGTGGAAGAGTAGAAAAGAGAGGAGAAAATTTTGTTAAAAACGGTAAATTTACTTTCTTTAACTTTGGGCAGAAAAAATCATTTATTCACTCAAATGAGTTCACTCATTCATTCATTCAAGAATACTTATTGAGTGACTGATGTATGCACAATATTGTTGTAAGTCACAGGATCTTAGACTTTGAGCCAGAAGGATGGTAGGAGATTATCTCTTGCAACCTCTGCATTTCACATGCAAAGAAACTGAAGCACAGAGTATTCAAATGACTTCACCAAAGTCACACAGCTTCTACATACAGTTGTGATTCCAATCCAGGTGCCTGACTCCTTTTCATCACTCTTTCCACACTGTCCCCATCAATTATGCATGAATTCAAAAGAAGTAGAAAACACAGTTTCAGTTTTTAAATAATTTCTATGGCATTTGTAGGGAATAAGGTTATATGTATGTGTGTGTTCAAGTCAATGTTCACCAGGGGACAAATGTAAATATTTATAGCAAATACTAGTTATCATTCAGTGTTCAAAGTCAGCTAAAGGAAATGCCCAATTCAGGTATCATTGCATCTTAAATTTCATAATTGTTTCTCTTGTAAGTAACTTCATAAATTAAGCTGTCCATACCTGAAATGGAAGCTTTCCTTGTTACTTTTATTACTTTGAACACTGAACATTAACACATGATTCACTTAATGTTGCACATCAGCCAGGAGATGAACATGAGCTTTGAAATGAAATAGGGCAGAAACATATGCACACAAATTGAGAGCTGGATGAGATCTTTGAGCTTATTTATTTCAACCCTCTAATTTTACAGATCTACAACTCATAGATTTTTAGTGTGAGCATTGACACTTTGGGAAACCTGCAAATATGAGCCTGATTTATTCATTCATTCATTCATTTATTTATTTTGTCTAAATCCAGGGTCAGCAAACTATGGCTCATTGGTCCATGTTTTTGTATAGTCCCAGAACTAAAAATGGTTGTTACATATATAATTTGCTTAGTATTTCCTCACATATGACTAAGACCTTGCCAGTTAATTGAGCTGACCTAGTTCATATAGTTAGTGGCAGTTGAATTTGAACCTTGGTCTCCTGACACTTCCAAAAAAACCAGAAACAAATGCCATTAAAATCAGAGGGGAGGAATCACAGCTCCAACAGGGGATGTGTAAACCTCCACAAAATTATGATTGCTCCAGAAGGATCTCAGGGCATGATTCTTGTCTCACAATCTTTATTTCAGTGGTAGAGGGTTCATTTGGTTATGCTCTGTCACAATGGGCACTGTATCTCCTTTTGTATAAATTATCATGAAAGATAAGTTAAATCATGGAAGACTAACTCTGGGTTCAGAGAATGGAATGTGATGGGGTCTATAATGCCAAAAGCCACCTAGCTCTTTTGGGAATGAATGAAGAACATAGGTGAGTGTTTTCCAGTTAGGTTCAATCAACACATATTTAATGCCTATCATGTACATGGCATGATATTGGGTTTTATAGTGAATAGCTAAATCATTAAATATTTAAGATATGGAAATCATGCTTAATGAACTAAATTATTATTCCTTTGTGGACCAGCACTTTGCCTTACACATCTTTTGTAGTGTTCAAAAATTCCTGTCAGGAACCTTCCAATGACTAAGCACAGGATATGGCACGTAGTAGGCTGCCACCAAAAACAGGTGACTTGACTTTCCTTGGGATCTAAAGAATAATCTCCCCTCCTTCCACCTTCCTTATAAGAGAAACAGGACTTAAATTTTAATCAAGTAAAACAAGGAAATTTTCTACACCGGCCTAACCAGGATCAACAAGTTGGATTCCAACACAATCTTGGAGATGAAGTGATTGGAATTCAATGAAGATGCTCAACCATGTTGATGGAGCGAGGTAAGGACAGACTCATGTCTTCTAACTCCAGGCCAGCATTTTCCTCATGAAGGAGAACCAGACTAGATCTCAGATTGTCAGAGAGAATTCTTGGTTTTTTCTCTCATCAGGTGACAACATATGGAGTCAGTCATCAGATTTCTCAGAATGACAGCACAATGAGTTAAAAGAGAATCCCAAACTAATGATATTTACTTGATATGGTGTACAGATGAAGCAGGATCACAGAAGTCACACTAACTAGAGACCTACCAAGAGAAAGCTGCCCAGTCCATTTGTGAGTGAATACTACCCAAGTTTAAGAAAGAATTTGCTTATATGTGGGTGGACTTGTTTGTGGTGGGTAACCTCCTTCTGCCCTTGAGTTTAAAATGACTTGGTTGTTCACGCATATGAACAAAGCTCTCAACAACCATTTATCCCCAAATTTTCTTCTAATAAGTTTATTAGATTTATTTGTTTGTTTTCAACTCATCTGGAGCAACTAAGCCTTCACATTTCTCTTAGCCCAATATTTGCCTTACTCTTGGCCATCTTCAAAAGGATATTGTTACACCTTTTGGTTTTTGAGATGCTGAATTCTTATTTGGTTCTCTATACTAGGGAAGAGTCCATTTGGCCATCCTCAGTCTTGTCTATAAGGAGCAGATCTAAATGAGCCAGACGACAGTCACTAAAGAAACCTCTATGTTGGTGATCGTGTTGTTCTCAGTCTCAGTAAGACAGGAAACAATTACTCAGTTTTTCTCTTTTAGTTTGCTTTATTTTAAGCCAAGGGATACATCTGCATTCATTATTAACTTCTGACTATTGAGGTACTCCAGGAAGGGCCAAGGAACAGGTGCTAAGGTCCAGGAACCTAAAAAAATCGAACCGAAGGGCACTACTCTCCCACTCACACAACCCCACTGAAGCAATTCTTGGTTTTTTCCTGTTTTTATTCTTTTTCTGTGTCCCACGAAGGTCATCCACCTAGAGAGTGTGATAAGACCCAGGTCCAGGGCCATGTTTCCTCCTCCTGAATGCCGATGAGCTTAGAGATAGTCAGTCAGCACTTCGAGATCATGATTCATTCATGATTTCTCACTTCTCCAGACAGCACCCTCCACCCCTGCACCCACCTCTTCAGGCTATCCTAGTGCTAAATCAGACCTGTGACTGCAGGCTAGCATCCAGCCAGAGGCAGTAAAGGCCCCAGAAGGTATTTAACTACCCAGATGTTACAGAAAGCCAGTGTAAATCAGGGCAGAGTTTCTGGCATGCTAAAGGACCTGAGGGAGCCTACTGGGCACAGGTTGAATCATTTAGGACAGTAGAGCTATAGTAGATGAGTTCACTGAGATGAAAGATTAATTGGAGCATTAATATTAATAATTCTGTCATGGACCCTGCTTTCTTCCAAGGTGCTCAGCAGCAGGGGTACACAGGAGATAGATGTACCTTGGCACTGTCTGACCTAGGCAGCATATAAGATTGACAGTATCCTCGTTACTGAAAGGTAACATAAGCACCATGTAGAAATCCTTGCAAGTCAGATCCTGCCATGATCTGACTTCTGATGCACCCTCATAAGACACACATCAACTCCAGTGTCTGCCTGAAGCCTTCCAGAGAACAACTGACGATGTAGCTGCAGGGTAGCAGGGGATGGGAAGGGAGGACAGACCTTGGGTCTCTATGGAAAAAAGTCTAGAAAAGTGATCTGAAATGAACTTTGCTTTCTACGACTTATAATTATACATGTTTGGTTTAGTGATCATCTAATACAGGGATTATTAATCTTTTTTTTGTGCCACAGACTTTTCAGGAAGTCTAAAGAGGCAAATAAACTCATAATATTTTTAAATGCACAAAATAAAATAACCAGGATTACAAATGAAATAAATTTCACTGAAAACAAATTATCAAAATATTTTCTCTAAGTTTACGGATCCCTGATTAAAAATCTGATACTGGGGCCCATAAATGATGAAGTAACTTTACCAGCATCATGTAACTAGCAATGGCCATCAAGAATTAAAATCTGATGTGCTGATTCCTGGTCTAGAGTTCCTCCTACTGCATAAATTAAATCTCTTATACTCCCATTGTGTTAGATTCTGCATTACTGTTACTGTAGAAATCATGGATTGTTGTAGAACTGTATTCCTGTGTGTATAAATGGCAATGCCCCACCATCTGCCAATAGATGATAGACCCTGAGGTCTCTGAAAGTGGATCATCCCATCCTTATAATATTACTATCTCTCCTGGTGTCTGCACAATGTGTTGTCCTTCAAAATCATGATTTATAGGAATCATTGCCATTTGTATCAGACTTTAAGGTTCACAAATCATTTTACATTTATTATCCCATTTAACTTTTAAGATAACTCTGTTGAATAGGTACCATATTTCAATTTTTGTAGAAGTAGGTACTTAACAAATAGTTGTTTCACAGATGAATGAATGAATGAATTCCATCCTAGATAACAGAGGGTTGGTCATACATTGGCTCTGAGCATTTCCTAAGTATCCACTGAGAGTCTAGGCTGTTCTAGACCCTTTGGGAATACCTATTTTTTTTTTTTTTTACTGTGCAGATAAACAGGAAAACCAAGCTCCAATATTATCTGTTAGAAGAATTGAGGGAAGTGTGTATCCATTTCCATTCCTTGATTCTGAGTCATCCCTTCCTGGAATCTTTATCTATGGCTGATGCATTACTTGCTACAAAACTTCATAGGTTTCTCATTCTGCCTCTTGATGGGAATGTAATATTTGATCTAAAATTGCCAGGTATTTCATCTCTGTTTGACATAAAGTCTCCTGGTTATTTCATCCTGGTGTTTGATAGGAATTGAGATTGTGATTTAAAAGCTGATGGCTGCTTCATTGTTGTATTTGATATAATATCCTTGGGTCCACTCCCCATGTATCCTGACTACATCTAAACTAGAAAAATGTGCTAGGTGTTTTTATTTGTTGTATTTCTTAGGGATCTGTCTGAGTCTCTGGAATACAGTACTCCTGAGGTCAGCACAGAGGATCTGGCCACAATGGGCCCCTGTGACCTCAGAAATAGACTTTTGATAGTGTCTCCATTTCATGATACAGTATATCCCTCCTGGCTCATGGGTATCTGCTCTGCCTTGGATTGGTTCCTTGTGTTTTTAGTCCTGATCTTGTCCTGACAAGTCTTCTCCATGTCCTGATCTCTCCCTTCTCATCTCCCTACATCAAAGACAGATGGTGCTCAGCCTGCCTGGAGTACTGTAGCTTGTAATCTGGTTGCTTTGCAGCTTTGTACTCTAGTTTGTTTATAACATCACTGCAAAACTGTAACCCACGAAAGAGACTCCGGTGGAAAATTCTAATCATTGCTGTTCTTTCTCAGTTCTTTCAGACTCTTCATGACCCTATTTGGGATTTTCTGGGCAGATACTGGAGTGGTTTGTCATTTCCTTCTCCATCCCACTTTACAGATGAGAAACTGAGGAAAACAGGGTGAAGTGACTTATTGAGAGTCACATAGTAAGTGTCTGAGGCCAGATTTGAAGTCAAGAAGATGAGTCCTCTTGACTTCAGACCCAGCACTCTATCCATTGTGCCACCTACCTGCCCATCATGCTTACCTATACTTAACATAATCAGTGATGTTGTTTCTTTTGCTTTGTAAACAGAGAAAGACTGACTGGTTCAGGATAATAAATAATAATAACATTTAGGATTTCTAAAATGCTTTAAGACTTTTACATAAAAACACCTCATCTGTCCTCACAACTCTGGGAGGGAAGTGCTAACCTTAGTCCCATTTTACACAATGAACCAGAGAGGTCAAGTCACTTGCTCAAGGATTACCTGGCTAAGCAGTTTATGAGGCTGGATTTGAACTCTGGCTTCTGCACCAGCACACTATTTACCATGCCTACTACTTAGCTACTTCATAAAAGATGTTTCTTTTTGCCAGTTCATGCTATTGGAGAAAACAGAAGTCCAGAAAGAGGAAATGTCTTGCTTTCTGTCATTCAGGTAGGGCATAGGTTGAGCTGGGAGTAAAACTCAGCTCTTGTCATTCTCAATCTGACATTCTCTCCATTGAATCCCATTTCCAAATGATGAGACTCATTGACTCGAAACACAACCATGAATAAAATTTCTATGAGGCTGACCCAGCAGAAGAGTGATTTGCTCTTTTCAGGCTCAGTTGGACTAGCACACCTGCCAATACACAAGCTGACTGTCAAATGTAAGTAACTAGAGTTGGAACCCTATGCAGTTATTTTGCTTCAGCCCTTTCCCTTTCCTAGAAGCTCAATAAATGTTCAATGATAGCATGGTAACATGTAGAGAAAGGGAGGGAGTGAACCAGTATCACCTAGTATAACAAGAGCATGTGTGAAGATTTTTTTTTTACTGTTCCATATAAAAAGAGAGGCATTTTATTAAAACACCAAAGGCCTAAAGCCTTAATAATGCCTCAAGGAAGGTTTAAAAATGAAAGTCAAGGACAGACGCTTTCCTATTGCCTCATCCTAAAGAATACAACTAATCTGGGAACTAGCTAGACTCTCCCATCAAAGACATGAACTGTGTATTTCCTTCAGGAAATCTTTAAATGAGTTTTATGCCCTAACGTCAAGACCGAGAGAAAAGTGATCAATAAAGCTACGTAATTTCACCTTTCCAAATACTCCTGCAAAGAAATGAAAACAATCCAACTATTCATTTACAAAAATACAAATGCTTCTTTACTTTCTAGAACTATTCTTTAATACTTTCTTGACATGAACCATGTCTGTCTAAGAGTGGTCAAGCAATTTTGCACAAGTCAGGATTCCTGTTTATGGGATATAGCTAGTTATTTTTAGGCTTTACTGACCAACTCAGTTATTTCGGAGGTACCATACTTTTTTCATGACAGAGACACTGACGATAACCTCATCCATGAGATGAAATCTTCTTCTAGTCTATAAATCCATGCTCCCTTCAGGGTTAAGGGAGAAAGAAAGGAAGTAGTGTTGCTACGGTTACTACTTACAAAGTTGGAACAGAGGAGAGGGATGGGTTATATGACTTCAGTATCTAAAGATATCCAGGAACAAAGGGTAGATTTCTCTTAACCAGGTGCTGTTGAGAGAGGGGAGCAGTGGGACTTCTGAGAAGCCTGAGGATAAGAGGTCTTGAGAATAGTCCCTTACCCATCATCAGTCCCAGAGATCAGGACATGGAAAGAGGCTCTTTGGGACCTGTCCTGCAGTATGTTTCAAACCAATGATGGAGAGAGGGTTTTAGGAAGAAGTAAGGGCATCTGAGGAAAGGATGTGTGTGTGTTCATCCTTCGTTGACCATGCCATCAAAGATATGATGACAATACTTGAACTTGATTTTGTTTTGAGTGAGGGAAGGCTGTGCAGGTCACCAGCCTCACTTCTCCAGAGCCACCTGAATCCAGTGACTAGATATTTATCAGGATGACTGGAGATGACCCAGAATGAGGCAATTGGGGTTAAGTGACTTGCCCAAGGTCACACAGCTAGTAAGTGTCAAGTATCTGAGGTGAGATTTGAACTCAGATCCTCCTGACTCCTGCACTGGTGCTCTACCCACCGCACCACCTAGCTGCCCCTGAGGAAATGATAATTAAGTATTGAAGTCCCCAAGTATGAGGGAAGGGGTAGGAATGGACAGGAAAGCCATAAGCAAGGTAATGAATTTCTTGAGAAGAGGGAGAACTCCACCAGCATAAGGAAAGGGTGATACACAGAAGATGGAGTGTATCTCCAAGGAGGATAGGTTGCTGAGTGATTGTGGTAGAGGGATGGGGCAAAAAAGTCCCTAGGAGGAACAAGGAGGATGCCACTCCCTTTCTAGCCATTTGACCTCTACCCACCTCTCAGGATCCACCTCAGGATCCTTGCTCCAAATCCATCTTTGACTCAGTCAGCAGAGGACTAACAAACAAAAGCAGGGTTGGATTTGGCACCAGAGATCCTAGATCCAAGTCTCAGTTCTGAAACTTTGTGTGACCTTGTGCAAGTCCTATGGGCCCTAGGTTTATCATTTGTAAAAATAAAGATGTTTGGTTAGATGATGTCTAAGATTTCTTCCACCACTCAACCTCTAAGATATGATCCTCTTTGGCTACAAGGAAAGCACTGTGTAAACTATAAAACATATGTAAATGTTTTAACAATCATCATTGAACTCATTCTTTTATTGAGGACCTGGATATCTCCCTATTCTTCAAATCCTCCCCATCTCTTACTTCCCTCATCCAAACTTAGCCTCCTACGTTCTTAGCTCAGTTCTTACTCTTTGCTACATGAAAACTAGTGGCAGTAGGTTACTCACTAGATAGCCTGATTCCCTCTATTGTGGAAACTTACCCTGGTTCCCAAGTCATGTAATTTCTTTATCAAGTTAAAATGTGCACATATCCAGGGGGCCCTCAAGGGAGTAATCCAATAGTGGGAGTAGTATGGCAGGGGATTCAAGGAAATTTTATTGTCGGCATTAGGAGGACAGACCTTTCACAATGTCTTTCAAAACACTCTGCACTTGGGGTTGCCTATTGTTTGCTGACTCATAGTATTGGATGTGGTTCTTAGTGTATTTACTAAGCACCCACTATGCGCCAGGCATTGAGATAAGCTCTTATCTTGGCTGTGCCTCACAACTTTGGGAAGTAGGGAAGTATTTCCATTTACAGTTGAGAAACCTGAGGAAAACAGAAGTTAAGTGACTTGCCTACTAAGCATCTGAGGCTGAATTCAAATGCAGGTCTTCCTGATTCCAAGCCCAACACTTTCTCCATGGCACCACCAAGCTTCTTGGGGTGGTATGATGGAAAGAACACTAGACTGAGGGTCAGGAAACCTGGGTTAGAACTCAGCCTCAGCTGTGCAACTACCAATGTGACTTTAGGTCAGTCACTACCCCTCTTGCCTTCTTTTCTTCATTTGTAAACTGAGAGGCCTGGGGTAAATGATTCTCTAGGTCCCTTTATGTTACCATTCAATGAATCATTTAAAAAAGGAAGAAAAGGAGATCCTGGGTTCAGGGTTTCAACTTTATCACTATCACCATGAAAAACCATAGAACAGATGCTTTCTATGGGTATAACACTAGCTAAAAGGTGGCAGAGGATAGGGCAGAAACAGTTCCAGTCTTGTAGGCCCTTAACATCTCAATAAGGTAAATGTATCATGCTGACAAACTCCACCGCACAGTATAAGCCCACTCAAATGCTCTGTAGTAGTGTGAGGACCCCTGCTATGACCACAGGGTCATAGACTGAGAGGTAGAAAGTATGAAAAAGGTCATCTAACTCAACCGCTTTATTTCCCAGATGGGCTAAACTGAGTTCTAGAGAGGTTAAGAAATTTACCCAAGGCATACCTTGAACTAGGAGAATGAGCTAGGAGTAAAATGAGCTTGTAGGGTCATAGATCAATCATTTATAAAGCAGCTACTGTGTAGTAGGTTTGGACTAGTTAATATCCAAGGCCTGTTTGAGCTAGATTGTACAGCTCAAACAGGCCTTGGATATTAACTAGTCCAAACCTTTCTTTCTGCAGATGACAACACTGAGGCCCACAGGTACCACATGACTTTAGAGTTGGAAGATGACCTTAGTGATTAGTGAGTCCTATTCTTTAATTTTAAAGACGGGGACTCTGAGGCATAGATTGATTGAAATGACTTACCCAAGGTCACTTAGCTTGTAAAGGACAGAGTCAGGATTTGAACCCTGATCTTAGATGACTCTAAATCCAGAACTCTTTATATTATTTCCTATGACATCATAGTGCTAGTCAATGAGAGAAATGGAACATGAACCTTACACTCCCGATTTCTACTCTTAGTTTTGTTTATATAGTCTAGGGACCAAATAAGTCTGACAGCCACTGGTGACCTGAAAAAAATTGCAGTGCCTTCTTGAGAAGCTCATTTCCTCCTGGGGAACATGAGAAGCTCATTAATTCCCTTTAGAAGGTACAAGGCCTGTTTCAAGTCAAAGGCAGCCAACAGTGGGGACTGAATTGCAAGGTGCCCCTTTGTACATTAGGGAACATATATTCCTTTATTTTCCTTTTCTTTTCATTCTGGGCTTCATGAATTATTTATTTGTTATTAAATTTGACTCTGTGCTATTTCAAAGACATTGAAACTAACATTAAATGAAAAGAACTTCAAATGAAATCAAATTGCTATTATAAGCTCATGGTGACTTCTTGATTCGGGACCCATTTTCTTGAAGGGTCATCAGACTGGTGAGCTTTTTGGGGAAAAGGGCTTGGATTATATTGAGTCTGAAATATCCTCCTGATATCTAAGATTTCAAAAATAATCAAAGTTCCCTATCATAAGAGTAATAAATGTCCCTTTTAGCACTCTTATCAGTGACTTTGTCAAGTAGCACCATTTCAAAGTTTTTATTCCCAGTTCCTAAGAAAGGGGAAGAGTTTGACTTTATATCTTGCTTTCAATACCCTACCTCTTCTTCCCTTATCTCCTCTCACTGTCCTACAAACATCTCTCTTTGGGTGTACATATTCATCCATCTTGACCTCTGGACTGCCTTGAAGTTTCTGACCATCTCTCTTTACAATGTATTCTCCTGACCTATCCTCACCACCCCTCCTCTGTCTCTTCTTCATCCTAAAGTCTTTAATTTCCCAAGATCCTGTCCTTGCTCCCCTTATTTCTCCTTCTTTGTGCTTTCTCCTTTGGTTTTCTTATCTATTCTGTGATATGTATTTACATCAGAGGATCAGAGTTTTAGAGCTGAGAGAAAACACTTAACTAGCTGTGTGACTCATGGGCTTCCCTTCATCCACTTCACTTCACTGGTTCTCATCTTCCTCATTTATAAAATGAAGAAAGACTCCATGGTTTCTGAAGTTCCTTTCATCTGGAGATCTATGATCCTCTAACAGAATGGCCTTATAGATAAGAGAAAAATAATAGTTCAACTATCTCATTTTATGGACAAGAAAACTATGACAGAGTGAATAAAGTGACTCACCCCAGGTCACATTGTTGAGTGGCAATGAGAACCTAGCTCTCCTTATTTCTAGTCAAGTCCCCCTTCAACTGACACTCCCTGCACTGCCCACTACAGTGCAGGTGATGGAACAAAGCATCATAGAGCTGAAAGCAATTATGGAGGACATCTCCGTGCTGCTACTTCTAAAGTGCAGGATAAGCTGAGTAGATGTATGAAGTAAATAGAAATAGAGATGGCAAATTTTTTTCAAAAACTAGAGATTAGGTGTATATGTGTGGAGTGGGGAAGGGTTAGCAAGTATGGGAGAAGGGTAAGGGTATAGGTCTTATTCCCCACTAAGAATACTGGTGAACCACAGAGATGAGAGCATGGTGGCAACTACAGCTCTCTGGCCAATCAAGATAGGACTTTTCAGTCAATTCATTGTTTATAAATAACCAGCTGGAGACCCCTGACTTAAGTTCCTCTAAGGATCTTTCATTTAGCTGATACATATTTCCATCTGTCCTGGAGTTACTTTATTATGTCTCTACATCTTTATTAGAGATTACAGTGCTGGCATAGAGAAGAAAAGGGAATTAGAATCAGCCATTTTGAATACTTCTGAAGACGTGTTGGGAAAGGAAATCAAAACAAATAGCTGAAGCAAGATACAGTGATGAACCATAGATGTCATGTATCTGTATATCTTTTTGTCCCAATTAACACAAATATAACAAATGGAGACTCTTGTATTATTTTCTATTTCAAATTAGCTATCAGTTCTATTTTGCTTTAAAGAGGAGAGCAGCAGGTTTTATATAGCATAAAGGGGGTTGCGAGTTTCTCTGTGATACATTAATGCACCACTTCATAGTGGGTAATAATGTGTCAATGATAGTTAGCTAGATTGGGTAAGAGTATGGTGTCGAAAGAAGGGATGGGTTCATAAAGAAGAAAACTAGAAGTCCTTGGGGAGAAGATGGAAAATGGCAAGAAGGAAAAGAGGATTGAGGAAACATGAAAATAGAGGAGAATATGACTCTACCCAAGGACTTGTCCTTTTTAAAATTTACCTGTCCAAATTCAACTCACATTTCCAGGGTCAGTTCATGCTACCTCCCAATCACTGCAATATTTGGGTACCAAACATCTCATAAAGGAAAGATATTTGGACACAAGGGTTTGATGTGTGTGTGTGATGCTCACTACAACCTGTCCTTGCTGCTAGAAACTCAAGGAGAAGCACATGCACACTGACAATCAGTCCATAACAGAGCAAGGACTGAAAAAAAAAAACAACTTGTGTTCCTTCAGCAACATAGAAATAACTGAGCTTAGCATCTACTGATCAGAGTTAATGAGCAAAATAGTTAACATCTAGATGTCATACTGGAGCACCTAGGTGGCACAGTGGATAGAGCACTGCTCTGGGAATTAGGGACTCATCTTCCTGAGTGCAAATCTGGCCTCAGACACTTACTAGCTATGTGACCTTGGGAAATCACGTAACCCTGTATGCTTCAGTCTCATGAGCTCGAGAAGGAAACAGCCAAAACTTCAGGATCCTTGCCAAGAAAACTACAAATGGGGTCCAACAGAGTTGGACAACAAAGCACCTACTATGCGCCAGGTATCGTGGTCAGCATTTTGGGCAGCAACTGGGTGGTGCAGTGGATGAATTGCCAGCCTGGAGTCATGAAAGACTCATCCTCCTGAGTGCAAATCTGGCCTCAGACACTTACTAGCTATGTGACCCTGGGAAATCACTTAACCCTGTATGCTTCAGTCTCATATGTACAATGAGCTCGAGAAGAAAACAGCCAAAACTCCAAGATCCTTGCCAAGAATACTACAAATGGGATCCAACGGAGTTGGACAACAAAGCATCTACTATGCGCCAGGTATCATGGTCAGCATTTTGGGCAGCAATTGGGTGGTGCAGTGGATAAAGCACCAGCCTGGAGTCAGGAGAGACTCATCCTCCTGAGTCCCAATCTGGTTTCAGTCATTTCCTGGTTCTGTGACCCTGGGCAAGTCACTTAATCCTGTTTGCCTCAGTTTCTTCCTTGATGGGCTAGAGAAGGAAATGGCAAGCACTCCTGCATCTTTGCCAAGAAAACCCCAAATGGGTCATAGCCAGACACAAGTGAAAAATGATTGAACAACAACTGAAAAAGATAGCATGCTTCCTCCCTGTTAGCAACTGCAATCCAGGTGAGTTGTTCCCCACTCCCTCTAACTCCTTCTCATCTCCATAGGAGTTATCTGTCTCCTTGCTAAGGAGTGTCTTAGAGGTTCAGTACTCCAGAGGGATTTATTTGCATGAAAAAGCTGATTTCATTTCATTTCATGCTGCTGCTCATCCTAGGCACATTTTGCAATGCTTTTCCTGAGCACTAAAATTACTGTCAACAGCTCTGGTCAGTACTGCCATAGCTAAAGGTCAAGGACAACTTACTGTATTGCATTTGCTTTTTTTTTTTTTTACCACCATGTTAAGTTCTGGAGTAGAGGGATGAAATTTTGATTTCCTCCTCATGTCATGAAAACTCAGGAATTGACCTGTGCAAATTATTTATGCCATTATGTGCCTGAACACATGCTGCTTTTTTTAAGAGGCATTTTTTATTTTCATTTACAAATGAAGACTCCTTAACTCCTTTCTGCATTGCTATTTCCTCATCTCAGTGAATGGTTGTGATATCTCAGAGCATCTATCAGAAAGCAGAGGGGTGGAATAGGGAAAAAAAAACATAAGAAATAGTTGAAAATAAAAACATCCTGAGCAGGGGATGTGGAAGGATGAATTATTCATCAGTTAAAAGACACAACATGTATAAACACACACACAGCGTATCTCTAAATGCACCAGTGACTTTTTGGTTGGCTGCATCTGGCTACACAAAATGTACTCAGGGATCAGCATTGCCGATGGAATAACAAGCATCACGTTCTGTGATGTCACTACATTTAGACCCAAAATGTTTTGAGGAGCCAGAGGAGTTTAAAAATGAGACTTATGCCTTATTAATCACCAGGGCACATTCCAGGGATGTTACTAATGCAAAGTTCTTCCTCATGGGCAGCACACCTGACTTTGATAAAGCTCAGAAAGAAGACCTCGCTATTCACCCAAGCCATATATCTTCCCTGTCCAGTTTTCAAGCCATTGACAAATGATCTGCATGAAAAATGACTAAATTGTTCATATGGCAAAATTCCCCAAGGTCTTAACAGAAAAACACACAGGAAAAAAACAGGAAGGAACAACCAGAAGCTTCACAGCGCCTAGCTCCAATGAAGAACCAAAGCTTTAAATGATTGTCTTTCAAATTCGATTGATTACATCTCTGTGTTCAAGTACTGGAACCACAGCGGGTGGGATGATATATTTCCAGGGAAGCTTGGCAGGATATGATCAGTATAGCCAGGTAAGAGTGGCGCCAGCCACAGAAGAGGAAAACAAGGAAAGGGTGAGCCATCCCAATAGAACCTGAGGAAGGAGTATTTCTAACACAAGCATGAAAAGAATCACATCTGCCTCCTTGTGATACCTGGAGACTTTCACACAGACATACATACATACATATACAAGACTAACAGAAATAATAATTCACTTCTAGATGTTCACCACAGGAAAAGTCCAAATGGTTTCGTGAGGGACAGTGAAGGGATCATGACAAAATTAATGGATTTAACTTCTGTAGTGGTCACTTGGAGAATCATGGAATCTTAGGTCAAAGTCCTCTTCCATCTTGGTCACTATCTCCTGAATTTATCCCAGTTATTTTTTTCAATTCAACTAGGTGGCAAAGTGAACAGAACATTGGATTTTGACTCAGGAAGACCTGGGTCCAAATTCTAATTTAGAGCACTTACTATTTTACCTTGGATCAGTCATTTGATCTCTCTCAGACTCAGTTTCCTCATCCATAAAATGGGAAAAATAATAGCACCTTCCTCAGAGGATTGCTACAAGGATCAAATGAGAATTTGTATATATATATATATATATATATATACATATATATATATATATATATATATGTATATATATATATATATATGTGTGTGTGTGTGTGTGTGTGTGTGTGTGTGTGTATGTGTTTAGTGCCTTTTAAAATTTTACAATGCTATGTAAATGCTAGTTACTGCTACTATAATTTCTAAAAAATGAATAGTACTATAAAACAAATGAGTTATTTGGGAAATATTGAGTTTAAGGTAACAAAACATTTAAATAGTGATATTAAAAGGCATAATTGGAGATTTAGGATAGCAGTTCATATGAGAAATTAGAAGAAATTAAAAAAATGAGATTCTTTTGCTAAGAAGTAATCATTTAAACAGATGACCTCTCAAGGTATTAGAGAAACTGAGGGCAGAGGATTAAGGTGGAGAAGGTCTATTATTGGCCAAGGTGACAGAGAAAGGAAATTTTCTGAGCTCTCCCAAATTCCCCTCTAAACAACTTTACAACAATACCTCAAAATGGATTCTGGAGCAGCAAAACCAACAAAAGTGGCAAAACCCAACAATTTCCCAGCCCAAGACAACTTAAAAGGTCAACAGGAAAGGTTTGTCTCATTGAGGTGAGACTGGAAGGCAACCCAGTGCAGACCTTTGGGGAAACTAAATGAGCAGCAGGGACTCCTGGAGCTATCAGCTCAAAGACAGTAAGGTCATCCAACAACTAGCCAGAAGGAGATTACAGGGGGTACTTTACTAGCACTGGATGCAGGAGTCTTTTATGCTGCCCAAATAAGCATCCAGGTCAAAGATTCAGGTCAGAATCCCAGGGAGAGAAGGAGCACTCACACACCAGAGCCTACCCCCTAGGAATGTGGGGATTTTTGTTATAAGTCTGGGACAAAAAAGTGTACTTTTGACCACTCACAGATCAGAGTACAGACCAGGAGAGCAGTGGTCATACCTCTCCTTAAGTCATACCTCCTTGGAAGAATCAAAAACTTATAGGTCCCCAGAAGCAGATCTGAAAAGAGCAGCATGAAAAACCTGAAGCTTGGGACAGTGTCCTCTACATCCCAGAAGAGACCAACTTTAACTTAAAATTAAAAGTCAAGAAATAAATTGGAAAAATTAGCAACAACTAAAGAACCTGACCATAGAAAGTTACTATGGTAACAGGGAAAATTAAAACACAAGCTTAGAAGAGGAAAACAGCATCAAGAAAACTACATGTGAAGTCTCAAAGGAAATGTAAATTGGTATCAGGCCCAGAAAGAATTCTTAGAAGAGCTCAAAAAGAATTTTAAAAGTCAAATAATGGAGGAAGAAGAAAAATTTGGAAAAGATATGAGTGATGCAAGAGAATCATGGAAAAAGAGTCAACTTAGTAAAGCATAAAAAAATGGAAAAAGATGTACAAAAATTCACTGAGGAAACAACTCCTTAAAAACTAGAATTGGTCAAATGGAAAAGGAAAAATGAAAGTTGAAGAAAAAAATAATACTTTAAAAATTAGAATTGAACAAGTAGAAGCTAATGACTCCATGAGACATCAAGAAACAATAATACAAAATCAAAAGAAAGAAGAGAATAGAAGAAAATATGTGTGTGTGTGTGTGTGTGCACGCTTATAAAATTCTATATACACATCAATTCTTTTTCTGGATGCAGACAGCATCTTCCTTCATATGTCCTTTGTAGTTAATTTGGGTATTTATAATAGTCAAAATGACTTAGGAGCTCAAATTGTTCTTACAGCAATATTGCTGTTATGGTATACAACATTCTCTTGGTTCTGCTCATTTTACCCTTCATTATTTCATACAAGTCTATATATGCTTTTTTCCAAGATCATGGAACTCATCACTTCTCATAGGATAGAAGTAATTCATCACAATTATATATTACATATATTTAACATTATTGAACTACTTAAATGTCACAATAACAAAAGAGCCTAGACATCGTATTTCAAGAAATTATTAAGGAAAATTTTCCTGATATCCTAGAACCAGAGCATAAAATAGAAATTGAAAAGATCCACCTATCACCTCCTGAAAGTGATTCCCAAATAGAAAACTCTCAGGAATATTATAACCAAATTCCAGCACCTCTGGCAAAAGAGAAAATATTGTAAGCAGCCAGAGAAAATGTCTACAGTTAGGGAGGAGGAAAAGCAGAAATAGTAAAGAGTTTCAAAGTGGTTGTAATCAAGTCCTAAATTGTAATAAACAACTAGATGGTCCACTCAATAGAGTACTGGGCCTGGAGTAAGGAAGCTCTGATTTTAAAACCTGGTCTCAGATATTTACTAGGTGGCCAGCAGCGGGCAAGTCACTTACCTCTTTCTTCCTCAGTTATTCCATCTATAAAATGGGGAAAGAAACAGTTCCCAAACTGTAGGGTTGTTGCAATGTTCAAATGACATAGTATGTAAAGTGCTTTACACACCTTACAATACTATCTCAATGCTAACCACAATAATTAGCTCTTATTAAATACTGAAGGGATGAAGAAAGGCCTTCAGATATGATAAGAACATTGTTCTCTTGAAATAACTATTTCAGTATTATAGGTCCTTAAAGAGAGACTAGGTATTGGGGAAACAAAATTAGCAGTTACAATGGAAGTTAGAAGGTACACTGAGAAACAACTAAACAATGTGCTGTTGTTCAATCAGTTCAGTTGTATTTGACTGTGACCTCATTTGGGATTTTTCTGACAAAGACACTGGAATTCTTTGTCTTTTCCTTCTCCACCTCATTTTACAGATAAAAAAACTGAGGCAAACAGGGTCAAGTGGCTTGCCCAGGGTTACAGAGCTTGAAAGTAACTGAGGTCAGATTTGAATTCATGAAGACAAGTCTTCCCGACTTCAAGTAGGCACTCTATCCACTGCGCCATCTAGCTGCTCATTAGCAAATTAAACCACTTATTTGAGAAATACAGCACAAAACAGACAAGAGAAATTGACGAGCTAGACGCTGAATACATAGCAAGGGATAGAATTCCATTTCAGCACCAGGGAGAGAGAATGGACCTCTGATTTCATGATAGGGGTAACTTCTGTATGAGGAAATTCCCTCTACAAATCCAGACCTGTTCTTTTACTGAAACACAGCTTTAGATGGTTGTCTAAGGTATTAAAAGGTTAAGAGACCTGCCTAGGGTCATAGAGTCAGCATGTGTCAGAAGTTGGTCTTGGATCAGGTTTTTTGGCTCCACAGCTAACCCTCTAACCATTCTACTATACTTCCTCTTTGCATAATGGATTTAATCAAATAGAAAGAACAGGTGCTAGCAGTGGAATCTTCTTCTAGAGGTTGCTATAACATATTGGGAATTCTTTTAAAATGAAATAAACACTTCTTGGTAATAAAACAAAGCAAAACAAAAACTAGAAGCTAGTCAAGTGATACAGTAAATAGAGGACCGCAATTGGAAGTCTTGAATATCTGAGTTCAAATATTGCTTCAGTCACTTACTAAGTTATATGACTCTGGGCTAATTACTTAACCTCTGCCTGCCTATTTCCTTGTCTTTAAAATAGGGACAAAAATAGCACCTACATTTTAGGATTGTTGTTAGCATAAAATGAGATAATGTCTGTAAAACGCTTTGACAAATCTCAAAGACACACACACACACACACACATATATATATGCAAGTTAGTATTATTACTATGAATTTTACTGACTTATTGGAAAATATTTGAACAAATGTTACGTGAACTCAATGGAATATTACTCTGCTGTAATAAATATGAGAAACTTGAGGTTTGGAATGGTCTAACACAGAACCAAAAAATCAATACACATGATGACTATAGCAATGCAAAGGAAAACAACATTAAAAGACATCAGAATTCAGGTCAATATAATGGATAAACTTGACTTCCAAAAACTAACATTTGGACAAACCTCCCTCCTCTTGATAGAGAGGCAGAGGATGCTCAGTAGGGAATGGGGCATATACTGATATATAGGGTCAAGGATTAAGGAGAAGAGTTGTTGTAAAGTGATAGACATACTTCAAAAGTATTATTAAAATGTTTTAAATAATGTAAATTCTCATCTCATTGAAATAACTCCCATAATATGGCCTGAAAACAGGGCAATGACTACATGGCTCCCTAAGGTCTGTGTCAGATCTATCTATAATCTTATGGTTACATACTTCATTTGAAGCATTTTGTCTGGATAACAATGTTTCATCATTTTATAACAATGACCTCTCATTAAACAAAACAACAAACAACAAACAATTCTAGACCTAAAACTTTAGTCCTTTTCAAAGTCATATCTAAATATTTCTTCTCTATTGAAAGTTACAACATTTAATTCCATCAAATGCCAATGTGGCAGGTACCTACAAACAAAACAAACCTAGGGCCACTTTTTATGACTCCTGTCTATACATCCTGCTTGGTTGGTATGATTTACTTGCAAGATGCTGCGATTATGGAATAAGAATGGATCTATCCTCTTGTTTTATTGACATAGATGGGATTTTCTAAAGTGGACATTTACTAGTGTATGTATCATTAGCATGTGGCTGCAATGAAGAGTTATAAAACTATATCTTTACCAAATAAAAGTCACAAACAACAACGGCAGCCATGAGAACTGCAGCAACTATCTTATACTCAAGACCTGAAATATAGGTGCAAGTTAATTGCCATATGCCACACCTGTCCAAATGTGCCCTTATTACATCTGCTAAACCATGCCTTAAATCTCTTTCAAGGGGAAGTTCTCATGGACAGGGAACCTCTGAAGGGAAATTCTGTGCCTCAGGAAATGGAAGGATTTTCAGGAAGTATCAAGAATGATACCACTCTGAAAAGTGCCAACACCAAAAAGGGGTACCTCACCCAAGAGCCTTTCTATGTCTGTCTTTCAAAGACCTCCTCATGTTTTTTCCCTTTCACCTTTTTATCACTTTTATCTCTTGGAAGAACAGGTTATTTTCATTTTACATGAATAAACCTCATTTTCACTGATATCTTTTACTATTTTTCCTTACTTTCATTTCTGAATGTCATTTCCTTTACCCAGTGAGCCAACTCCTTGGAAGTAAGATTTAAAATAAAAGATAAGAAAAAAATTTGGCTTAATAAAACCAACCAGTATATCAACTGAATCTGACACCATATGTGATCTATCACACTGACTGTACCCCAAATATATAAAGAAGGAACAGGAGAGGATTTTTCTTGACTTTTCAAGAACCAAACTAGCTACTGGAATTTCCCAGGGCAATAGGTAGGCAGGGGGGCATGTTCTTTGCTTTGTATAATGCTGTATTATATACAATGATTCTGTTGAGTACAATTCATACAGGGCACAAAGGACAGTAATGCTGCTACTACTACTAATTTCATACAAAGATTTCGTTGGACACATGGAACCAATGCTCACATTGCAGGCTGGAGATTACTCATAAAATTCCCAGAGAAAAGTCCTCCATGGGTTTGCTTATTGGGATGTGATAAGAATTATAGCTACATTTCCTATGCCCTACATTCAAACTTTCTCCCCCATAAGCAGGAAGAGTAGCTATGTACATAGCTGTCTTGCTCTCATGATTTCCCAGGTCTACGAAGAGCCACAGACACATTTGGACAAGCTCCTAGAGGTATCAAGTGCTTGCTGTGTTCTCAATGTCACACCTCTCATTGAATCACAGATACATAACAGAGTAAAAATATGGGAGATACCAGTCTGTTGGCCAAGATGGTTTATTTATGAAGCAAGACAGCCATAGCTATTATCTGTAGACCCACGGTGGTAACATACCTCTCTCCCACTCTAAAGTTATTTGTAGATTGCATAGAAAAGAAGGAAAAACTGGGACTTATGAGGGGCTGTTTTGTTATTCTATTTCAGTGGCAGAACTGCATGTTTTAGAAGGAAGATAAGCAGGCACATAAGCACCTGTTTATGGTGCAGTGCCACAGTTTCTTATATTCTCAAGCATCTTTCTCTGCGTGTCTGCTCTCTTAGGTTGTGTTATCTGAGAGGAGCCTTTTGTATTATGTCATGCTTCAAGATATTTCAAGTCTTGGGCACAGAAGACACCTAAGGGTTAGTAGGTAAGGATATCTTTTGACAGAAAGGTGCTGACAGTGGCATCCTTGATGACACTTTCTATATCCTTCCCTAGTTATTCAGGCATTTATCTCAGGGGTCATGAAACTCTAGCAAAAAGAGATTACTGATAGCTAGTACTAGAAAATGTCTCTTCATACTTGCAAAACTGATACTTTCTCATATAAAGAAAGGGATAAAGTGTAATTAGATTCAATTATACTATAGTTACCCTGTAACTGGCAAGTACAGTCAAAATACACCATAGTACCAATTTTCTTGTTGAATTGTTTTACATGGATGCTGTGGATTTACTTATATTACACAATAGGAAAATTTGAATTAGAAGTAGAGAAACTTCCTCAGGAACCAATAGATCAGGGAGGGACACGGACACACACACACACACACACACACACACACACACACACAATAACCACCACCTTACATGTTAGATTTTACCATAAGCCTATGAATTACATAGTAGAATGATTTTCACTCCTAGTTTACAGATGAGAAAAGTGAAGCTAAGTGATTTTACCAGAATCAAATAAACAAAATAATATTCAAGATGGGACTTGGCCTCACTACTTATGTTTATTATATATTTGTTATTAGTATATCTCTTGTATTTCTAAAATAAGTGCTCTTTCCACAATACCAAGCTGCCCCCTGTAGACATTAAGCAACTAACATGAACATCAAAGAGTAGAGGAGAACCTCTGGGAGTTTGAGGTGAGGCTAACGGGAACATCTGGTATGACTGCCATTCCTTCTTAAGGTATACTCCAGAAAGGGTAAACATGGGGAAAGGTTCAGTGAATGAGGACCTCAGATTCACAGAGACAAAGTCAGGAGTTATAAAAACCAGTGGAAGAAGATATAGCTCGGACCTGGGTAATGCAAGTAATGAATCCCCTGAATGGCATATGTATTTGAAGTTATAATTATATAACACAGGGTAATTGGCTCCAGCTCAATGGAAATAGGTGGTGCAAATAAGTGATGTGACAATCTCAGGGGGTTCACAAAGAAGACTTTAAAGTTTGCAGCCTACGATAAAGCACAATAGTTAATGTAGTTTATTGGGACATGTTCAGCTGAGACCTCTCTATTATCTCATGGGTCAAAGCCATTCTCACCTACCCCAGAATACGTACAGTAAAAGCCTGGCCCTACAGAATTAGCTTTTCGTGAGGCAGATAGGTAGTATAGTGGGTAGAGCTCTGGATCAGGAAGATCTGAGTTCAAATCTTGCCTCAGATACTTAATAGTTGTATAACCCTTGATAAGTCAATTGACCTCTGTCTGCCTTAGTTTTCTCATCTATAACATGGGAATAATAGTAGCACCTACTTCTCAGGTTTGCTGTGAGGATCAGGTAAGGCCAATAACCCTAAAGGACTTAGTATAGTGCCTGACACAGAGTAAGTGCTGTGGAAAGGTTAGCTGTCGTTATTGCTCTTCTCATGAACTGGAAAAGTTTCCCTTGCCAGCATAACAATGGAGTGCTCTCACATAAGGTATAAGGGAAACAACACTGGTTTATGAGTCAGAGGACTTGGATTCAAATCCCACTTTTGATGCTTATTAGCTTTGTGACCTTATGCTAATTACTTACTCTCCTCAGAACTGTTAGTTTCCTCATCTGAAAAAATGAGGGAATTGGACTAACTGGTCTCTGAGATTTCTTCCACCTCTCTGACTCTGATTCTGTAATACATTATCCTTCTCTTCTCAAACATCCGGCGGCACAACCTGGGGAGTATTTGCAAACACTGAGCAAAAACATAATTGACTCTTGGTGCTTCTGATTCTGAAACTTTAGCTGGATGCACCATAGGAAACGCTCTCTTCCCTCTACAATGATCCATCTGCTGGCACACATCAGGGAATTAGCTCCCAGTGTACATCAGGATTGTACATTCAGCTTGAATTATGAGCTTATACCCAAAATAACCTAAATAAATCTGCTTAAACATATTGCAGCCCATTACTGATTTGCCTAATTCTTTATTTAACGCAAGATCATGGCTGAGGACTTGCCTTCTACACCCTCTCAGACATCTGAAGGAAAATATGGCAAGGCTCAGAGCATGGCACTACTCATCCAAGGAATCTTGGAGTCTTGTGATCTCTTCCTTCCAGAAAAAGGCGAGAATCCAGAAATATCTTTGAAAACCATTCATCAGTTCACCTCAACACCCTCCCATCTGCTGTGAATCTTGTCCAGTTGGAGGATTTCTTGGAAGAACCACTAACATACCCGGCAGTTGTGAGCTCTTTATTCGGTCATTACTCTCTATCTTCCCAGCTTGCGGTCTGACAATCTATCTGACGCTGAGTTGGAAGAAATCACATCGTGAAGGAGAGTCAGGAGGTTTAGTTCATTCTAAGGAACGGTGAAGATGGCTCCAAGTGCCAGAAGCCTGCCAAGAGAAAAAACTGCCACTTGGCAGTGCTTCCATGTGGAATCAAGCATTTCCACATGGAGAGAAACATTGACTGATAATAACTCAGTGTTTGCCAGCTCTTGTTTCCAACCACAATTTAGAGAGGAGGACTGGAGTAGCTCACCCACTGGTCACCATCATCATCAAGTCATTCAAACGTCTTATGCATTGACTAAGTTCTTATGACCCTGTTGCTGACCTTGAGAAACTTATATTCAAGCTGCAAAAGCAAGACATAAGCATATAAAAAATTAAGGAACATGTAATTACATGTTAAGTGTTAAATGTATACATTAGATATTTTAAAACTTTTTTGATCACCCATATCAATTTAAAAAAAAAAAGGACTATGCACCTCAATACAAGTTGACTTACTTACACAAGATAAATATAAAGCAGCACAGTATAAATGGATAGAAAGCTGGCTTCAGAGTTAGGAAGACCTGGGTTCATTCAGTTAATCAATAAACATTAGTTACCTACTATGTGCCAGACATGGTACTAACTGCCTCTGCCATATATAGGCTATGTGATCCTGGGCAAGTTATATAACGTCTCAGTGCTCTAGGCAGTTTTCTAAGTTCATTTGCAAAACAGATGCCCTTTTGCACTGCTAGAATCCCCTGCACCAATGAAATCATGGGACAGTCCCTGTCCCCATCTACTACCATCTACTACTACACAATCAGGTATGTAATAAACCTTACATAAGAAATAGAAAATTTAAAGAACAAGATAAAGATGAAATAAATGATTGATCCTTAAGGTAATAGGAAGCTACTGTTTTTTTATTAAGTGGATGAGGAGCAACATGGTCAGAGCTATATTTTAAGAAAATAACAGCACACAACTTTTTATTCTATTTTGTGACACAGACATTTTTGGTAGTCTGGTGAAACTTATGGACCTCTGCTCTGAATAATGTTTTTAAATGCATAAAATAAATTAAATAGGGTTACAAAGGAAGCCAATATCCAAGTACAGCTATATTTAAAAATAAAAATTAAGTTTATGAACCTCAGTTGCCTAGGGACAAATGGACAAGAATGGAGGCCAACTAGGATGTCAAGTGGAAAGTGATGAGGGTTTGAATTAGCATGGTAGCTCTGTAAGTATGGTGAAGGGGAGAGATGTCAGTGTTGGGGAGACAGAAACAACCATATTGGGCAATGGATTAGCTTGATGAAGCAAGGGAAAATGAGAAACCAAGAATATTGGCAAAGTTATAAACCAGGGAGACTGGAGTGTCCTCAAGTATGATGGTACCCTCAACAGAAATAAGGAAATTTAGAAGAAAGGAAAGTTCTGGGGGAAAGGGGAGGGTAATACATCCTCTATCAGACAGGTTGAGTTTGAGATGCCTATGAGACGTGTTGTTTTAAATCTTCAATAAGCAGTTGGTAATGTGGGACCAGAGATAAGGTGAGAGATTACAGCTGAATACACAGAGAAGGGAGTCATCTGCATACAGATAACAATTACACCATTGGGGGAGCTGAGCAGTAATTTAGAGAAGAGAATAGTGCTCAGGATATATGCCACTTTGGGTAATACCCACTCTTTCTCGAGATACAGGGATGATGACTTAGAAAAGGGACCAAGAAGGAGCAGTAGAACCGATAGAAGAAACAAGACAGAACCATGCTATGGAAATCCAGAGGTAAGAGAGCAGTTATCCAGGAGAAACAAAAGGTCAACAGTGAAAATATTGTAAGAGGCTTTGCTATGAGCCCTCGGTCATTTAATGAACATTTATAGTACCTACTATGTGCCAGGCACTATGTTCAGGGCTGGGGATACAAAGGAGGTCAAACGACAGTTATCTGCTCTCAAGGAGTTCACAGTTTAATGAAAATACAACATGCGAATAACTACACACAGGATGAATTGGAAATAATCAAGAGAGGGAAGATACTAAAATTAAGGCTGAATTAGTAGAGGCTTCCTCTAGAAGGCGAGATTTTTAGCTAGCACTTGGAGGAATCTAGCGAGGTGAGAAGGCAGAATTGAAGAGGGTGAAGATCACTAAACAGGCCACTGAAAGTCCTTTATTCCATGGTGCCAGGGGAGCAGCATGGGAAGGAAAGTGAGGACAATTGATGCCCTACTCAATTTTCCCCATTTTTGTCAAGATTTCTCATCTCTACATGAAAGGACATCCTTTGAAAATTGAGCAAAGTGAGTTTAGCACAAATGAAAGGAGTCACTATTGGGTAATAATATTTGGAACTCATTAACTTAAAAGAATACTGAAAATACAAATGGATAAAAAAAATGACATGGCCATAAATAGCTAATAAGAGAGGGTGGGCTGTTACAAAACATGGTTATCTTACAATATGTCCTGTGGGATGCCTGTTAAAAGCAAAATGTTGGGCCGAATGACTCCTGGTTCTGTCCTAGAATAAAAATGCCTAGGTATAAGTCTCTAATTCTCCTTCTATGCTCCACTCTGCAGCCCTGTGAAAGAAGGCTATAAAAAATGATTTCCCCCCTGGAATAATAAAGCATTGCAATAAGAATTCAAAACACAGTAAGGTTCTTAGAAAAGCTGCATATTTCTGCTCATGTTATATGGATACAAAGATTTGGGCTCTGAATCCCACAGACTCTAGGAAATCAGGAGAATTTATTCATAGGCAGAAAATACTTCTAGAAGTGACATACTTTCCATAATAAGCAACTTCCCTATACAGTAACAATTCTAAATTCCCCTTGGACAATTTGAAGGAGTTGTATGCAGATAGAGACTTTCCACACTCCCTTCTTAAATCAATGTGTGTGGATTTGTATTCTAAAATATCTTGGGAATGTTTGCCAAGTAAGAGGCCCCAGGAATGATCTTGCATTATGATGTAAATATCCCATTCCTCAAGGAAGATACCTCTAGGGAGATACTAAGTCTATTTTATTAGTAGTTTTTTTTTTAAGATCAGAGATGATTATGTAATATCTTTGTTTCCATGTCTTTCCCCCTAGAAAAAAATTATCCATTATTCTAGGAAAAAACACCACATATTTAGGAGAGGGGGAGTAATAAATAATGTGGCTTATCAAGGAAAAATAATAGTTTTAGGCTGAGTGGCTTATAAATGAGGTACCCAAGGGATCTGGGTTCTGATTCTTGCTCAGTTGCGCCCAATTCTTTGTAGACCACATTTAAGGTTTCCTGGGAAAAGATACTGGAGAGATTTGCCATTTCCTTGTCTAGCTCACTTTACGGATGAAGAACTGAAGCAAACAGGGTTAAGTGACTTGCCCAGGGTCACATAGCTATGAAGTTTCAGAGGCTAGATTTGAACTCAGGAACAGGAGTCTTCCTGACTCCACTCCTAGAGCTCCAGCCACCGCACCACCTAGCTGTATATCTATACCTAGGGAACAATTATCTCACCTGCTAAATATTTTCCATTTTTGGTTTCAAAGAGGTGCTTATTAGTGGTTCTTAAAAAAACAAAAAACGAAGTCCCCATATTTCAAAGTGATTTGATTTCTACAACAGAGGCAAATGTTATTCAAGCATGAATCAATATTCCTGTTACTCTCTGCCACCGTTAGTGGATTAGACATAAGTAAATGGACACCTTGGTCAATTGTTTAGCTCAGGTTTGCTCCTGTGTATTCCAAGAATGAGTCCAAGGAAGTCCATACAAAATCTTCCTTCTTGGTATATTACAGAGTGGAGGCAGTTTCCCATTTCAACTTTCGTAGGTTCCTTAGGACCATCCAGACTAGAAATGGCTGATTGGGGCTGGAGTGAATTTTCTTATTCTCCCTAGTCAAGACTTGCTTCCCTGTGCCTCAGTTGGAGAACATGGCAAAGACAATCTGATTCCCTACTCACCTCTTTCATTTATGTACCTTTATGGAATATGATTTCCTTGACCACTGTTTTCTACGTCATACAACAGGGCATTTTGCTTTTTTCTCAAATCCAGCTTTAGGGAGGCAGTGTGATAGAGGGTGGGAGCAGAGATACTTGGGTTCAAATCTCTCCTCTGACATTGATTAGATATATAACTACGAACAAATCACTTAATTGCTCTGAGTCTCTGATTCCTCAGCTATAAAATTGGTAGCCTTTAGTTACTTTAAAAGCTTGTCATGGAAAGATAATGTTCATAATGTTTTCTATAAATATCATGTATTAATGATGCATGGTTTCTCTTATACTTTCTTACCTAATTCTAAACAAGAAGTTGGAGGGTGGAGATTAGTGGTAGTTGTAAACTGAAATACAAGGATAACTGTCATGCATTTATGTAGAATGGTTACAGGGGCTGGATGGATGAGGATTACCTACCCGACATGTTCCAGGATAGTCATGGGAAGTAAAGGGACAGTCAGTATCAGCCACTCCCTTCTGTAGATGCCTTCCTTCTGTGGTTTCTATATACAGTTCCCTATTTTTCTGCTCCTTGGACAGAGGATGGTTAACTGTGGATTTAACTTTGTCACTCCAATCTTGCTTATCTCTACCACTACCAACTGCTATCTCTTCTTAGATGTAACTAGCTTTTGATCTGGATCTAAGATGCAGACCTCATTGGTTTAAACACAGAACTTCTGCTTCCCCCATGACAAAAAACTACAGATTAAAAGGACAAATGTTTGAAAGTAAAGGCATTTAATCATTTTGTTCTTTCCTTTTCTCATCTACAACACATAGATAATACGAGCTTAACCAACTTCCTAGGGTGATTTTAAAGATAAAATCAGAGAACAGAAGTGAATGTGCTTTGAAAAAGTGTAAAGTGCTATAGAGATGTACAGAATTTTTGAAACCATGGAAGGACAAATAGAGTTATTTTGGCTCCTGTGAACAAGGTGAGATGGATGACACATCCAGAGAATTCCTTGGCTTTTTGCAGGTGCCTCCTTGATTCCTGTAATTGTTTTCTCTTTCTCCATGTCCTGATTCTACTCTCTTTCTCTGGCACTAAATGACAGGTGTTTTACAGATGGAAATTTTCATATATGTACCTGGCAAGATGCCATTAAGACAGTAGAATCTTTGTTGTCCAGGTATCAAGAGAACTTTCCTACTATGGGGTGGATTTAATTATATAAAAACAAGCAGGTAACTTTTTCAGATGTGTACTGGAGATAGCTCATTCAGTCTCATGAGAGATGATTGTTAAATTTTTAGTGTGAAGGTTTGCAGATCAGAAATTATCCAGTATACAAATCATGATTTGATTTATTGTTTTATCCAATATCTAGACTTAATAAAGTGATGGAGAAAATGCCAATAATGCACATTAATCTTAAAAGTGCATCCTGTATACTTTTATTTTAATTTTGGAGAGCTAGTTTTTAAAAATTTATTAGTTAAGCATTTCTTTTCCTCCAGTAGAATCCATCAACAGAAACATTTGGTACAACTGCAGAAAATCACCAATGATGTCAGAATTTGACACCACATCCTTATGAAATGAAAAAAGCTGTTAATTGTTTTTATTTTTCTACTATTTTACCAAAATGAAATCTTTTGTCTGGAATGTCCTTCCACCTTACTTCCACCTGTTGAAAACCTACTTATCTTTTAAGTATAGCCAAAGTTTAGTATTGCCCATTAAGCCTTCTCTATCACTTCCCTTTTTATGAGCTCCTAAAGCATTTACCTTTTTTTTGATACCTGATGATATCTATATATTAATACTAATATGCATGTTTATTGACCTACATGTACTATTATTTGTATGGGGAGGAACTCTTTTGGAATTTATAGTTGTAGAGCATTGCCTGGGGCAGTAAGGGATCAAATGACTTATCTAGGGTAGTTTGGTCAAGTAGACTTCATCTAATATTATTCTTTATTTAATTTCAGTGAACCATTCACTATTTATCAAAGAAATACTGAATGTATACTGTGCTAGGTGCTGTTGTTGTTGTTCAGTCATATCTAGCTCTTTGTGACCCCATGTGGGTTTTTCATGGCAAAGATACTGGAGTGGTCTGACATTTCCTTCTCCAGTTCATTTTACAGATAAAGAAACCGAGCAAACAGGGTTGAGTGATTTGCCCAGAGTCATAAAGCTAGTAAGAGTCATCTGGAATCACTCTTTTCATCACTCACACCTGCTGCTCCTAGTTCAGGCCTTCCTCGCCTCTCACCTGCACTATTGCATTCTAATAGCATTCTCCCTGCTTCCAGTCTCATTCCTTCTTCAATTACTGTTCAACATAGCTTCTAAAAGAATATGTAGAAAGCAAAGGGAGGAGCATAGCCTTCTCCTATTTAGAAACTTGGGTGCCTTCCTATGGCCGCCAGGTCTTAGCCTTGCATTTTGTCATCTATAATCTATCTTCCACTTCACTTTCTAGCATGACTTCCTATCACTCATCTTGATACATTCTGCAGTCTAGTCAAATGAGACTACTGAATGATCTTCACGCACAAAATTACACCTTCCATTTCTGGGCCTTTGTCCAGGCCATCCTTTATGTCTTGAATACATTTCTACATCTTAGAACCTCTAGCTCAGGACCCATCTCTAACACGTGGTTCTTCATTGGACTCTGAGTGGTTAGTGTGAATCACTGGTGTTTGTGTGTGTATGTTCTCTCTCTCCCTCTCTCATCAGTTCTTATTAATGATCACCCCACTCCTGATAACCTGACCAGTTCAGATAAGATTTTAACACATTTTTTGAAACCTACAAATAGGCACAAATAAGCAGAACCCCACAAGATGCCTCTGTTCTTTTTCTTCTTCTTGGAAGGCAGGCAGGAAAAAATCAGCAAATTCAGGAGGGAAGAAAAGAGGGAAAGCAGGAAGGAAATTAAGAAAGAAGAAATGATGGAAGGGAAGGAGAAAGGAAAGGAAAGAAGTAAAAGGAGGGAATGGAGGGAGGGAGGAAAGGAAGGAAGTAACTAGGGAAAGAAAGAAAAGGAAGTGAGGGAAAGAAAGAGAAAAGGAAATAAAGAAGGATGATTTACTAAGCACATTAAGTACTTACTATGTGCCAAGCATTGTCTCCCCTGGGCTGCTCCAAAGGTCTGGGGGAGTAGAGATCCTCAGGGTAGTAGGTCCTGTATGAGCTTTCTCACTTTGTGTACACACAGTGTTCTCACTCTACAGTAATTCCTCAGTAGAAATGGAAAGCTGTCAATCCGATTACCAGCCCTGGAGTAAAATCACCCAATGCTGGTTTATGTAAAATTCTCCCTAATGATGCTGATGAGGATGGTGTCTGATAGGCAGGCATAGCTGTGACTGAGTTTTGCCCAGGCAGCTGCTTAAGGTCTCCAAGCTCTGCATTTATAAGTCCTTGGGGCTTCTTGGACTCAAAGTTAAAAACAAAAAACAAGCAAGAGTTTCAGAGTGTACTGTGGACAGATAACGGAGAGAACTGGATTGCTTGCCTCCCTGGATCATGCCCAGTCCCTTCTGTCTTGCTTCTTGGAACCATACTATCAATGCAGTCATTCCTCCCTGAAGCTCAATGGCCCAATGCCTAGAATATGTTGGATAAGACAGGGATCCTGGGGACCCTTTTTGAGCTAACTGGTTAAAAGGAGGGTTGGAAAGCATTAACATTCCCAAGGGACTTTTGCTGCCCTCCGATGAATATCCTTGGCATCAAAAATGAACACAAAGATATTATCACTACCACCATGATAACTAGGTCACTTAAGGTCCCAAACAGGGTTTAGATCACAGGGAAATCAGATACAATTGAGATAAGGGTCTTCGTCCAAATTATCCTGACATTTTCAAATTTGCCACTGCAGTTTTCTCCTATGGGCCATTAGAGAGACTTTGGGGGATACAATTTGAAGAATGAGGAGTCTGCCAAGCAGTGATTCTTTGCAAGGAAGTATTGCTTCAGAAGAGACAGCTCATAACACGCCAGAAAGGACAACATCAATCACCACTGGTTCCACTATCTGATGGCATTGAATGGAATGCCACCGCAGCATCTCAGGGTCATGTATCAAGCAATCTGAACTGCCACGAAAGGTAGGGAAAGGAAAAGAGGATTTGTCAAACACTACTGCACACTACTCTTGGGAACTGAGATTGGAGAAAGAGCCAAGAGATTTTGCAGCCCGAGTTATAGGTGTGCCTTCCACCCAAAAGAGTTGGTGGATAGCTTTGTGCTCAAGGGGCATTTCTCCCTGATGAGTCCCCTTGATCTGAACCTCTGTTCCAACTCTGCAAAGATGATTCTCCAGAAAAAAAACTGGAGAATCTTAGATTTGGAGGAGACCAGAGAAACCAAAAAATCCAAGCAACAGTAGAAAATAAATCCTTACCACAACATATGTGGACAAGTGGTCATTTAGCCTTTGCTTGAAGAGCTCAATCAAATACCCTCAAAACCATAAGATTTATTCATTTCTTTTGCTCTGATCTGGATCTGTGACTTCATTAGTCTAGGGAATTCCTGATGTGAAAACTTTCTCAAATCAAACTCTTCTGTAACTAATAATCTCATAGAGTTTCAAGGGCTACCAAAAAGTTAAACAACTTTACTCATGGTCATATATATCACAGGCAGGTTTTGCACTCACATCACTTCCGATTCCAAAGCTGGCTCCAAATCCACTATTCCATGCTAGTTCTCATTCCAAGACTCATTCCATCAAATCAACCACACTTACAGGAAGTCCAAAGTATTCACTATTCAGTACCCAACACTGTGTGGAGGAGTATGAGAATATAAAATGAAGTAGACCCTCTTTGCCTTCAGGGAGGCATGGGAACAAATTGGTGCTTTGTGAGTCATGTGATTTCAATGATCTCAGAGAAAGGTAAAGCCTAGTGAAATACACCTCAATCTCTCTCACCCCCTCCTCCTCCCCACTAATACTCTTCCATTTTGCAACCATATAACCAATAATATTGTTTCTGGCTGCTACCCACTGACGCATGAGTACTTGAGAACATAGTGCATTGAAGTTTTGGCTTTTGAATCAGGATTCAGTTGACAATCTTTCTATGCAAATCTCCCTGGAGTCTTTTGGTCTCTGTTTTGCCCCCAAAACACAGGACCTCACATGGAACTTTCCTGTGTACAAACCATATACCCTCATTTCAGGAGATTAAAAGCTGCGTGAAGGCAAAAAGTGAGCTGGTGCCCCCTCTCCCCTCATCTTTTATCCCCAGTATTGAGCATAGTGGCTTACATTAAAAAGTCATTAACAAATGTCTTGGAGAAGGAAATGGCAGACCATTCCAGTATCTTTGTCAAGAAAACCCCAAGTGCAATCACAAAGAGTGGGGCATGACTAAAACAAGTAAAAAACAAAAACCAAATGTCTACTTAGTTGAGTTAAATAGAAGTAGAAGAGACTAAAAAGATTTTTCAGCTCACAGGACCCTCTCATGTTTTCCTATGCTCCGATCCTTTGAAGAAGTGAAACCCAATAGAACATACATGAAAATTCATAGAGAAAGGAGGCAATCTGGAACTCTCCAAAAGTTTCCCAGTTGATCATCCCCCCCACTTCTACTTGGTACTTCCAACTTAGGTCAGTATTTTGAGATTTACAAAGCACTTTATAAACATTATCTCATTTGATTTTCACGACAACTCTGTGACATGGGTGCTAATTTATATCCATTTTATAAGTAAGAGAAGTGAATCTCAAAGAGGTTATGATTTGCCTGAGGTCACAAAGATTCACAAGTTGTGGAAGAGTTTTAGATCCCAGGTGTTCTAGACTCCCACATCCAGGCTTCCAGCTATTATGTAGAGCTGCCTGCAGCAGCTTCCCAAGGACTGACCTCTACTGTGCTTCATGTCTATCACTTCTCTCAATAAGATAGTCAGTAGAATTCTCAGAATACATGATTCAAAATGGACAGCAGAATATGGAGAGTGGATAAGGGATGAAATCTGATTGTCTTGGAAAACTTCAAGTTTCAAAGTCCTTGGATATCCTCTCCTTCTATAATTTCTCCTTTCCCTAATGGTATAAAGGAATCAAGAGAAAGAGATTAGATGAATGAAGTCTCCTAGCTCTTCTCCAGAGCCTTCTTACCTTGGTTCTTGGGGTGGTTTCCTCTTCTAGAAGCTCTTCCATAGTCACAGCTCCTCAAGAGAGGCGTGAAAAACCAAGAAGATCAGATCTGTGTGGCCGCACAGTCTGGCAGAGGAATCAGCATTAAAAATAACTCCTTCTCATCTGTTCAAACTAATCACGTTTGTTTTTTTTTAGACAAAACACCCCCAAGCGCACAGCAAAATTCTCAACAAATAAGAAATGTTGCTTATTATTTCTGCCCAAGGCTAGTGAATGCTGTGGGTGCAGAGAGGAACTGAGTTCAGCTAAAGGGTGTTCCTGTGGCCGAAGAAGGGGAAGGAAGGGGCATCCCCTGAGAATCAGGCAGCTACAAGACCCAGCTGATTTCTCTGTTATGTGACAATGCAATGAAGCTACCTGGAAATCTGGCTTCTAGTGCCCTAATTCCAAACTGAGGTGTGACCTTTCCCTAGCAAAATACACACTGAGTCTCTGGAAGTCGATCTCAGCTTACTCTATCCAAATTCTGTATTGATTTCAATGAAACTTGATTTGAGGATATCTCCATGTGGCACAGACCTTTTCTCACCTGTAACCAGTTGTTTCTTAATGCTCATTCTGTAACTGATTTTATGAAAAAATACAGATTAGGAGATTTACTGTGTGGCCTTTATTGGCTAGATTGCTTAACCTTTCTGTGGTTCAGTTTTCCCTTCTATATAATGGGAAGCATAACCCTTATCCTAAACATCTTATAAAAATTGTTGTGCAGATGAATTAACTGAAAAAGAAGCTATAAGAGGACTTTGAGTTGTACCCCAAAAAAGACTTAAATAATAATTGCTAATATTGGCAAATGGTTACTTCCTAAAAGTCACAGACAATATGAGCAACTTTCTAAAGACCATACATCTAGTTAGAGATGGAGCAAGGACAAGAATCCAGATTCAAAGTCTATTGCTTTTCCAACCAGACTAATTAAAGTATGGAGGGACTGGAGATAGGAAATGATCTGTGTTTGGGATAGGGCCTCAAATGGAGGTTGACATCTTATCTGAGTGATTGTGTAGTCTGACAAAGGTCGAGGGGTGGGCGAAGGATAATGTTATGGCATTGTTAGCAAGGACCTTAATAGTCAGCATCTATTTTCCATTATATATACTAAACTGCCACAGAATAACATGCCATCTTATTTGCTAACATCAGGAGCTGTCACATTCAGCAATAAACTGGAAGTACAGGAAGGCACATCTCCACTTATAATTAGCATTAGGCATTGAAAAGAGCTCTTGGAAGTATTTGGCATGCCTCTAAATAGCACATCTAGTAGGGTTATTTATTTATTTCTCTAAACTATAAGAAATTCTTGCTTTGCATCTGATTTCACTCAATGGCCTCTCCTCACTGAATTCCTCACTACCTACAAGGCCCTGTTCAGGTTTTCCTTTTTCTGCAAAGTCGTCCTTGTTCACCAGATTGAAGGGATGTTTCCCTCCACTGAACTCCTCCTCATTGTCTGATGTCCTCATTTGACACTAAACACTTATTGCCTTGAGTTGCTTATTATCTTTTCTTAGAGTCCCTTTCTCACTTGAAAGCTCAATTCCACTATCATTTTCTCCTGACATCTACTCTAATCCCTGCCCCCAGCTCTCATCTTCCTCAATTTTACCTGTATGTGGATGTGGGCATGTTGTCTTCTGTTCTACGCTCAGAAGAATATAAGCTCCTTAAGAGCAGTAACTGTTTCAGTTTTGTTTTTGTATCCTTAGCACTGTGCCTAGCACACAGTAGGTGCTTAATAACTATTGAGCTGAATTTATATCTATATATGCATACACAGATACTATATATATACATATACATACACACACACACACACACACACATATATATATATATATATATATATAAACATACATATGTATACATATACATATCCAACTACACTATAAATATTTTGAGGCTAGGGAACAAATCATACTTTTCTGTAACATTTCTCTTGCTGTCTCCCTCTCTGTGTCTCTGTCTCTTTCCTCTTCAGAGACTACTACAGTTTCAAGCACACATTAAGCATTTAATAAATAAGTGTTAATCATTTGATGAATTACTTTTCATAGCAAATATAAAATTCCATATTCCATCTCTTTTCCCTAAGAATATGATTTTAGTTAAAAGTTTGAAGCTGATTTCCAAAATGATGAATAAATTCGTCAAATGACCTCAAGCTCAAGGCAGCATTGTGCAGAAGCCCAGCTATAGCCCAAAGATGACAAGAACTTGGAGAAAAGGGCACTGGACGTGCCATAGAAGAGGAAAATTCAATGCTAAGAAACAGGAGGTTCAGCAGATGGTAGAAGGGAAGGAAGAATTAGAGTACTGTTTTGGACAATGCAGGCCACACAAGAGCTCAAGGTACTAAGTAGGATATAAGTGATATGTAAACCATACTGGAGGAAAAATGGGAATTCCCAAATGGTATTTTCTCCCCAAATGCTATTTTTTTTCCTAGTGACATAAGATTATTCTGACATCCAAGGGACTGGATGTCTAGTAGTGCCTTGCACTTAGCAGACACTCAATAAATATGTGTTGAATTGAATGTGACACTGTTGTGACATATGCCCAAACTACATTAATAAGAATCAGAACACCTTAGAGTTGGGAAAAGATTATATAGGTCAACTTCTCTCACGCTGTAGAGAGTACTTCCCCTACATACCCAATAGACAAGATGAGGAGGTGGGGGTGAGAGGGGAAACGAGAGACGACTGAGATGTTGAACAACATCCTATCAGCAGCGGTCGAAGAACATGGAGTAGCAATAAAGGAGGCACACAGTGCATATCTTCCAACACTGAAAGGACTAGCTGTGATGCAGGAGAGGGAACAACAGATTTAAAGAGATTTTGCTCCAGAGGACAGAACTCAAACCAACCAGAAGAAGAAATAAAAAGATGGATTGAGGATTCCAGAATTAAGGTAGAGATGGGGATGGGACTGGATCTGTGATTTCATCAGCATAGCAAACTTCCAAATGAGGAAATTTTTCTTCTCTTGATTCAGGTTGGCCCTTTTTTTCTGAAATAAATATTCTTGAAAAGTTGCCTGTGTCATTCAAAGGATAAGTGACCTGTTGAGAATCAAACAGGAAATATTTGTCAGAGGTGGGATTTGAACCCAAATTTCCCTGGTTCTGAGGTCACTTTTGTAGCTGCCCTTTTAGCTAACATATTTAATTCACAAATTAGGAAAGGGTCATCAATGTCCAGGTATGGAAGGGACATATAAGGATAATTTAGTTGATTCTCTTGACTTCAAACAGGACTATGTTTACATTTTTCCAAATTGTGCTTAAAAAATTCTTCAAAAGAAGGGGACTCCACAATCTCACCAGTCCCATCCATGTTCCCATTTTTATACCTTTCTTAGAGTTGAAAAAATCTCTCTCGTTAGCCTTAACCCATTTCATCCTTCTCAATTCTTCATGAATCTAGAGATCAGCAAGTCATGACACTGTGTCAAAAACTTCAAAAAAAAAGTCAGATCCTGCTTGGGAGGTGAGAGAGGTCTGAGGATACAGACCAGTTTTGGAGAGGACGGTTCTAGAGCTTTCGGTGTATGAGAGACAGAGCTGGGGATCAGACAAAAAAAAAGAACCTCTCACATACTGATGTAGAATCATCTTCCTTTAGTACTGCTTTCATGATATTCCTTCTTTCTTTTAAACTCAACCAGAGGTTCTAGATCTTCTGCCAAAATAAGAACAGGTTTAAGGCTAAAGAGAAACTCCTCTGCCTGCTTTCCCAGGTTATCTTAAAATCTGACACCATCCAACCTATTCTACCTTATTTCCCACAGTTCCCCAATAGACAAGCTCTATTCTATTTGGACAAGTGATTTCACTGTGCCCTATATATGCTAGGCTCCAGCCTCTTGCCTTTGCTTAGGATGCTACTCCACTTGAAATACCCACCCACCAAAACTAATAATTATCTAAAACCTTTCCTATAGTTATTTAAGTCATATTTATACTCCAAAGGTGCTACCTTCTCCATTCATAGCTTCAGCATTCCCCAAGGATTCCAGTCCACAACAATCCCTTCTCGGAACACTTTTTGGATATCACTCACTGTAGCATCCCATTTTCCCTCTCCTCTACTAGACTATAAGCTATTTGGGAATCTATGGAGACTGAGCTTTACATTTCTTTCTGTTTTCCACAATGTTCAACACAGTTTCACAATTCGTTATAGATGCTTCACAAATATTGACTAATATAAGGTTTGATTGACTCAGGTAAATGACTCCCAAAATAGCAGAGAAAGAATTTTATAGCTCTTTGTGGAGGAGAGGAAAGGGATGGTGTATATCCCTTGCTAGATTAACATACACTCTTGCCCCTCCACTGTGGGTTCTCTGAGAACATATCCTGAACCTTTCCCCCTTTTTTTCTTTTCTTATAGTCTCTTAATTGATGACCTCATGAGTCCTTGTATACATTCATCTATTTGCCTGTTGTAATTCCCCCTCCCCCCAGTAAAATGTAAGCATCTTGAGGACAGGGACTGTTTTCCATTTTGGCCTTGTATTCCTAGTACCTAGAACAGTGACATACTTACACATAAAAGAGATGCAACAAATGTTTGTTAGATTGGACGGAGTGGACAAAGAGAGTGTGCTAGCATGGGAGAGTGGAAGAATGACGTCATTATTTGAAAGGGAGCTAGTCTTAATTTCCCTTTCTCTTGAATTAATTTCTTTTTACTAAAGAAGTTTTATTTTTCCTAATAATTATACAAGGAAAAAATTCAATATGTCTTATAAACCATTTGGGTAGTAGAGAAATGATCTCCCCCTAACTCCCTCCCCCCAGAAAAAAAATTAAAGCCTAAAACCAGGTTGGCCCCTTTGATTCCATTCCTTTTCATGTTATTCTGTGTGTCATGTGAAAGCAAGGTTGCTATGGCAACCACTCATTATTTTCCAGGACTTGGCTAGATACTTTAACAGGAAAAAAAAAATCCCCCATATCTCTGTAGCCTCCAGACAGTCTTAATTTATACCCTATATCAATCTATCCTTTTCCACAATTCCTTAACTAAGCTCTATGCAGGAGTTTTAGCAAGCCTAACTAACCTGCAACTTTATCACTAAATGAACTTCTGGGAATAATTCGATGACATGACTTTTTCAGATTGTTAATAATTCCTGGGGGAAAGAGGTAGGTGTGTGTGTGTGTGTGTGTGTGTGTGTGTGTGTGTGTGTGTGTGTGTGTTTCTTCATTGTTGCTAACATTTTGGAACCTGATTCCCTCTTCAGGCAGAATATGCATTTAAAGAGGAATTATTTGGCATGTTTCCCCCCTCTACTTAAGTCCATCAATTGACAAATATTTATGGAATGTGAATTAGCATATTGGAAAAAGTCCTGAATTGGGAGTGAAAGGATTTAGATCTTAATCTTATCCCTCGCATTCAATCTTATTTATCTGAGGTTCAGTTTCCTTATTTGTAAAATCAGGGTGCTGGGCTAGAAAACTTCTATGACAGTTCTAAATATATGATCTTATAACTGCCTTCTAAGCTCTGTGCTAGGCACTATAGAGGGAATACAAAGACACCATCCCTACAGGCAAGGAATTTACAATTTGGGTAGGAAGAGAAGACAAGCACAAGAAAAATTACTGGGGAAAAGAAATCAGCCAGTAATAAAAGAGAAGTGCCATTTTGTATCTTTCCCCAGAAATAAAAAAAAAGGCAAGAATAGAATTCACATGGGGAAAGCACGGAGACTTTTGAGGATGTCACTCAAAAATACAGGACAGAAGAAGGGGGTCCGTGGGAGCAGAGATAGGTGGAGAAAAGGAGTGATATCAACCTTTCCCATTCGCTTTCGCAGACAGGCTTTTATTATTGAATGACTTGATTTTAGAACTGGAAGATCATCTAGTCCAACCCTTTTGTTGCAGAGATAAGGAAACAGAGTCCCAGAGACATTAAATAACTTTGTTCAATGTCACAAGGCTAATTAATGAGAGGACTGAGAGGACTCTCAATCCAACATTCTTGCCAATATATTGTGATTTCCTCAGAAATCTGGTCCTGAGTTGGAAGGTAGCTCAGCAAACATTTTATAGTCCTAAGTTCTATGTAATAGTGCTTGTTTTCATGGTGGCTATGATCAACCGCCCAATCAGACACCCTAGACAGATGCTCTGTATCATCAGGAACCCGACCAGAGAGACGGCAGGAATTCAGCAAGGCTGACAAGGTTGGCTTTCCTTGCCCTCCTCAACTCCAACTTTCTTTCCCTTCCCCCACTTAATAACCTTTACACCTATGCCTGGTTCTTTCATGAGGAATTCTAGCTCCCTAATGGATGGATACCCACTCTAACTGGAACTGTTCTTCCTGCCAAGCCCCCCATGCTCTGGACTTTTACTTCTCCATTCTTACCTATCAAAACATTTATCTTGTGACACATTTCCTCAGGGCCCTTTTATTTTTACTCTAAGGTAGTAGCTAACTTGGGCAGCTAGGTGACACAGTGAATGGAGTAGTGGGTCTGGAGTCAGGTAAACTCCTCTTTCTGAGTTCAAATCTGGCCTCAGACATTTCCTAGCTGTGTGATCCTTGGCAAGTCACTTAAACCCTCTTTGCCTCAATTTCTTCATCTGTAAAAGGAGCTGAAGAAGGAAATGTTAAACTCCAGTATCTTTGCCAAGAAAATCCCAAATGGGGCCAGAAAGACTCAGACACAACTGAAAAACAACTGAAAATTTCTCAACAGAACCAAGGACCAGATCCTCTACTTGGGAGTAGTAGTACAGCAGATAGAGAAAAAGAATTGGATTTGAGAAGCTCTGGATTCAAATTCTACCTATGAGACACGCAATGGTGGTATGACCCTGGGGTTAGTCATTTAACTTCTCTCAACCTATGTTTCTTCATCTATGCAATGGGTATAATTAATAAATAACACTTACCTACCTCATACATTGTTGGGATCCAGGGAGATAATCTATTTAAATCACTTTGAAAAATTTGGAAATTTTTTCTTCAATAGTTCTGTGATTACATTGGTATGAGGAACTTCTGGTAAGGAAACCTTCCTCAGGGGGCGGAGCCAAGATGGCGGAGTAGAAAGACTCACCTATGCTAGGTCCGAACCCACAGCCCATAGATTCCCTGTAAAAAGAACTCCTGACAAATTCTGGAACAGTGGAAGCCGCGCAGCAACACAGTGAAGGAGA
>CM053770.1:70311417-70381752 GCA_028658325.1 Potorous gilbertii
ACAAATGGGGAGAAAATTTTGGAACCCAAAATCTTGTGAAAATGAATGTAAAAAGTTAAATAAATTTATTTAAAAAAAAAAAAGAACAGATACATGATATGCCTTTAATGATTAAAGTGAAATATTTGAAAGAAAAAAAAAAAAAGGAAACCTTCCTCAACCAGGAGAGGTTGGCACCTTCTCTGCAACTTTTAACCTTGGAGAATTCTCTAGAGAACTGAAAAGTTTAGACTGGTCTGAAATCACAGACTATGTATGCCAGAGGGAACATGAACTTAGATCTGCCTGACCAGCTCCCTATGCACTATAGCATGCTGCCTTTCTTGCAAATCTGAAAGCACTGAATACATACATACATATACATACAAACATATACATGCATATAATTATAACCATATATAAGATGCCATTAAGGTTATAACTGGCAGAGACTCAATACAGCTGACTAAAAGAATAGTAGGGAATTTTGTTTTAAATTTTTTGTGTTCTTTGTAATGATGGTGTTTTGGATCCATTTTTTTTTCAGATCCTCTGCTCAGAGTAGGGATGGGTTTCCACTAGACCATTTGATGGTATGGTAGGGACTTGGACCCCCAAAACCTTATGACATATCTTTGAAAGCAACCCAGTTTCCTATGAGAAAATTTTCCCTTGTTGCAGAACCACATGCCCTTAATCAGAACAGATACAGAAATACTAACCCAAGGACTCTCTTTTTGAGCCGATCTCCAAACTCCATGCCGCTGGCAATTACATAAAACCTGTCCTTTCTCCCTCAATATTTGGTATCAACAAAGTTACCCCTGCAGACTCTCTGAATTTTTCCATTCATAGATTACCGATGCCTGGTCCCAAAGACACCTTGACCACATGCATTAGTGTCCTCTACATTCCTTCCCCAATCTCTTTGATATATATATATATATATATATATATACATATATGTATATACATATATATATACATATATGTATATATATATGTATATACATATATGTATATATATATATATATATATATATAAGCTTTAGATTCACCCCCTTAAGTTGCAAATTCCCCAAAGGAACTTCACCTTCTGCTATTACCATAAACTGTCCCTTGACTGAAAGACAGCTTGAGTATGTGAATTCATTCTAGGTAATTCTACCTTGTTCCCTGTTATTCGCAAGGTTCCTAGCACCCCTAACCAAATCACATTCACACTTTCTCATTCAGTTCCCCTTGAGAGTCTAGTTTATGTCAGCCATCAGTTGAAAGTTAGAGGGTCTTGGAACTGTGCAACATTTTTTGTCCCTCTTTACAAAGCTGATTGGCCCAGTTTGATAGGGGATCAAACTCTCACCCTTGGTCTCAGTACCATAATCTACTAGATCTTAGAATGAAATTAATACAGGATACAAATTTTGTTTTCTTTTTAACTATAAACCAATATGGATTTTGAGAATAATGAAAAGTAATGAAAAGTTTCTCCATGTGATAATACTGTAGATAACTCCCTGATCCCACAAAATGCCTGATATTCTTTCTGGAATAAGAATATTGAAAATGATGATCTGATAGGGTGATTGGAAAGGGTGAGGGTGGAGACCTATTTGTAGGAGATCCTGTTTACAAATGCTCAGTTGGGGTTTTTTTTCTCTTGATTAAAGAAATCAAATCCTATATTGTTTAACAATATTCCTTAAGGTTTAAAATGAAACCTGGGTTCCACTCTCCAAATGATCTCCATTTAGCTTAATTGTGAACCCAGCTAAACTTTGCTATGTTAAGGCAGCTGGTGAACATTAAAATATCATTTCTCTTGTCCTATGTTTCTCTCTATAGCTAGAATAAAGAAACATCGTTAAAAGGCATTTGTTTCACCAAAAAGCACACCTCTGTGTGATGAAATTCCCCAAATGCTGCACCAAATTTAGGGGCCAACCGAACTGTGAGGCTGTCTTTAAGTTCTGCCACTTTGGCCATTTTCCTGCACTTAAGAAATTTACTAGACGTTGACAGAAGCTATAATTCTTCATATGCAGCTGCTTTCCCTCCCAACACCCCCATGCATGACCAGAAAAACAATTTCTAAACAGTAAACTCTGCCCTCTGCTGACCACACACTAAAAGTGCAAAATCCCATTTCCCTTCACAATTTGATTGTTTGCTTTGATAGGTATAGAAAGGGCATAACAGCTAGCATTTACATAGTATCTTAAGGTTTGTGATGCATTATCTATGATGTCTCCCTTACTAAGATGATGATGGTGATATTAAGATTGTTATGTAACACTTTACAAATTGACTGATTTATTTAAATAATGTATTTTTGTCTAAAATTCCTAACGCTTTGAAAACAGCAGTCTCTCTGCAAATGAATTTCCTTTTCAGATATCAAGAAATGTTGGAAACAGCAGGAAACTTTTTATTTCTCTGTGACTTAGTTGTCTTTCTGGTTCATTGGAAAAAACAGTCATTTCTCAGCTCTTCAACAGAAGACACAGAAGAAGACAAAGTTAATGTGGAACATGAATATATGTGAAATTTTAGCATCATATACAGCCCCAAATGTTTAAAGAAGTTGTTGGGTGATATTTATTTTTAATTTTTCTCCTTTTGTTTTTTACTAATTTATTATTTATCGCTACCAGATATTGCATCACAATAGTACACTCTCAACTCAGCCCACTCCCATTCACAACATTAAATTTTCCTTATAACAACAAAAAACAGGCAAAACCAACTGATCAAGTGTCTGCATTCTGGGTATGTACCATTCTGTACCTATAGCCCCTCCCTGTCTCCGTCAGATGAGGAAGCCAGGCTTCTGTATTTGTTCTCTGGATCATAACTTTTGAGTTCTGCTTGCTTTGAACATCCTTTCTGTTTTCATCTTTAGGCATATTATTTTTTTCCTACTGTTTGTTGGGCTTTCCTCCTTACTCACAAAGGCTATTCTGGCTCCTGATTTTGCTCCTCTGGTCTCACCATTTCCCCACTGTCCTGTGTTTGAAACCATAGTCTAAGCTACTCTAGGCTCACATTACCTCCCCCAAGGACAACTGTACCAAGCTTCTACCTTGCCTCTGTTCTCTCCCAGCTCTAGTGCCTCCTGAATGCTTTTTAAGGTACTGATAGGTCTGACTGTATGCTTCATCTGCTAGAAGCCTTTCAATGGTTCCCTTTTGTTTAAACTCCTGGCATTCAGGACCTTTCACAATTTCACACTACTCTGACTCTAGCTTGGTCAGTTACATCCCACTATGCTCTGGTTTATGGACTACTCACTGAATTTTCTCACCTCCACACATTTATCTGCATTGTCCCCTATTCCTGAAATGCCCAATACTTTTCTTTCCAGTTTACCCTGACCCCTCAAGCCCTCCCGTGGCACTGAACATTGCCTCTACTTGTTAAATTACTACATACTCTCACATGCTCCCACTTCTGAGGATCCTTTCCTGCTGGCTTCTCATTCCTTCTCCAAGCTCACAAATAACTTTATGCTTTAGACCACTAGCATTTTGACTGAACCTCCTTCATTCACACATGCAGAACTTTGCCAGGTAGTTAATTGCTTTATGTATATTATCCCACTCTTATGGGGTAAGCCATATGTGGGCAGGGGATGTTTTTATAAAATCTTTGTCTTTCTCCTAGTCCAAAGCAGGGTGATTTGCTCTCTCATGAAGCTTAGGGAGTGTTAGCTGAATTGAACTGATTCAGTAACAAATACAACTGCTGTGAACAGTAAAAATAGCACTACAAGGGCTTAAAAAATCTATTTACTTTCTCTTCTTTCCAAAAAAAGAAAACTGGACAAAGAGAATTGATCCATCCCTTTACAATAATGTGAAGCTAAAGGATAAGCAATCTCTTAAGTTCTTAAATGAAAAGAATGAGGGACTTTGCTGTCCACATGATCCATTTTTGCATGGGTGAGATCCACTGGGAATGAATAAGTTATAGGTCATAGCTTTGATCCCTGACTGAGTCAACTTTCCTCTGATGGACAATGTGCTATTGCAATTGATTGACTTTTCTGGTTTCTCTTTTTTTGTTGGCATATATTTCTAAAATACACACATTTTCTTGGTCCTAGGACACTGATGAGGAAGTCCACTTCCCCATTCTCAGGTGGAGCAGGAGTGTGAACATGGCATTTAGTGAAAACAAAAGGAAAAAAAATTAAAAATAAATATCAGCCAACAACTTCTTTAAACATTTGGGGCCATACATGATGCTAAAATTTCACATATATTCATGTTCCACATTAACTTTTTGATCTTCAATGTCTCCTGTTGAGGAGCTGAGAAATGACTTTTTTTTTCCAATGAACCAGAAAGACAACTAAGTCACAGAGAAATAAAAAGTTTCCTGCTGTTTCCAACCTTTCTTGATATCTGAAAAGGAAATTCATTTGCAGTGAGACTGCTGTTTTCAAAGTTATTAGAGATCTTAGACAAAAATATATCATTTAAATAAATCAGTCAACTTTTTAGGTCCTTATCTACTTCCCAGTATTGTTGTGATATAAAATGAGATCATTAAACTTACTTTACTGTTTGTCTTTGTTATAAGGGAGAGTGTGATGTGTATACATATGTTTATGTAAAAGTATGGGAAAGAGTGTTTCTGGGAAATTACAGAGTGGGGAAAATATAAGGAATCAGTAGAACATCCACCATTTTGAGGAAGACTCACAAATGACTCCATGCTGATATCTTTAAAAACAATGATCATTTCAGTTGTCCATCATGTCAGGTCAAACAAACAGCTTTCTGACTAGACTTTCTACCTCTGTTTTTTTGCAACTCTTCCTGCATGTAGCCTCTAGATTTATCTTCCCTAAAGTAATTTTCATCATATCATTCCTCTATTGAAGAATCTAGGGTGATTCTCCTTGGTCTGTTGGGGTCAACAAATACTGCCTCCAAAATGAAAGGAATATCAGAGCTCATGGCACAAGAATCTATTACATACTTAACATGGGGTCCATCCAGTCTCTACTTGTAGACTTCCATTAATGGAGAACTTACAACCTCCCAATGCAGTCCATTTTGGAGACCTTTAGTTATGTGTATTTGTTAAGAGGATTTTCCTGAAAATAAGCAAGAATCTGACTCACTGGAATGTCCATTTATTGATCCTAGTTTTTCTAACTAAAGCCAAGCAAAAAGAGTCTAGTCTTTCTTCCAAATGGATATTTGAAAATACTTGGAAAAGGCTTCATATTCACCCTTAATTTTCTCTATTCCAGGCTAGTATACCCAGATCCTTCACCTGACTGCTACTTGACACAGTGTTCATTTCACTCACCTTACTGGTCAACTTCTTCTGATGTATGGCAATTTGTCAGCATCATTCTTAATGTGATGCCCAGAACAGAACATGACAGTTTCGTCTAACAAGAATGGCATACAGAAGGAATATTATTTTTCTCATTCTAGTCATGATGCATCATATTAATGTTAATATAGCCTTAAATAATGCTTTTTTTAACTTCCTTGTCATATTAAGCTTGTAGTCCACCAGAGCTATTAAATAATGCAAGACAACAGGACATCACACCATGTTACAGACATCCACTGGAGGGAGTGTGAGGGTGAACAAGAAATTCTTCCCTGTGACAACTTCAGTGCCTCTACCACAACTTGTGGCTTCTATTGGTTCATGCCCAGGGGCCCTCCTTACCCCCAACCCTCCATGAGGATGCAGACTAGACTTTACAAGAAGCCAACTTTTCTCTCTCTACAACTATGTCTTCACTGGAACATGGCCTTGGCACTACCACAGGTGTACCCCTCCGCATCCTAACTTTCAAGTGAATTTGCACAAATTACAAGTTATGTAACTACGGTTCAATAAACCCTAGTCTTATTCAAATAAACTGTTATCTAGACCAGTACTTCTTAAACTGTGAGTCCCGATCCCATGTGGGGTCATGTAACTGAATGTGGAGGTCGCAAAAAGTTTGCTAATAGTAAAAGGTTTCCAAATGTGCAACAACAAACCCTAGTCTTATTCAAATAAACTGTTATCTAGACCAGTACTTCTTAAACTGTGAGTCCCGATCCCATGTGGGGTCATGTAACTGAATGTGGAGGTCGCAAAAAATTTGCTAATAGTAAAAGGTTTCCAAATGTGCAACAACAACAACAACAAACCTCAAAATCAAACACATAATGAATCTTAGGTGTTTCTGGCAGCCCTTGACCATGTTACATCATACAACTTCACTACAACCTTGGTTCTGAATACATAACATGTGCACTTTGCACTGTGCATGCTGTTACATAATGTAACACCAAAGAATGCTGCCAGAAACACTTCAGCTCCAACTTGAGACTATTGTATGCTATGAATTGCAGTGTTTTTACTGTACATACAAAATTGTCAAATGAATTTTATCTTGGAATTAGGACAGAATTTCCAACAATTTCTAAAATGGCCCTAAACATATTTCTGCCATTTTGTACTATATATTTATACAAAGCAGTGGTCTAAGCACTGATAATTATGAATGTTGACCAAATACGAAAAAAGTTGAAGGTGCTTTATGTCCTGCAGTATCAAATATTTCACAAAGATTTAATTCTTTATGTAAAAATAAACAAGCACATCTGTCTCATGAGTATGCAAATTTGCATTTGTCTTTAATAAAATGGTAAAATTATATGTATACCAAAGAATTGTTTTAAAACAAATTTCTTTATGATTTATTTTCAGTAAATGTTTGATTTATATTCCTACATACTCAAGGTCAAGTCAAAATTTCTCAGGCGAAAATTTCTCAAGCGGAAAAAATTTAAGAAGCCCTGATCTGGTTGTGCTTTCCCTAACCTTACTTAGTTGGTAAGCAGTTAACAAAATACTTAGTTGATAGACTCAGTTATAATTCCTCAGTCTGAGACACAAAGCTCTCCAGAGTCCGATACTTTTTTTTTAATACATCCAGCTTTATTGTTACTATGTAAAATGTGCCTTCTCCCTCAGCTAAGTCAATTTGTTTTCTTCTAAACATGTTCCAACCTTTCATTCCTCCAAATCAATCAACAAGCTCTTATTAAGCATCTACTCTAAGCCAAGCTTGGTGCTAACAGCCTGCAATTCAGACAACAATAAAACTATACCTACCCTCAAACACCTTACGTTCTAATGGCAGAGATAACACACACATGCACACACACACACACAGAGGTTCAAATAAGCAAATACAATGGATAGATAGATACAAGGTATCATTTTGGGTGGTCCTAGAGAAGAACTAGCAGTTAAGGAATCAAAAATGACCTCAGCACAATCAGGATGGTACTTGAATTGAGTACTGAAGGAAACAAGAGCTTCCATGAAATTTTAAGGAAGCCATGGTTTTCTTACCTGGAAGTCTTTAGTATTATTTCTTTCACTATTCAAATTCTACTCCCCCTTTAAGGTCTAACTGAATTTCATATCTTAAGTTGATAATACCTCATGCTGTTTTCTAATTTTTTTCTTCTAGGTGAGCCATATCTTCAAATAGATTGCAAGACCCTTAAGAAAGATGGCTCAATATACACAAATACTACTACCTTCCAGTTCCTTAACATAGTCATTTCCCATGACCTACCCACCCTACCTCAACTACTCACAGGTCATAGCCCTGATCTTCCCATCATCCATAAATGTAGCATATTCATATTCCCTTGTATGATTGGGAAAAGGTATTCTACCTCTCCTTCTTCCTTGCAACCCATACACCATCCCTCACTGTGACTTCTTATCCCTGTTCCCCTACCATTTCAGTCTCCTTTTATCTTATTCCCACGCTAAGAATGCAGTGATCCAGTGACGTCGGCTTCTTTGCCATTCCTTAAACAATACACTTGGTCTCCCAGCTCCTGGCATTTTCACTGACTTTCCCCATGTTTGGAATTCTCTCCCTGTTCATCTTGGTGTCTTGATCTCGTTGGCATCCTTTAAGTCTCAGCTAAAATCATACCTTCTACTGGAAAGTCTTTCTCTACCTCCCTAAACATTAGAGTTTTCCTTCTGTGCATTTTCTCCAACCTATGTTGTAGGTGTTTAATAAAGGCTTTTTTGTTTTGTTTTGTTGACTGATTGCCCCAACACTTCATATTCCTTCTATGCAGTACTATCATACCCTATGAAGTACAAACTGAGCTGCAATTAAAACTGATTCATGTCCTGAGACAAGAGAAGTAGCAAAAAGTAGAAAAACTCACCAGTTGGAGGCCAGTTAACATTTAAAAACCAAAGCTCGTCTGGAAATGGGATAAGCAGAGGTGGTATGGTATAGTGGAAAGAGCATAAGAAGGTTCTGGGTTTGAATTCCAGCTCGGCAGTATTAGTTTGTGATTCATGACAAGTCACTTAATATATCTGAGCCTCAGTTTCCCCAGTAATAAAATGAGGATAACAATACTTCTAATACCTACCACTCCCATGGGGATTTGGGGAGAAAAGTGCTTTGCAACTTTTCAAGCACCTTATAAATCTGCATTACCTTAGTATCTGGAAGCAAGCTTGGCTCACATTCTGAACCTGAGGACCCATCACTGCATGGGATTCCATGGCAGACTGCTTTCTCCAAGCAACATTGAGTATGATTCAGGAAGCTTGCTCTTACCAATGGGAGCAACACAGTTCTACCCTAGGGATGAAGGTGATGTCAATGTCCTGGTCCTAACTTCTGTTGCACCCAAAGGCCAACTCTGTCTTTCTTCCATCGTACCCAGGCCACTAATCTGACTACAGACATTGGCTGGAGAAGCACATAATGGATAATCAGGATGAGAGAGTAACTACTTAATTGGTGATATTGATTGTAGAGTCTGACCTGCCTGTTCTGTAGTTACCAAGGAGAGTGAGAAGAGAGCCCTGGGCTGCACTTAATTTAAACTTTATCTTTTCATTGGGTCTTTTCTTGTTTATATTACCTAGGAAGTAGAAATAGAAATTGCAAATTCTGGGAACCTAGATAATTTCTTAAACATGATTTTTACAGTTCGGTGATTCGGATCCCATTAAGCTTTTTGGTGCTGTACTCCTGTAGTTTCCTATCCCTCCCCTCTCCTAATTCCGAAGTGACTTCTATTGTGGCATCATACTCCCTTTTAATTTCATATATCTTTATTTTTGTACTACAGGCATCATTATGTAACAACAGATAGCATGTAAATAGTGCTTTCATGTTTGTAAAACTCTTTGCAAATATCTCATTGTATTCTCACAAAACTGAGAGATAGGTACAATTATCTCTCTTTTACAGATGAGGAAACTGAGGCAGATAGTGGTTAAGTGACTTGCCCAGGGTCACACAGCTAATAGGGTCTGAGTCCAAATTTGAACATAGGTCTTTATGATTCTAGGTTGTTCCTCATACCTGGAATTTACTCCCTTCTCACCTTCACCTTTTAGAACGCCTAGCTTTCTTCAAGTCTACACTCAAATGCCTCTTTCTTCAGGAAGGCCAGCCTGATCCTCCTTATCTGAGATTGACTTCCCCTACAAAATTATGTGGTATTTATTTTGAGAGGCAGTATGGTATAGGACATAGACAGCTAGTCTTGGAAGCAGGAAGACCTGAACTCCGGTTCTGCCTTTTACACACTGACTATGTGAGCCTAGCAAGGCCATTCCTTTCTCTAGGCACTCTAGGTATTCTAGCAAGTCTCTAAGACGATAGGTTGTAGAGCACTTGTTATCCATTAATAGAGACAATGCCTACATCTGAGAGTTCCTCATATCACAGGCTCACTGTCTACTGTGTACTCCTATTTATTTAATATACACTTAATTTAATTTTTATATATATAATATATTAATTATATATTAATATATATTTAATTTAATATATTTAATATATACTTAATGGAGGTAAATGCTATATTGCTCCTTGAAGGCAAGGACTGTTTGATTTTTGCCTTTGTATATATATATACAAAATTATATACAAATATATATAATACATTTGCTAATACACAAGAGGAGTTTAAATTCTTTCATTAGAATCCTTTAATAAATCGATACTTTGACTTGCAGTTCTACTTGGTTTCAACTCCATGGAATAAGATGCTGCCTAGTCCCCAATTTCCAGTTTCCTTTTGTGCATCATCTTCTTCCATTAGACTGTAATTCTTTCTCTCTGTATTGCCAACTCTTAGCACAGTATCCAGCACACAATGTATGATACACTTTTATTGAATTGAATTGGATTGGTTGACTCATTAAATTTAGCCTATCTTATTGTTGTTGTTGTGTTTGCCCTTCCTTCTCAAAGAGGACCATGACATCCAGATGATGATGTGACTTGCAGTTGACTTTGATTTGAGTGAGGGAGGGCTGAGCAAGGTCACCAACCTTACTTTGTCCTCCTGAACCATCTGGGTCCAGTGGCCTGATATTCATCAGGATGACTGGAGATGGCCCAAGATGCAATGTGAGACCCTGGATCTTTCAGGCTAAGGTCTTCTCACATTCTCACTTTAAGTGAGATACACCCATTCAATGAATAGCCTTCTTTAAGTAGTTACTCAAGGATGGCCCCTTTAATAAAAAAAAAAAGTCAAATTGGGAAGGGAAGACCCTCAAGGTTCCTGCATAAAAGAGAAACAATTACTATCACTGGATCTTCACTATGTTAACCAGTATGGTAGCTTCCTAACCAGCTTTCCATTACCATGTCCAAGGAATCCCACTCCTTCTGCTCTCTATAGTTTGTTAATTTCCCAACTTAGCTGATGATGATCCAGGGTGTGCTGAAGCCTGTAGGTGATAGATACTACATTCAATATCAGTTTCAAGGTCATTTTTGACATGGTAAAGCTAATTTTTTACCATGTATGAGATAAACTCTTTGAGCTAAGGATTCTGTCTTGAAGTAAGTGGTTTTTCAAGTTTATGTCAAAAGATTAGGGATATGACTTGAACAACTCTAACATTTTTTAGTCATCTGTTATAGGTAGATCCCTCCAAAATATCTCTGAATAAACTCTTCTGGAACCTATTGATATTTTCAGCATACGCCACTTTGAAGAATAATGAACTCCATGTAGTAACAATGTGTCATGTAAAGGATTCCCTTCTGTTTGTCTTAAAATTACCACTCTGAATCTTCAAAGCGATCTCCCTACGTCTAGTATTCTGGGATATGGTAAAAAATAAAAGTCTATATTCATCCAATCCATATTTTTCTTTCATGATTACATATTGATCATATCTCATTACTCCTTGAAGCTAAAGAAACCTAAACTTTTACCCCCACATCAAGAGAGAACTGGAAGTCAAGGGACATAAAGTCATTGGTATTATGACACAATAGCAACCTTTGTATTATGGCATAATACTACTTTGTATTATATCATAATACAAAACAGGTGACTCCATTCTCTGTAACCAGTAAGAGTAAATGCTTTCCAAAAGTCATCTAGATTTTCAAGGAATATTTACCCAAAGAACTTCATGTACCTTACTTGCCAATACTTTAATTTGAACTTCATGCAAGATGGGGACAAGGTCTACCCAACATAGTCCCTAGAACCTGCAACAGTAAGTGGACTTAGCTGGAGAAAGCAAATTTCAGGACAGATAAGTGGGATGGCTATATGCCACAGGAAGTAGCAAAGTTATGAAACATATTACCGGTAAGACAGGTGGAAAATACATGGTGTCCCAAAAAATCTCATTGTAGTTTTAAGCTTTAATAACTTCAGGCATATAAAAGCTATCAATTTATAGAAAAAGCAAAATTGGAAAGTCTTGTTATTTATATCTTTAATATGTTGATGTGATTCTTATTAAAATTCAATGTAAATCACCACTTAAGTTGTACATTTTTCTAGATCATTTTCATATTTTGTGAAAATTTTCATTGACTGATGCTAAGGGAATGAAAGAATTGCATTCTTAATCTTAGCCTAAAAATTGCCCAAAGAGTGAGATTTGGGTGCACATATGACAGTTTTGCTATGAACTCACTAGAAAAAAAATACTAATACAAATAGATCAAGCCACTAAGGTGACCAAACGAAGTCAGTTTGAGAAAGTGGCATCCAGAAACTGTCTCACACAAGCAGTAGATGATATCAGGGTGCCCATCTTGTTAAAGTTAACATTTTATCATTGTTATTAAAATTCACAAATCCATGTAAGTTTAAAAGAAAATTTAAACAAAGTTTCATGTGATTTTTGGTAAATTTGTAGCATTTAATAACAATAGCAATGATGATTATATTGACAATGACAATAGATAGCATATATATAGTGCTTATTGTATACCAACACTGCAAAAGTGATTTACGATTATGAAAGTATTTGATCCTCCCAACAACCTTAGGAGGTAGGGGATATTATTAACCCCACTTTACAGAAGAGGAAACTGAGGCAAGCAGAGGTTAAGTGACTTGCCCAGGGTCACACAGTTAGTAAGTGTCTGAGACCAGATTTGAAATTGGGTCTTCCTGTCTTCAGGCTAAGTGATCCACAGCACCACCTACCGACTCCCTTAAAGCACAGCACCACCTACCTACTCCCTTAAAGTTCTGTGTAAATGTAAGTTATTGTTATTTTTAAACTCAAATTTGCATAGTGCTTAAATGTTTCTAAAGAATTTTCTTCATAAGAGTTCTATTAGGCATGTGACATAAATACTATTTCCATTTGACAGATGAGAAAACTAAGGGTTAGAAAAACTAAGTGACTCATCTATGATCACACAACTAAATAAATGTCATATCCAAGATATGATCCCACATACTCTGGCTTTAAGTTCAGTGCTGTTTCTGCATGTCCAGTATTGTTCTAGGTGCTGAGGAGGGGCACTAAAGAAAGAAGAGACCAAGGCTTTGTCTTTGAGGAACTAATAATCTCATTTGTCTTGGCAGAAAAGATGAACACATATGAACGTGAAACTCTTACAAGAACAGATTGAATACTATATGTATGTGCTTTAATTACAGCTGTGAAAGTAAGGGAAAAGAAGAATGGGGGTAGTATAGACAGGCTTCCAGGAGGAGATGGGACTTAGACTAGGTCTTAAGGTAAGGAGGAAAGGGAGCATGCTTTCAGACTTTAGGAAAGCAAAAATGCCCACCATAGCAGAGATCCAACAACAAGACTCGGTGGTTATTTTTGTAATTTATTATTCTGGAAAACTGCTTGGCTGTTTGTTTGAAGACACTTTTTAAAACTTTCTTGAGCCTCGTTAATTTTACTCTCTTGAAAAAACAAGATTAAAAATTTTGTACATAACGACCCACAATTAGTAAGTTTTAGTTTAACCCCCCACCCAGGTCTTTCTACCTAATTCCTTGTTCAGAGCATGAAAATGTGGCCAGAGTTATTATTATGCCTATTTCATAGAAGAGAAGATTCAGGTTCAAGGACAATATATGACTTGGCAGAGGTCAAAGAGCAACAGGTAGGGCCAAGATCGTCTAGAAGTCCAGGGCTCTTTCCATTAAAACAAGATGGTTCACTGTAGTATATTGGATTACCTTCCTTAGATTCCTATTCCACTTCAGTTGTAAAAGTGCAGAACCCAACTTCTCCTTTTCATTGGTATTTGCAGGGCAGACTTTTTTTTACCTTCTCTTTCTTCTTCCACCACCTGCATCTCTGTCACTCTAAGAAACACTCGTACATGGGAACAGTTTGGACTCTGCCTGAAACCATCCTCTGCTGACTGGTAAAAGCTACTAGATCAATTCAACAAACAGTTAAGTATCCTGTCACTCCAAAAGAGCTTATATTATACTGTTGGGATGTGGGGGTGTGGTACACAACCTACATTCATCCAACTCCCAACCCATGTTAGCCCCTGTGGCCTCAGATGACTTTAGACTCCAGCAGTGAATCTCCAAGATCTTTTCTTTAGACTTTGCCCAGTCACCTGGGCTCTTACACACTCCTTATTTATGATGGATATTGCTTCTGTTGGAGCCAGTCCCTGGATTTGTCTTATTGCTTCAAACTCCCTCACACGACTTTTCCTCCAGTGGATCTCTTCCTTTCCTTGTCTCATTAGTCTTTTATCTATCAAATGAGATATGAGCACTTAGCAGAGCTTGTTCCCGTCCTCCCTCTCCCATCTTCATCACCTAAACAGACAAAGAGCCAAAGCCACAATCATCTGTGTTTCTTTGAAAGAAGAAAATATTAAGTTGCAGTTCCCCCCAGTAAGCCACGATCAGAGGCCTGTTGACTTCAAGGAAGGAGATATTGGTCTCTTTCCAGCTCATGAGACCAGCTGGGATCCAAGGGCCAGGCCAACCTTTTCAGCTTTCTTTAGAAATGTAAGCAAAACTCCACAGACAGCTAGTGCTTCCCCCTCTCCCCTTTAATATTCTCTATATTCTTACATGCTTTTCAACCTAACTTAGCATTTTGTACAGGTCTCTCTCTGTCTCTCTCTCTCTCTGTCTCTCTCTCTCTCTGTCTCTGTGTGTGTGCGCACAAGCGTGTGCGCAGGCATTTTAAAAACCTCCTTCTAATGCTAACTCTTTTACACTTGCCTCAGCCAGAATCTAAACACAGATTCTTGAATTCTGTAGTTGGCAATTGTCATTTCTCTATATACATTTAAGGGTCTGTGACCTCTCATCTTCCACACAAACAGATAATAGGGAACGGGAACCAAAATTTCTTAACTCTTAATTTGGCTTCTGAATACTAAGACCTGCACATTTCAGGGCCCCAGTCTGGATCTCCTGGCTTCTAGAACCAGGCCTGGCTTCATATCTGTCATAGACATCCTAGTACTAATACTAAATCAAACTCAATACCTAAATTCCTTTTCATAGAGAGGACATTCTTTGCAGTGAGTTTAGCATGAAAAAAAGCAGTTTCATGAGACTTCTTTGGAAATCTGCTGGCTAGAATTTTTTTTACAAGAGTGTTTTAAAAGTATTAATATCACCTGGTAACGTGGGGGTGTTGGTCATGAAGAAGATCAATGTCACCCTTTTTGTCAATGAGCTTTAATTGGGAGGTAGAACACAGAGTGGGAGAATCTCAGTGTTTGCCCCAGCCGTGAGAAATTGACACAGTGCTTGGAAAGTGAATATGAACCCTGGGAAAGAAGTATCTGCCACTTACATCCACCTTAAAAATGATTTCATTTCTTTTCACATGGACACAGTGGGAAATGTGATCTTTGTGAAGGGGATAATGAATGATAGGGAATTAACAAAAACAGTGCGGAGGTACTTAGAGATTTTCTTTACTTCTTTTGTTTTCCTTTTGAAAATGTGTTCTTTGTTCCTATTTTACACCTCTGGCTCTCTGTGTTCTTATTGGCCCCTGTTTATCAGATAATACCAGCTGGCGTGGACCTAAAATTTGGAATAGCAAACTAGAAGAAATAAATGAGCTCCTTCCAGAAGAGGAGAATCCAAGCATTAGTCCTATAGTCAATTGAAGCAATCAGAAGAATCCCAAGTACATGCAGCATATCCCACCCTCTATTTGCAATAGCCTACTAGGGCCCCCTTCAATATAGTTCAGTTCAATTCAACAAGTATCATCACTGTGCTAGGTACTGGGAATATAAAGAGGTAAATAAAAGTCCCTACCCGACCTTAAGGAACTTGCATCTTCTTACTGCTAGGATATGAGAGTAATACCTAGCACTAGGTCAGGAACTTGTAATAAATGGAATGTTTACACTAGGGATGAGCTATGGTCTCATTGTGGCCAAACTCATGGGAAAATGGCAAATGCTTATGGGTTATGAGATGAGAGAGCCTCCCTGGTGCATTGCATTTTCACCCAGGCACTCCAAGGGCCCTCAGACTGTGGAGTACTCAACACTTAGAGGAGAGGTCTTTTTAATCTTTTTTATGTGGTGGACTCTTTTGTCAAATCAATGAAGCCTATAACACCTCAGAATATATATAGATATAGATATAGATATAATTAAAGGGAAAAATTTAATTAGAAGTTAGTGAAAATAAAGATGTATTATTTTTCTCCATCAAAGTTCATGGATCCTAGTAAATCTATCCACAGATCCTTTGGGGGACTAACATTTTTTTAGAGGAAGGTTTCCCTGAGATGTGCCAAGTACCTAAGAGGCAGAATAATTGTCAAAAAAGGACTGAGTTTTGAGGGAATGTGAGCCCAAATACGTATGCTGCCACTCACTGCTTCTGTTACCCTGGGCAAATCCCTTAATCTCTCTGGGTCTGTTTTCTCATTTATAAAATGATGGGATTGGACTAGATCATTTCTCATATCCTAACTCTAAATTTATGTTCCTCTGATCCCATAATCTTTGAAAAAGGATTCTGCCGGACTTCCCTTGCATGTAGCTTCCATGATTCCCCTATTCCTAACACATACTCTTACCACTTCTGCTCCAATCCAGAGAGCAGCTGTCTTCACTTTTTTTCACATCCTATTTACAAGTGGAAGAAGACCCTGATTGGCTACTTCACATAAATTTTCTAAAAGTCTTTCCCACCCCAACCCTAGGCATTGGTGTCATTTATATTGGAAGTATTTATTTCATAAGGATCCTCTAGTCTCCCTGATTGATGGTTTAGCAAAGCAAGACATTTAGGCACTGCTGGTCTTCATTTAATCTGAGCAATTTTTATTTCCGTGCCCCACAACCAACCTGAGTGCAGTGGTACAAAGAGAGTGGACACAAAGTAGATCTTTCCCCAAGGAAATTGTCAAGACCGTCCAAATCCTTTCATTCTCTAAGTACTTCACTGGATCTATCTGCTTTCTGAATTGCTTTTGACATTTATAGGTGGATTTGACTAACCCTATCCTTGATTTTGCCCACTATTGATGGCCCGGGTACAGACCTTTAACTCACCTCCTGAATTTATGCCTTGGTATCTCTAATAATATTTGCATTCCTTGGCTTTCGGTTGTGTCCTACACTAATCTTTCACTTCAGAGATATTTCTTCTGTGGGGTATCCTATGCTCATGAGCCTCTTGTTTACCCTTGGTAAATTAATCCCCCATTGGTGTGCAGGAGTTCACATGTTTGTGAGTATGCGTGCACACATAATCATATATCACACACACACACACACACACACACACACTTCCCTCTTTGCTAAGGAACTTATTAAATTATACTAGAGTCAGTTACTTTGGCAGATACTTTGCCTGAAACATTATGGTAGGATTTTTAGAATTTTTCAATTGATTAATCTGCATTAATTTTCCTTTGCTCATCTTCCCTCTGCTACAAATATACAGTCTTACCAGTTTTTCTAGGTATGTCCAAAGACAGAAACTACGGCAATAGAACCATGTCCTTTCAGTCAGCAACTATTCTTTCTAGAGGTTTTCATAGCAACACTCTGATCAACAGAATAATGAAAACCTGTACTTTGTAAGCTGCAATTCCACTCTCAAGCAAATAACTCTAGCGCTCTTACCAAAAGGAAACAGGGCAGGACACATCTTAGAGTCAGTGCAATAAGGAGCTTTCAAAGCAGCAGATGGACCTTCTGCAAGTATGAGGGTGCTCCAGACCGGTCTGCAGGTAGATTAACACTGTTATTGCTTGCTGCTTTCAGAAACTCCTTTAAGGTTGAATAATGAATTCTCCTGTCCAAGGTCTTGAACTTCTGACTCAAGAAAGTCCTTATTTTTTTCCCGTTACTTATAACTGGGAGAGGTGAATAGATTACCTCATAGGCATCCCTTGGCAAATAACCCTTTTGTTCTCCTTATCCCCCTTTACATTCAGGCACTTAAACCATCCCTAGATGGATAAGACTGGTGTTGCTTCTTCTTTTAAAGAGAAACAACAGCCACAATAATAATATTAATAAGAGGAAGAATTAAAACCAGATTTCATATAGTGCTCTAAAGATTCCATAATAATTTTGATCCTCCCCATAATACTGGAGATAGGTGTTATTGTTACCCCCATTTTACAGGTAAGAAAACCAAAGGAGGCAGAGGTTAAGTGGCTTTCCAAGGGTCTATTTCTATGCATTTTTCCTTCACGGGTTTATGAAAATAAAATTTATTTTTTTAATTGGAATTTTAAGGACTGCAGGAATGACAAGGTCAGCTATAATTCTCTGTTATTCTCCACTGTATGAACTACAGTTCTCAATTCATTAATATAATCAATTCTAGTCCAAAATATAAATAAAGCAATGGACCCTAGGTTTTTAGTTACCCTCTTTACCAACCTGTTCCCCAAGTATATTACTTCCTCCAGGTACCTCATTGGATCAAGATAGATTTGTTCCAACGATATATGACTTTTTGACCTAAAATATTAACAACTGATTTTCATCAATAGGCAGGCATGGCTTCCTCAATGGAATATTAGCTTCTTGAGGGCAAGAATTACTCATTTTTGTCTTTGTAACCCTAACGCCTTGAACGGGATTGAAATACAGTGGATATTTATTACATGCTTGTGGATTCATTCAGTCTTTCATAATGTTAAACTGAGATAGTATGGTCAATTCTGAGATGCTTCTCAAGTAATCAGAGAAAGAGCTTACATCAATGTAGTTCAGTGTATTTTAGAATTTTCTATCTCTTTGGAGACTGCTAATCTGTATGCTATACACTGATGCTCTGTTTATTTGGACACTGACCGCCCAGCATCCCTCAGGATTCCCCAACATAATATTCTGCCTGATCTTATACCTAGAATTGACTTTTGCAAACCAGTCAAGGAAAGGCTTTTAGAAATTAGAAGTAATTAGAGAACAAAAGATGAAGATTTTCCCCTACTTTAAAGATCTTAAATAGCCTTACCTCCTTAGTAAAAATCGTCCTATTATCCCTAGGAAAAATAATATAAACTTCTCTCTTTGCCTCAGAAAGTTCTCCAAAACCTGGCCTCAATTTAATTTTCTCTTACCTTATTTTTCAATATACATTACTCCTCTTCTTCCATTTTGAAATAGTTGAATGGCTATTTTGCTGCTTCTCACGCATGAGATACCCAATCTCCCAACTCCATATCTTTGCAATGGTCATTTCTCATGTCTGGAATGGCCTCCCTCCTTGCCTCTACCTGCTAAGTCCTTTCTTCCTTCACGACTCAATCTAAACATTCTTTCTACTCAAAATCTCTCCTGAATTTTCCACTTGCTAGTGTTCTCTCTCTCCCTAAACTACCTTGTATTGGATTTCAATTTATTCTGTATATATTCATTTGTATACATATTGTCTCCCTGATAGAATATAGGTTCTTTAAAAGGTAAGGACTATTTTATTTTGTCTCTAATCTCAAGACTTACCATGGAACATGGCACATGTTAGAAACTTAATAACTGATTGGGCCAGGGGTGGGGAACCTGAGAAATGAATCAAATGAATCAGCAAATGAATGGAGGAATTTTACAACATCAGTTCAGTAGAACTACTAAAAGGTTGGATCTGAATTTTTCTCTATTACCTTTCTCCAACGTGCAGCTTTGCCATAGTTCCAATGAAAGACATTCCTACTCTCCTCATAACCACCTCCCCAGCTCCTCTTCCTGCTTGGATGAGGTGGGAGAATTCTCATAGTCATTAGCTATGACTGTCCTATTGAGGGGGGAAGGGTGACAATGTATCTGATAGATGAATTGACACCAATATGGGAGATTTTCATTTGATAATTCATAAGGTGGATTTCAGACTTTAAAATATTTAATTTATGTAACAACACATATATATATATGAAAAGCTCAAACAAGTTAACCTAAATACTATACTATACATCAGCCAAAATAGCAACTAAAGAACTAGAACTGAGAAGACTTTTGTTCATATGCTCTTTTTTTTAAATGAGACTATCATAAATCCCATGAAGCACTGAACCTCCATGATTATCAGTTTCCTCATATGCAACATGGAAATTAAAACATTCGTTCTACTTCATCCTAATGTGATCGTGATACTTAATATAGATGATAGCTGTGAAAATGCCTTGTAAATAATGAAGCGTATATAAAAATAAGGTAATACAATTATTAAAACACACAGGTTGTTACCTACTCCTATATATCTATATCTATAGATGACCTCACTCCCAAGAGTGCTATGCTGGTCCCTGCTAAGACATAAGGGAGAGAATTGAGTGATTAGTATCATTTTGGAATCCAATTCAGATTCCGACCTCCTTCTCTGATCTCTGGCAGATCAGCAGATGGCCAACGCTTCACAGGGAGAGCAAAGCTCAATGGGGTGTGAAGAATGTGCCGTGAAAACAGAGGTGATTCTCTCCCCCTCTCCTTGCCTAAAGTTGTACCTAGTGTGACTTTTCCCACATGCTTTATGTCCTTCCCCCTTTCTTCTTTCTCCTTCTCCCTCTCTTTTCCCCTCCCCCTCCTCATTCTTGCTCTCTTTCTGTCACTTTGCTACTTTAACCCACCATGTTACCCCTGAGAGTGTGCAGCCTGCCTTCCACATCCAAGAAGTCCCTTATTTCAGTGATGCACAGAGAGTTTAAGCCACCCAAGTTCCACTCTGGTCAAAGAGCAACAAATCCAAAGTCATGTATCTCTTCATTTTCTGCCACATTATGCTTATCTAATTGCATGCACTTTGGCTGCTTCTGACATCTTCAAAAATAAAGATGCTTATTAGAATTTTCTTAGATGTAGGAGATTGTCAGCACATCCATTTGATTACATACTAATCCAAGCTACCCCTGTCACCCTCTCAAAGGAAAGGAGACCTTTTGGCCAATCACACCACCAAAGAGTGAACAGATGCAGGATTCCAAAGTACTGCCTTCCAAAACTGTATTTTAAGCAGGAACTTCACATTTCAAACATGCATGGAGGCCATTGAGTTTTAGGAGGCAGATGCTACATAACCATTTTATTGAAGGGCAAAGAGAAAAAAGACACCTTAGGCAAGTGACAAGGCTCATCTTGCCATGGATGACATGCCATCCATACCCTTTCTGTCTTCTCCCTCTCAGGATATTTTTATCTTGCTGTACAATTTCTATTATTAGTTATGGTTTATTTTAGCAGAGAAATATATAGAGTTATAAGGTAGAGAGCCTTAGGCTGTTTCAAATAGATGATGGCACTAAGGATTGTTTTTTTCTTGCAGAAGGTTTGCAACTTGGTTAGGGAACCTTGGTTTTGCCCTAATGCTATGCAGTTCAAAGACATCCTGGCTTGTCTTTCTATGTCAGTAGAATGAATTATCCCAGGATCACAGAAAGAGAAACTGCAGTACAAAATCTTCAATTTAAGGGAAAGGGAGAGGACCCAAACTTCTAATCAAAGGTATCAAGTTGCATTGTTGTATTTACAAGAATTCGCTCTTCCTTCAGGTTGTACATTCACTTATTTACCTCACCTGGGACCTCTACCTCTATATCAGTCTTTTTCTGGTACTGAGTCAGTGAGGAAAATGAGATATTCATACACAAAAGAATAATGAACTGAAGGCATATATACTAATTCTGAAAGGAAGTAAAATGTTTCTGAAAGTGTTTGCTTTAAAATGATGTGATTGACATAAACATTGTTGGCATTCTCATGCAAAAAGTAAACAGTTAGCTTGCTAGCTAGCCACCACCCATTTCTAGCTCAGTTCAGTGAAAACTGATCATGTGGATAAACCACTTGGAGTAGAGAGTGAGACACATACCAGGTTCAAAGGCCTATGGGCTTAACTTTTCCAAACTTTTCTATTTTTTACACAAAATCATGGAATCTCTGAGCGGGAAGGAACCTACATACTTTTTAGAATAAGATCAACCTTTTACTAAAGAGGGTAAATGATCTGCCCAAGGTCACACAGTTAGCTCATGTCAGTGCTGGGGTTAGAAATCAGGCCCCCTCATTTCCAATATGAGGTGTAGTCACTTCTTCAAATTTTAGGGCAAGTAGTGGGATGTACTGGAGAAAAAAATGAAAATAAGGGCAACTCAACACCTTTTGAGAATGTGTAGGGGAATATATCATAAATAGTAAGAAGAAGCCAAATGAACTGGTTAAGAGCAAATAGATGGTTGGTCCTGAAGTTAGGCTGAGTCAAGTCCTGTTTCTGATATATAGTCAGTAGAAGCCTAGGCAAGTATCCCAGGCAGCTCCCTAAGATTACAAGTTTAGAGTTGGTATTGAAGTACATTGATGGAGAACAGTCCAAAGAAAAGGAACTAGGAGACAACAAAACCAAGGGACCACCAAAGGAATTTTCAGATACATGCAGGGTTTTTCATGAGGATCCTGACCAGTGCTCTATTTTTAGAAAGAATAGAATACATTAAGTTAGAGATTAAACATGAGTTAAAAAATCCTCAAAGTAAGGCAACAATGGAAGAAGTAACAGAAAGTTTAGAGAAGTTCTTTAGCTGTTTGGAAGGTGGAAATTGTCATTAAAAGAGAATAATTTCTCTTTGGTCAAGAGTGATTTATCATAGCAGATGTTTCAGGTTGGAAGATACCATAGAATCAACTTCCCTGATTTTACAGATCAGGAAACTGAGATCCAGAGAGAGGAAGGGCCTTGCTCAAGGTGAAATGGGTAATGAGTCACAGAACACACATTTGAGCTCAAGCCAACATAGCTGTTTTTCCACCCTACACACCACTTGTGCTGAAGAGAGGAGAGCAGACTATATGGCATCGCAAGGTCCCTTACAGCTCCAGAGATCATCCAGCTCACCCCATTATCAATGAAGCAGTATGTTAACAAGGCTCTTTTTCATTATTGCTGCAAAATAAAACAGCTGTTGGAGCAGAGGGAACACTTAAAATGATCATTGGCAGGCTAGGATATCCATTAGGATTCAGCTCAGGCGCTTCCCTTGTACCTGGAGAAACAAAGGCCCTGCTGATGGATATGATCTCTTAGGAACTGCAGGATGAGAATGAGGGGCAGTATCAATAGTGATTGGGTATTGAACAAGGATAGCAATCCCATGAGGAAAACCATTGGTCCCCTTTCACCATAGTTCTTGTTTCTTATAGAAACCCCATTAATAGTTTACATGGCATCCTGGTCTCCGCTTTAGTAGATAAGCAATCATTTTTGTGTAGAAGATAAAAAGTTGGTAAGATTATGAAAAAATGCAGTTTTTCCAACAAATATATTTATTAAATGACTGTGGAAAATGTTTTCTTGAGGTAGGTGGGAGATAGGGACAGGAGCACTGAGAAATCATAATGAGGTTTTTTGTTTTTTGTTTTTGTTTTTTTTTTCTTTTTGTAGGCAATGTCTTTTTTTTACCCGGAGGAAGAAAAATGGTCACCATCAGAAATGAAAATTATTTTGTACTGGGCATTTGATATGAGCCAGCAACCAGAAGAGGTCACAAAGCACACTGAAGACACCATCCCAGACAACTAGATATACCACCTCAGTATGATACAACCTCCTTCACAGAAGCATTGTCAAACTGTCCAAATTCAAACAAACCAATCTTGTGCTGCTCCTTGTAATGGGACTGGCTCCTATCTCCCCCTATCCTTTAGCTTTTGGAATTCTTGTTCCACACTTTCATCAAAATCTACCCTCAGGAAAGATTCAGAGTTTCTGTTCCTATATTATCTCTTTCAGAGACCAAAGTTGTCATTTGTTAAGAGGCAAGTTGGTGTGGTGGAAAGGCAAGGTAATCAGAGTTCAAAATCATTTCTGCTACTTCTGTCTATACTACTTTAGGTAAGTCACTGAAGCTCTCTTGCCCTTAGTTTGCTTATCTGTAAATTGAGAGGTTAGAACCAGTTTATTTCTAAGTTTACTTCTAGTTCTAAATTCTATGATTCTAAGTCCTCATTCAATTTTATAGATGGGAAAACTGAGGACCAAAAAGTATGAAGTGTCTTGCCAAGGTCATATAGTTGCTTTAGTGATACTGCCCTTTGTTTATCAATTAGCTGCAAACTTATTTCCACCTGCTGCATATCATTTAAATATGATATATTTACATATATTTGTATATACATATATACAAATATACATATATATGTGTATGTATAGGTATGCCTTTGAGTAACTAAACTAGATTAAGTTTCATATGACTAGTTGCCATCCATCATATAATAATCTCCTAACAACATTTCTTGCACATACTAAGTATTAAATAAATGTTGAATTGAACTAGCTAAAAAAAGTTGTCAAGAAAGTATGTGGAATAAGAGTTATTTCTCAGCTGGAACTCTACCAACCAGAAATCCAAAGTCTCTAGTCAGATGAGAACCGATTTACATAATGATGACCCTGAGGCTCTGCAAGTTTCCAGTGTCTCCTTTGAATAATCAGTCATTCCTGTATATTCAGTGGTTTTCACCTTGAATTGATTTTATTATATTTTTATTCTTAGAAACTAGTTCATCAATGTACGAAGGCGCAGCATTGGATAAAATTGTGAAGTCAGTGAAAGTGTTGGTGCTCTCCCTCACATACCCTTCCTTTCAGTTGACTTCTATTTTCTTCTCACCTTTACTCACCTAACTCCTTTCTCTCATCTAACTGTAATGTAATCCCTGCTAAAGTGTTAAGAACACTTTAAGGTATGACCTGTACCAATGTTATTTGCATTTTAAAAAGAGACTCTGGAAGGTGAAAGAAAGATACTAATTTATAGTGGCATATTTCCAATCCTTAGAAAGTCAGTGATGATGATACTTTGGTGGACAGGAGAATGAGGAATGACCTAATGACAAATTTCCTATAGGTGGCAGAGATCTGTACCTCTTTGTAAGGCTATTGACATTTGTAGTGCTTACATGCTAATTATTAACTTTTATATTTATTTAACCAGACTACCCCATTATTCCTGAACCATGCTATATAACATAGTGTTTCCTATGTCTATAAATTAATATAGTCAGTAAAATACCTCACTCGAAAATACCGAAACAATTTATGTATAGAAAAATACTGGAAAAAGTGGATCAGGGCAAAATATTCTCAGATACCTGTGGTCATTAGAATACTTAACTAAACTTTAGTCTATTACAGTGATCAGAGTGTTTTGTCACCTGAAGTTATATATTCCTATATGTGAACTGTCAAAATCATGATGACGATGTGAATATGAAGTTAAATATAGAAAGACTGTATAAAAGTCTATAAAATATAATTTGGCATAAAGATTGAATTAAGATGCAGGAAAGTAAAGTGGAAATCAATGGAAGTCAGGAACCCTGGGTTAGACTCAAACATAGACTGGCTGACTACTCTTAGAAGGATATGTTATACAGGATGCTCCTACTCAGGTATGGGTTGAAAAAGATGGGTTTTGAGTCCTTTACAATTCCAATTCTGTAATTCTGTAAGTTCCAATTCTACAAAAAATCACTTTTGAGAGACATTGGGCAATGAATGGGATCTAGAACTACAATGGGTTTGAAAGGCAAGTTAGCCCAAAGTCCTCACCTTTCAGGGGAGGCATTTGAAGGTCAGGGAATAAAATTGAGACTCACATGGCAGAGATTCAAAGGAGATCCTCTGCCTCCAACATTCAGGACTCTCTTTCCATGACTCACTACTTGTCTTACTTAATCTCTCCAGAACTCATTTGCTCCATCTGTAAATTGAAGAAGCTAGGTAAGATGGTTCCTAACATTGTGCTAGTTTTAAAATTCTATACTTCTATTAAAAAGAAAAGTTCTGCAAAATAGATTGTTCTAATGCTACATATTACAAATGGTGATAACCAAAAATGTTTGCTTTGAAAAAGTAAGTAAGATAATTAAATCATAATTGCTTCAAATGGAATCAAATGATAGCATTTCACTTTGGAATTCAATGCCTTTAACACTTAATGCATTGGGCAGAATTTAATTTTTAAAGGATTACTCTAATTATCATTTTTATAGTCAATGCCTTATGAAAAGGATCAATATTGTACATTACATGGAAGCATTTCTCATACACTTGATTAATGCATTGTTATCATCAATGTAATTAAAAGGAACAGGGTTATACACAATCAGCATGTACATCTTACTCAGCACCTCCTGGCAGTTGCTTGCAAAAATTAAACTCATTAATCACCATGACTCCAAAGAAAAGAAAGCTTTGGAAAAATGAAAAAGCTCTATTTTATGGAGGAAAAAAATTGTCTAAAGCCAACATCTAGAAAAACTCCTGTCCCACTTTATAATATGAGAACATTAATCTCAAAAGGGAAAATGAGGTAGTTCCATTGCCACGAAATGGAAATTAATATTCTGCTATTACAATATTCTAGAACTACTTAGGTCTACAGGTAACATAGACAAGTAAATTATCCTGGAAGCGTGCAGCAGACACAATAGAAAAAATTAGGCTCTCAGAAATGAGATTCCAGACTATTCTGCAACTTTACTATTCACTAGTTTTGGAAAAGAATTGAGAGTTCAAAGTTTGGCCTCAAGTAGGCAGTATTTTCTTCCTTCCTCCCCCTCAACAGGTAGTGTAATATTACTAACAAAATGAACACGGTTGACCCCAATTTTCAGTTATAAAAGTTTCAACATCATTAAATATCATGATTTCAGAAAAAATTAAATTACAAATGACCCTGAAAGACACCATAAATGTTATGTATTTAGCACAAGCAGGATGTATTATGTTACTAAAAATGATTTCAACGTAAGACATGGTAGAGGGCATTGTCAAAGATAAGCATAGCCAGAAAAGCAAGACGACTGGTAAAGTATTGAGACTGGAAAAATGATGAATAATTCAGAGGATATATTGGTGCCAAATACACAAAATCAAGTGGATATATATGCATAGTTATATGTATGTGTGTATATATGTATACGCATTTATACATGCAATTATATGTGTGCATATATTATAGGTGTATACACATATGTGTGCACACATATATGGATACATACACACATATATCTATGGGTACAGATATATTTATTGATAGGGATATACATTTTCACTTTACCATTCTGCTACTTCACTCAATCTTAGGTCAATTTTTGTTGTACAGATTTTTTAGTCTTTATATATTTAACTTGGTAGAAGTGAATATATTACACAGATACACACACATGCACACATATACACACATATATAAAACACAATATACCTATACATGTACATTGTCTGTATATGTATACAAGTGTATACTCATATGCATGTATATACATATACACATATATCCAAAAGAAAAAGGAATAGTCCTTGTTTCCACCATAGACACTATAGCCAGTTTCCACTATTTCCACCATAAATTAATAAAAGAAATTATGTTGGACATAATAAATGGTTTTGACCATAAAAAAGAAATATTTGTACAAGAGAAGTTAAAATCTTTAAAAGTACAGAAACCATAGAAAAAGAAGCAGGTCAGGAAAACTGCTTCAAGTTGATATGTCGGATAAAAGTCTGACATATAAAATCTATAAGGATTTGACACATATCAAAATGAGTAGCAATGTAACTTTTTTCTTTGTACCCCCAGAATGTGGTACATAGTAAGCACTTAATAAATGCTTAATGAATTTAACTGAATTCATACTTCCCAGGGAAGCAATGATCAAAGGACATTGTTATTGTCAAAAACTATATGAAAAAAAGTAAAAAATCCTGAATAATCTGAGAAATAAAAATCAAGATAATGTTAAGACACTAGTAGACCTTTTACCCACTGCCATGAAGAAATTTTTGGAGAATTGAAAATTTTAATATTTGTTGAGTTATGAAGAAAGAAATATTCATATATTGCTAATGGGACTAAAAAGCTATCCTAGATGCAGTGCTTACATTTGGAAATCCTAAATTCATTCAAATATCTAAGTAATAAGTAAAAAATGTGTTAACTTAGATTTAAGGCAACTCAGTATACATAAATTTGAATTTATGTATACTATAAATTAGGGGTGGTTATTCACTTCACAATTATTTTACTGCAGGTAGTTCCATCATATATTAAAATTTTTCAACGTGCAAAAATTTGACAAACTCCCAACTTTACAGGAATACAACTATAAAGTAAAGCAAAGCACAAATGTATGCTTATGTCATGATGTTGTATAAATAAACAACTTAATAAACAACTAAACAACTTAGTTCTTTTTTTCTATTGTATAAGAACAATATTTTTATCAATATCTACAAATACAAGGAACTGTATTAAGCTAAGAGGCATAAAAATTGTGCAAGATCTGATCTTTATTCTTTTAATCTAGTTGAGGGACAAGATATTAACATGTTGAAAATTAATTATTAAAAAAGGACTTAATCTCAATTCAAGATAAAATAGGAAAGATACCACAAGGTAATTATTAAAGTTCTTAAAATAGCACCTTATTGTCATTGCTTGAAATTGCTAAAATAGTTCAGGCAAGAGAGATGTCATTTCAGGATAAGTTAATAACAAAATGTTTTATGGAAGTGTTAGAATCTGAGCTTTGATAGATAGGCTTAGAAAGTTGGGGATATTGTAGGAAATATTTTCCAGGTAAGCTATAAAACAGAGATGTGAAAGGGCAAGTAATATTCAGTAGATCATAAATGAAGTTGTCAGGTTTTAGGAAGGTTAAGAGATGGATTTTATACTGGAAAAGGATAGGGCTAAATCATGGGAGGCTTTGAAAGTCAGCCAAAAGAGGTCAGACTTTATTGTATGAGCAATAAGAAATCACTAAAAATGGCTCTGGTTCTGGGCAAAACACTGATATGATCAAAGCCCTATTTTAGAAAAAAAATAGATAGGTGTTAGTGTATAGATTGGATAAGAAGAGATACTCGAGAAAAGGAAAAAAGTTAGGAGGTGATTTTAACAATTCAGGAGTGAGGCAGAAAGTCTGGACTGAAGCAGGACTAGAAAAGAAACAGGTTTGAGCTATTTCTGTGATAGAATGGATAGAATTTGATCATTTATATATGATGGAAACAGAGAGGGGAGGAAAGAATTTATGATGATATCATGTATTTGAGTCTGGATAATTGAAACAATGGCATTAGAAAGAAGTGAAGTAGTAAAGTCAGAAGAAGGAGCAAGCTTTCAGGAAGATAAGAGCAATTCCATTTTGTATACATTAAGTTTAAAGTAATTTCAAGTCATCTAATTGGAAATTTTTAGTAGATTTTGATACTGATGCTGGGTAAAGAGTGGAGGAATAGAAGATAGAAATTTAGCAGTCATTTGTGTATAAGGAATACTTAAGATGTGAGTGTATACGGGATCCTCAAATGAGAAAGAGTGGAGACAGATAAGACTGTAAAACTGATGATAAAGTCTTGTAGAATTGTATGTTTAAAGGACAAGAAAAGGAAAAGATGTCTTTATGAAAGGAGGAAAACAGAATGATTTGAGAGGTAGGATACTAAATGAAGAACATGGAATTATGAATGGCAAGGTAGAAGAGAATTAAAGGGCATAGACATAACACCACACATGAGAATAAAGTCCAAATGGGTACATGATCTATGTATAAAGGCTGATACTATAAACAAATTGGAGGAGCAAAGGATAGTTTATTTGTCAGATTTATGAGGAATGGAAAAATTTGTGACCAGAAAAGAGATAAAGAACATTATGAAATGCAAAATGGATGATTTTGATTACATTAAATTGAAAAGGTATTATATAACAAAGCCAATGCAACCGAGATTAGGAGGAAAGCAGAAAACTGGGAAAGAATTTTTACAATTAGTGGCTAATTTTATAATTAGGTCTCATTTCTAAAATATATAGAGAACTGAGTGAAATTTACAAGAATACAAGTCATTCTCCAAATGAAAAATGGTCAAAGGATATGAACAGGCAGTTTTCAGAGGAAGAAATTAAAGCTCTCTACAGTCATAAGAAAAAAATGCTCTAAATCACTATTGATTAGAGACATGCAAATTAAAACAGTACTGAGGTACCACATCCCTCCTATCAGATTGGCTAACATGACAAAACAGGAAGATGATAAATGTTGGAGAAAATGTGGGAGGGTTGGACCACTAATTCACTGTTGGTGGAGCTGTGAGCTGATCCAATTATTCTGGAGAGCAAATTGGAACTATGCCCAAAGGGTTATAAAAAGTGCATACCCTTTGACCCAGAAATACCACTTCTAGTCCTGTATTTCAAAGAGATCATAAAAATGAGAAAAAGTTCCACATGTACAAAAATATTTATAGCAGCTCCCTTTTGTGGTGGCAAAGAACTGGAAATTGAGGGGATGCCCATCAATTGGGGAATGGCTGAACAAGTTGTGGTGTATGAATGCAATGGAATACTATTGTGCTGTAAGAAATGAAGAACAGTCATACTTCAAAAAAACCTGGAAAGATTTATATGAACTGATGTTGAGTGAAATGAGCAGAACCAGGAGAACATTATACACAGTAACAGACGCAGTGTGTGAGGACTGTTTCTGATAGATCTAGCCCTTCACAGCAATGTAAGGACCTAAAACATTCCCAAAGGACTCTTGAAACAAAATTTCATCCACATCCAGAGAAAGTACTATGGAATTATAATGCAGAATGAAGCATACTATGTTCTCTTGTTCTATGTTTTGTTTTATTTTGGTTTTTCTCATGGTTTCTCCCATTCATTTTAATACTTCTATGCAACATGACTAATGTGAAAATGTGTTTAATATGAATGTATATGTAGAACCCATATAAGATTGCATGCCATCTTGGGGAAGGAGGGAGAAAGGAAAGGGAGAAAATACAAAATTTATGAAAGTGCTTGTTGAAGACTGATAAAAAATAAATTAATTAATAAAAAAGGAGAGTTAAAGAGGCAGAGGTAAATGCTATATAGGAGACAAAAGATGAGGAGGATTGAGAAAATAATATTGTGTTTCATAAAATTAGGAGATAATTTGGTATTATTTAGGATTATAATTATAGAGTAGTGGAAGGAGTAGATTATGGATTATGGGTGGGGATAAGGAGAAGATAATTGGTGAGGAAATAGGGACTGGAAGAGACTGAAGATCCTGGAAGGGGTGGGAGGAATACCTAACCAAGATCATAATGGGGCATACAGAGATTAGATCAAGGGTAATTGAAGGACAGATTTTTAAAAAAGATGTGAATTTACATCCTTGGAAATAAAGAACATTGTTTTTTCTTTAATACAGGTAAAAATAAGAGAGAATAAATTCATACAAATATTAAAGGCAGAAAAGATGGAACATAGGTGACTTTATGGATGAAAAACCTCCATATTTTCTACAAATATGTAAAATTATATATTAGAGGCAGCTAAGTATTGCAGTGGATTCAGTGCAGGGGCTTGGAGTGAGGAAGAGTCATCTTCCTGAGTTCTAATCTGGTCTCAGACACTTCACCAGATTTGTGATCCTGGACATGTAATTTAATCTCATTTGCCTCAGTTTTCTCATCTTTGAAATGAGCTGGAGAAGAAATGGCAAACCACTTCAGTATCCTTGCCAAGAAAACTCCAGATCGAGTCATGAAGAGTCAGACATGACTGGAAAACCACTAAACAGTAACAAGGAAATTGAATGGTATTGAGGAACTGAGGAGAGAAGAAATTTGTAATACAAATTTAGGAAGGTTGCTAGAGAATTGATGAAGGACAACAAACCAGATGAAAGGGGAAAAGAAATAGTTACAAAAGAGCAATTCATTATAGCCCCATGATTTTAGAGCATTATTCTGTATCCCACACGCAGGAATAAAGAAAGTGGATAAAATGAAGGTTGGGGTGGAAGTGCTTTACTTAGGGGGTTAAGGGAACTGGGGATTGTATGACATGACTAAGGATTTCTTGACTGATTGTGCTGGCTTGGCTAAAGCAAGCAAAATCAGAAGAGGCTGAATGAGCCAATCAGTTGTGGGAGAAAAGGGATGACTTGTTTGGGTGGAGAAAGATAGCAAAGTGGAAGATGAGCAGGAAGAAAGGCAGGGCATGGAATATTTGAAATCTCTAAACCAAAATATCATCATGAGCTGTAATAGAATGCTAGTCAGCTAGAGATTAGTCAATGTAGAACAGACAAGAAGATATGTGAAGTCCCACAGGCCAATAAAACAGGTGGTTCAGGGGGGGAAAGAACTATCAAAATGAACGACACAGTCTAAGAAAGTTTGAAGGATCACTTAGGTTGGAGATGGGGAGTAGGTTAGACAGCTGCAGTATTGATGATAAATCAACGATTTGATTGGCTCATTTTAATGCCATGTTTAAATATCATGTTAGGCTATTATGTACTAGCCCTCTGCCAAGGTGGGGGGGAAACATGAATATGAAGAAATGGATTTTTACAAACAATTATCTATGAGCTGTGCCTCAAAGAGAAACAAACCAAATGTATATCAGTTTATATTTAAAGATATCATCTTCTGCTTAAACATCTCTTTGCTAATTTCAGTATCTCAATTGAGATAAACTGTGATTGATTTTATATTTTAGAAGTTACTATATTCCATTACAAGCTGACACAAGCTAAACATTTCTTTTAAAAGATAACTTCTTTTAAAACTTATATAAGACATCTCTCCCAGTCCTGGAATGTTTAATACTTTCCCCAGAAGGGGTTCAGATGTTTTACTTTAAAAAGAAAAGAGACAGCTGAGAAGAAAAATCTGACAACAAACAGACCTCGGTTTCCCTTTTTATATTTCTAACTGAAATTTTTGCAGCTGAGATGCGGTCCTCCCCAAAAGATGATTACCTGTGAAAATACTGGCTCTTAATTATAATTAGTAATAACAATGTAGCCATTATTGGATAGAATTTACAAGGTAGTCTTTTTGTCCATTTCAAATGTATTCTGTGCAGACAAATAATATATTGCTTTTACACTTCATTTATCTATGCTTGCCCTTGTGGCTACCTTACTTTTTTTTCACTTGAGATTTACACACACACACACACACACACACACACACACACACACACAGAGGAGCCCAGCACTGCATTCACTTGTCTTTGGTGTGGGGGGAGAGTGAAGAAAGGGAGAATCTTTTTGGTTTTAGTTTAGAGTTATTCAGGAGGAAAGAGAGAAACTTATTTTGTTTACGGTGATCTCAGCGGCCAAGGTCAGGAAACTGCTTTGGTGGATTGTTGAACAATTTCCGGTGAGGGGCAGGCCATAAAAGAGCGGTAAAGCTTCCAGCATAACCTTTCAAGCTTCTTTGATAAATGTGACAAAGATTTAGTGGGCTGGGTAGGGAGAGGAGCTCCCTTCAGTACCTAGGATAGCTAACAAGTGGCTTAGTACTCTTGTAATCTGCTAATCAAATATGGAAAATTACAGCACTTTAAAAATTTCTGCAACTGCCAAATGCTGACATGCATACACACCCCCTAGAAATATGTAATATGTTACATGCTAAAATAAGGATGTATGTGGCTATCATTTCTCCAGTCTCATTTTAAAAAGATGAATTAAACAATTTCTTAGGATTTTTTCAAGAAACCTTGTTTTTTCTTTAGCTGTGAATCACCTTTCTAATAATATTGAATGTAAAGGGAGAGAAAGGTACAGAATAATTAAGGCCCAGAGAGGCATGCAACACCATGTTATGTCTATGAAAGGGTAAGAGCTTGTATTCAGATTTTAAAATTTCTTCATAAAGAAAAATGTCATTACTTTGCTTCCCTCTTCAATTAAGTCCTAACCTTAAGGACTGGAATGAATCCCTGGAGAAATACAAGTAATGCTTTTAAAGAGATAAATTGGATCTATCCATCTCTAACAGTCTAATGTGCTACATCTAACTTGAAGGCAGTGACATAGTTGAGGGGGAATGCTCTGGGGCATTAGCCTAACTACACATTGGAATATGAATCTGGATTGCTGTCTGGGTTGTGTATACTGAATACATTGAGTATACGCTATGTATTGGTCATATGCATCAGACATTTGTATGTATAGATAGATCTACAATGGTGTAAACATACAAAAGCACATGATCTTCACATTTCTGGGGAAAAATAAAAGCATGTCAGGGGCTGGACCTTACACTCTTAATGACTAAGTTAAGGGGCTATTTTGGAGTCATATCAGCAAAAATCCTTTTCATGTGTTAATTCCCTTATTTCATTCTCAGTCCAACGCTTTTGATGATCTGAGAAACAGTTCCAGACATCTGTGATATTTAAAAGCAGGGAATATATGCTCCAAGCTGTTTTTAAAAAATCAGAAGGAGAAAAAAAATCAGGGCTGAGAAAACGTCTGATATAAAATCCGGAAGCCAGTGCCTTTGCTTTGTCCTAGCGACACCTAGAGTCTGCAAGGACGAAACTTCACAAAGGTTCCTTTCTTAGTGCCTGTCACACATTGCTGGCTCTGGCAATATAGTTCCAGATTTAAGCCAGACTGAAGAAAACGAGCGTCTACGGAGAAATCTGTCTGCATTACAGCTCAGTTACCTTCTCTTTTCCCCCCTAATTCTTCCCCTCTCGCTGAAACCGCTGTTATCTTTAATCCCCTTCTTTCTCTACCCACTACTCCCTCATCTCTTTCTTCAAGGGCTGTTAGTCGGCGACCCAGATGACTAAGAACTCGTTCACATCCCTTAGGACGCAGCTAGTCAAGGGGAGAGACGTTTCTTCTAATGGAGGGCTTTGGGAAATGATCCAAAGGAAAATTCTTATGCAAGGTCGGAGCTTACATCTGTATTTTTTTTTTTTTTGGATGTTCACACTTGGCCCTCAACAACAAAACAAAACAAAAACAAAACATCCTTCCATATTCCTTGAAGAAAATAACTTTACATTTTTTTAAGCAGCAACCAAAACCCAGGGCTCAAAAAGTGTCTCAGCAAGGCCCACCTTTCAAGAACTGTCTAGGTCCCATAGTGAGGGCCCCAGTAAACTACCATAAAGGGGAACTCTCAAGTGGAAACAAATTGCAATCTAAGCCTGGAAACTTCTGGTGGCAGCATATTCATTGGATTCCTCCATGGGGAATCTGTAGGGTGATGACATAACTTTGGGGAAACTAGAATTGGGGCTAGCTGTGGGCTAGCTGTGATCTTTGACCGACACAAAGGTACAGAACAAGAGCGAAAACACGCACAGATAATGTAATGCAACACTTTATGCTGTGAAATATAGGTAGCATGGTCCCAGTCTTAGTAGAGCCCAGATGAACTAGAACGTTTAATGGATTGTCTGGACTATCTTTTCTCTTTTCATATTAAAAAAAAAAAGAATCAGAAAAAAATGCATATTATTCCTCATCCTCCCACGGAAGCACAGAGAATGCCACCCCCACCCCTCAACCCCATCACACACACACACACACACCATCAAAGCCCTAGAAGGGATCGATGTAAGGTGGTTTAACTCTTCAATCTATCAGACCCAGCTGCGGGGACGGCAGCAAATGCCCTGCGTGAGTCATTCGTTACTAAGGCAATATGCAAATCCAACCTTTGAAATCGCGGAAACGTGCATGTGGAGAAGTTTTCACTTAATAGTCTAATGTTGAGTTGTCTGTCCAAGGCAAAGCAAGGGGGTGAGTACCAGGGGTAAAACCTATCTACGGAGCGCACCTTGAGCTCTGGGACATCAGACCAGGGCAAGGGTGGTTGTGGGTTTCTTGTTCCAAATATAACAAATGATGGTGATTTAAAAATAATAATGAAACAAAACAAAACTAGACACCAGCATCATCTGGAAAAAGTGACTAGAAGAATGGGATACAGTCTAGATTCAAGGAGTAAGAACGGTCTGAGGGAGGGAGAAGCAGAGGGAGAAAGGGGAAAAACAAAGTCCACTACTTCATCATCCATGAGACGGGAAAAGGGAGGAAACAAACCAAACAAAACACTACACAAACTTACAGGCAGAGTGCTAGCCTCCCTCCACAGGGTTACACCGATATGCTTTAAAGAAAAACAACAAAATAAACCCAGTAACTCACGCCAGGGCTCAGAAGAGCCCCGGGAAAACATATACACATTACCCAAACTCCTGGCCCGACATCGCTGCCAGGGACCCATTGCCAGGGGAGGGGATGACCGATATTCAGTACAAAGATGACATTTGTGGGAGCTCTGGGGAGGGAAAGGGGGAGGAGAGAGAAATAGAAGGAAAGAAGGCGGGGGGGGGAGGGAAGAAGGAAGGAAGGTTGGTTTAAAGATTATCAAGAAGGTACTCCAAGAAAACGCATATCGTAAGCTAGCTTTTCAAAAGCCACCGCCACCGCCAACACCGCCACAGTCACCAACAAAGAAAGATAGTCTTACATCTTCCTCTTCACAGTCATTCCGGGGCTGGTACTGGAACCGGGGCCGGCCGCCTGCGCCATGGTCTTGGGGTGCCGACGGCGCTGGGGGCCGGGGAGGCTTACCCCCAGCCCCACTGCTTTCTTCCTCAGTGCCCTGGCCACCTAAAAGATGACTTGCCTCGGGGGGAATCGGGAAAGATCGAGAGGTGTTGATCTTGCCTGTGAATCTCTGGTAGAGCGAAGCCATCAGTCAAACGCTCTATAGCTTTTTCTTTTTTGTTTTTTCCTCCGTCTTTCTCTCTGACTACCTCCCTCCCCCCTCCCCCCACCCCCCAAAAAAAGAAAAACCAGGAGGCCGTTGCTGCTCTCTACAGCATGCCACACTGAAGTCACCGCTGGGCTTCTCTCTCTCTCTCTCTCTCTCTCTCTCTCTCTCTCTCTCTCTCTCTCTCTCAGCACATCTAAACAAGAGGGGGGGGGGCTGATGGATATGTGTGTTTGGTTTCTTTTTTTCCTATCCCGTTGCAAGTGCCCTAATCAAAGGGGAGGGGGAAGAATAAGGGAGGGAAAATGCCCAGGCTCCAAGAAATTTGGCACCATCTAGAGACCAAAAAACATCCAAAGCCAGTCTTCACGCTCTTCCTCCTCCTCTTGGCTCCCCCACACCCTCTCCCCCTGGAGTCTGCCTTGACTCCCTTCCCCTGATTCTCGCACCTCTTTTTCTAATCCTTTCTCCTGCTTCCCTTTAGTCCCCCCCTCAAAAAAAATCTTCCTTCTTCTCCCCCCCCCCTCAACCTCTGCTGGGATAATGGCGCCCTGATGGTTCGGGATTTAGTGGGGGAAGAGAACATTAGCCGAGAGAAAGAGAGAAACCGCTCGGAAAGGGTGGGGTAGGGTCAAGGGAGCGAAGAAGCAGCTCCTGGGGGACAGCTTCAGGGGCGCTCCGGGATTGGGCAGCGGCATGACACCCTCGGAGGGCGCATACCAACAGTGTGCAGAGAGAAGCAGAGATTGCTGAAAGCCTGCGTGTAAGGGAGGGAGATATGAATTTGGGAAAGAGGGCGGTGGGAAACTCAGAGGAGGAAGAGGACTTGGAAGCAAAACTGAGCTAGGAACCCACATTCAAAGCACATTGCTTTTCTCTCCTATTAATCGTCTCCCCTCTCTCCGTTCATTTCTCTTTTCTGAGGGTCTAGGTGCTCCTCCTGGTTCTTCCCCAGGGGGTTTATAACGGAACTTATGGCAACAACAAAAACATCTAATTTTACTAGGGGAAGAGGTAGGATTGGCGGAAAGAAGATAGGACGAAAGCACGGGGAAGGATCGCTGTAGGCGAGGGGTATTTTAATGGGCAAGCTTCTAGAGAGGTTACTCATAAACCAAGTCATGTTGCTGACAAAGCCCTAACTTCTCATTCCTTTCTCTAGAAATAGAAAAGGAGGAAAACAAAGTGATTCTTGCTAAGCTCTATAAGCTGAAAAGGTAAGGCCCAGGATACTATTTTGAGACAATTCTCTATAATTCTATTCTCCCTATCCCATTATCAACACATCAAACTGATTTACCTAACGTCCCCTTTCATCCACATAGGAAGGGTATGGGCTAAGATGTGGGGAACCAGTAACTTTTAAGATGCTTATATAGTAAATGAGGGGGAGGGATAAAAGAAAGCCAGTGAATTCTACCTTTCAGGGGTTTTGTATTCATTCATTTTGCTGCATTAAAACGTGCTTCAGCGCCCCTGTGTGGAAATAAACTCAAACTATTCTCCTTTGCAAGCCTCCAGCAAGCTAGGCAAGAATTTAAGCAAATCATCTAAGCCTACTTCATGTGTATTCTTTTCTTATCCCTCTTCTTCCTCTCCTCTCCTCTCCTGTCCTCTTCCATCCTCTTCTCTTCTCTCTCCCTTCTTATTTTTCCTCATCTCCCTCTTTTTCAGTGGGTCTTATATTTATGCCCGTTTTCCACCCTTTTAATTTCTTTCTTCCCCTTTCCCCTTTTCTTTACTTTCTTGGAAGGTTTTTTAGGCCTGTCCACTACTCTTCCACCAGCTCTACTTCATTCATTAAAAGAATGTACACTGCTCTGTCCAAGGTTCTGAATCTGTTCTTTGGACTTGCCCACACTTTTCCTCTGTAAGGAAGGAAAGCTCTGCCATTTGGGGATGAGTTCATGATTAGGCAATTCTCTAAAACAGCATAACTATTTCCCACCCACCCTACTTACCCTCACAAGTCCGTTCTATTGGGGAAGGCTTTGTAAATCAGTCTAGGTAGGAGTGGATCTGTTTTCCTTCAGTTTCTATAAAAAACTAAGGTTTATGTTTTCAAGATAAAAGGCAGAAACTTGGATTCCACAGACAAAACTGGACCCCCGAGTTGCTAGTATTTTCTTAGACTGAATCAGATCTAGACTGAACCTACAGATTCAGTAGCTGGGCCCTGGATGCCAGAATACAATGGATCACTTATTTCACCTAAGTGAAGAAACAATTCTGCATTCCTGGGCTTGGAAGGGAAGCTACTGAACTTTTTGTGTTGATGAGTAATAATGCCCAGAGCTCAGCATGAAATCTACACATCTCTGGTCCACCCCTCCCATTATCCAAATTCTGTAGCTAGTAGGTATATTTGAAAATGTAATCTTGGAAAGTATAGCTTGGTATCCTGGCTCTGAGATTTTGATCTACATGACTTCAAACAAGTCATTTCACATCTATGAGTGGACCTTAGTTTCCATATCTATACCTCCAAGGATGTTGTGAGGAAAATAAGTCTTAAAATTATATATAAATTGTTATTATCCTTAACCTTTAATCTGAATATTTGTGACCAATAATTTCTTTTTACAGTTTTCATCTTGAAAGAGGAGTGGAAATTTATTCTTTTTAAAGCCACTTCACAAGTTTAAAAATAAATTTAACAACTGTTAAAGAGCAATGAAGTTCACTCATGGGCCAAAGAGATCTTCCACACTGGCGGCTTGTAAAGCATAAAAGGTAAAGAATATTTTCATTTTTCAAATTTATTTTATTGCTTATGTTTTCAAAGCAAGGCTTTAAATGTCATCATATTTAGATGAAAATAAGATCTCCTGCTTTCAATTCTGACCAGGTCTGCTCTGGTGGGAGGAAGGACACCTGGTGTCTTTCCTAACAGTCTTGATAGAAATTTCATGCTGAGTTCCCTGAAGCCCAAAGAGTCTGACATTTAACTAAATATCAAAGCCTAAAAGTGACACTTGGAAATACACATACGTAGGAAATGCATACTATATAAATCATCTATAGTATTTAAAAGTGTACTCAAGACTCATTTATAAGACTATTTCCTACAAGAAATAGCTTTATTTTGTCTAAGATCTCTATAATACATACAAGTCATTTATTTTCAGTGGCAAAAAGAAAGCACTGGCTCTTTTACTTGTCTATGTCATGTTCCCTACTGAGCTTAACTTCTGGTCTACTTTTCTATTTCCCATTTACTCAGTCTGGTGAATTACTGCTGAGTTGTTGAATTACCACTTCTCCATTGATTCCACTCCCTTCTGGAATTAAGAAAGAAAGGAACAACACCAACAACAGTGGAGTCAACAGGTAAAGTAATTGAGAGACATTTTTGAGGATGAATCAACAATGTAGAAAATAATATTTATTTTACAAATTTCAGCCTTACAGTTAAAAAAAAACACAACTTACAACAACCCATTGAACTATAAAAAGGGTAAAATAAGGAAAAGTGGTGGAAGAATGAGAGAACAAGTATCCATACATAAGGCAACCAACTCATTCACTAGAAAAAATCAAATTTTCAAAGAACAGAAACAAAATAAATAAATATCCAAAAAATACTTATCAGATTAATGGGGAGGTCTAGTCAAAAATCCCATCAACAAATATCAGAAGTATGTGATGCAAGTTCATATCACAGCAAAGCTTCCTGTGATTTCCTCAAAAATGACCTAGACCTAGTGATTTAACTTACATTAAAACTCACACAGAACTACAGAATCCAAATGGAAATCACTTATCTTTAGAAGCTCTAGGTTATTATTGAACAAAAAGCAAATTGGTTATTATTTTAAGCAGGAACAGTATTTTGTCCTGTAATCAAAATTAAATGCAAGAGATAAGGTTTTCCAGAAATTCAATCTTCATGGAACATCATTAATCGCAGCCAAACCCACCTCCCACTCAAATACAACCTCTTTTCATATACAGCATGGTAGAAGAAAATAACATAGGACCTAGATTCAGGAGAGACTTGGATTCAAATCTTACTTTTGAAATTTTTATGGCTGTTTTACTATAGGCCAATGTCTTAAGGTCTCTGAGTCTCTGTTTCCTTATTTGTGAAATGGGGGTAGTATCTGTCATACCCCACAGAATTTTTTTGACAATCAAATAAGATAATATTCATAACATGCTTCACAAATCTTAAAGTACTACATACATTCTAGCTATCAAAAGTATTACCTCTATCACTCAGTTTAAAATATATTTTTTTTCAATCATCGCAAAAACAGTTCTGAAGACAGAAGGTAGACATTTTGCATGCAAAATAAGCTTCCAATGGATCTCTAAATATAGTTAGATTACTTCAACATAGAGGAAAATTTCAATAACTACCTTTCCCCATCATAACAGCTAAATATTCTTAACTGCTTCTTATTAAAGCCACTTTTCATACTTGATTATTTGATAGGCATCAATGGTTGAGAACACAATAAATGAGAAGTCATTTCAGAAAACCCTTTTTATAGGCTATTTACTATAAAAATTTGATTTTCCCTAGCACTGTTTATAGTCAAATGCCTAACAGGCCATTTTTCTTTCTCATTTCATATGATCATATCTCTGTGTAATAAAGCTTTTTCTGTTGGTTTTGTTCTTATTGTCATTTATTTTCCCTGGACACAATCCTGGACTAAATTCACCAGTAGGTCACTGAGATCACTTAGATGCTCCACAATATGGTAGGTAGTCATTTAAAAATGATAATTCCTGGACATTTTTGGTCTACATGCAAGGTAAGCATTGTAGGTAATGCTGAAAGCTATATCCAGTTCAGCCTGCCTAAGCATGATTTATATGAGCTATGAGGTTTTCTCATATATAGAAGAGAATTATGTCATGCAGTTTACCTCCATTTTCTTTCCCAAGAAAAGGAATAAGAAAGTCTCATAACTGCACTTTGTTCTTTGAACTTCCACACTATTTAATTTGCTACTTCAAACTTCTCCAAACTTTGAAGTTCTCTCTCAGGAATCTATATAACTATTTAAGTTATACTTACCCTATTGTCATACCAGTGGGATGAAATGAATCATTTCCTCCAGCAACTCAGAAAAAATTTCTACTTTAGATTCAAAAACAATTCAGTTTACCATTTAACATACATAGGGTTTTGTCTCAGTTTTCTGTTAGGATGTACAAAGCCTCATGCAGACGTCATATGCACCCCTAAATGCTGAAACTGAAGTATTCATACATTGGTAAGAGAGGATCAATTTACAGAGAAGATATCAGAGAATTTGATGTCAGGTGACCTGGGTTCACATTTAGTATTTTACATTAGGTTTGCATAATATTAAGTTGCGATGTTAGGCAAGTCACAACTTATGTGAGCATCAGTTTTCTTATCTGAATATGGGAAGGTGAGACTTATGGCCTCTAAGGCCTTTACCAACTTAAATCTATATGTAAAGTACCTTAAACTCAGAGCTTTTAAAAGAATATGAGTTAATATATTTTAAAAAGTACTTCTTGAGCTAAAATATGTAAAAACATTTTAAATTTGTTAGTTAAATTAGTTAGGAGGCTAAGCAGAACAAAGCTTAAAAGTCAATGTAAAGGATAAGTTAAAATTAACCCTATTGTTTTTAATACTTGAAGCAATTTTTGTTTTGGACTTGGTCAGGTTTGCAAATGGAATTCTTTCAACATGAACCCATAAATATACATATCTGTTTATTGGGAAATGGTAGGTGAAGCTTATGTTAAGGGCTGGCTGGCAAAATTTTCTTTCAGAACACTGTCTTCTGTGGAGCTCCTCTTGGAGGCACATTATCCTCTCTTGTTCCCTGATGACAGCCCAGGACTTCCAGTCCATCTCATTCCATGTCAACTTGCCCTTCCATCAGTAGGGCCCAGAGCTCTAGATGTTACCGTCCTTACATTTGTCCACAAAGCTCTGCTAGCTCTTTGTGGAAAGGAACAAATTAAGTCAGCTGATTGAAATTGGAAGTATTCAGGGTGAATGCTGGTCTGATCTGTTTGCCTTACCCAGATAACATTTCTATTTCCCAAATCATTTTGGTACCTTTGCTCAAATGTAGGAAATGTGGGAATTTCAGTCAATTTAGCTGTCAGGAAGAGGATTTTGTTTTGTTTTGGTTTTTTCGCAAAGAGGTAGTTTCAGACCCCTAAAAGCAGCATTGCCTACCCTGTTCATGCATGCAGTAGCTATGTATTCAGGGGCCTTAGCTCTGTGATTCTAAAAATCTGAAAGACAAGACTGTTATATGTCTAGTGCTTTACTATTTTCAATGTTTTTCCATATACATTATCTTATCTGGTCTTTTCAATGCATTTATAAGGTAGGCAGGACAGGAATTATTATTCCAATTTTAATAGGTAAAATGGGAAACTGAGAGTCCAGAAAGTTAAGTGATTTCCCCAAGGTCACATTTAGTAAATAGTAAGACGCAGAATTCAAATCCTTATTTTCTTTCTCCAGAACTATACCATATTCCTTTTAATATTCTCTGCTAAAATGAGGGTGCCTTTTGCTCAACAATACAGTCCTAGAATTGGCAGGTACCTTAGAGGCTACTGACTCTGACATCCTCCCTTCTTCATAAATAGTCTTTCAGCCTCTACTTGCAGATGTTCAATGTTGAAGCACTGCCTCCTTCTTGAAGCAAATATTGATCAGACCAGACCTGCCTTATGATTCTTACTTCGGACCAAAACCAGATGAGGTTTTATTGTCTCTCTTTAACCAATCAATAATGACCATGTGTGGTGGTCAAATCCTAGGATGATAGCTTTAGAGCTGGGAGGAACCTCAGTAGGTATCTCGTGCAATCCCTCAGACTGGTTAAATGATCTGTCCACATTCACACATATAAGGAGGTAATGGAAGAGATGGGAGCTGAAAGGTCCTTTCATTCCAAACCCCTACTCCCTTGACTTCACCAGCTACTTCCTCCTGGAGCAATCCTGCTTAACTTTTCATTCGTTTTAGTAGGAAAAATAATTACTCTAGTACATTCATCAACACCAACTTAGACTTATATATCAAAGACCAGCTATCCTTACCCTCTTTTACTTTCCTCACTGACTTCTTCATTTTAGAGTACCTTCCTATACCTTGGTCTATGTAAATGCATGGATACCCAAGACATATTGTACAAGTCCCTCAGAGAGAGATTCTGTGCTATATACTATGATAAAAATATAACTTGACTCTAGATCTGCTGGAATATCTTGGTGAAATTGAATTGAATTTAAACTGTAAAAATAGTAAAAAAAATAATATTATATTTTAAGATTTACAAAGTGTTTTCCTTATAACAATCCTGAGATAGGTAGTAGATATATTACTATCCCCATTTCATAGATGAAGGAACTGAAGTCTGCAGAAATTAAGTCATCTATTCACGGGCACAAATATATTAAATGAAAGGGCCAAGACCCAGGTCATCTGACTCCAAATCCAGGACATATTCTACGACACTGTGCTGCATTCTTTTCTTTCCAGGAAATATAAGGGTCTTGGCTGTGGACATAGCTCAATTAGCAACTCTCTAATTGGACTGAGATTTGGTGAAAGAAGATTTAGCATCTCTGTTGGGTATCTGAAACCCAGAGGGAGTTACTCCTCCTTTGAACTCCTATAGGAAATACTATCTGTACTAACTTAATTTGTTTTTGTGATAAATCAAGCTACATGTGTCACAGTGAAGGTTCATGGCCTCTAATGGTGAGTTTGGCAAAAGGAGTATAATGTTCATTCCTAATTTCCTGAGATTTGTCTCTGTTATACAAACAGATTACTTGTGGGGACAACAGTAAATGTAGCCTTTTGGGCTGCTGAGCCATACTGACACCTTCTGGAGAAAGATAGAAACAGGAACTTGTAGAAAATAGTAGAAATCCCTAAAATACATCATCACTTCCTCTCAGCAGTCTGATGCCCTTCTCATGCTTACTTCCACATATAGAAAAACCTATTCATAGACATCCATGTTAAAAGATAGAAAACAAACAAAATGTTTTTGTTTAAATTGAAGCTGAATACAATAATCCTGCCTCCTTTGGGAGTCCTTGTTGATATTTGCATGTTTTCCCAGCAAATAGCGCTTGGCTAAAATTTCAGGTCAGCTGCCCAATGCATCTTGCACCTGTGGAGTGCTAGGTACACACAGTATGAGGCAATCCACCTCCAGGGTAGAGAGTAAGAAAGCATATGGATGGACAGATCTGAACATATGGGTAAAGAGAACAGTTATGTTCCACAGGCCAGAGGAAATTCAATTGTATTTTAAAAGAGAGAATGCTGGGGATAAAAATTATTTGCTCCAAAAAGTCGCAAAATTGCTAACAAAAGAGAGAGGTAGCATTATACAATAGGAAGAGGAAAAAGAAAAACTATAGAAGTCAAGAGACCTGGCATCTAGTTCCTGCTCTGCCACTGACCTTGGCCAAGTCACTCACCTCTTTATGTTTCATTATGAAGACATGGGAAAAAAACACTTATAATCTCACTTCTACCCCCAAATGCTAATATTTTATCATTTCAGATGATGTACATGGTATTAAATGATGTGTGTACTTGAGAGGAGCAAATAGATAATCATTTATAGAGAGTTTTTCATACATTATCTCATTTGAGACTGACAATAAGCTTTAAGGTCATTACTACAGGTATAGGTAAGAACTGTGAGGCTGTGAGAGGTTAAAGGATTTTCCCAGGATAACTTCAGCTAGTAGTAGAAGTGGGATTCAGTCTTTCTTCTTCCATATATAGGCTCTTTCCACTATACTGTGTTATCTTTCAACAAATAGAGGCTATGCCCTTCCTCTCTTCTTACCACTTCTCAGAGAGACAAAGGGTTTCAAAATAAGAATGTTCCTTTCCTAGAGTAAGGAATTTCAATCAGGACAAGTAGGGATAAAGCAGGAGGGCTGAAGGGTGAGCCAGTGGGATAGGTATGATTACATATGTGATCATTCCAGAGCAAAGCTGGTCAGTGGCTTATGGACAATACTGTTACATAGCTATCCTAGGAATATAAAGCCCAGAGCTTCACTTGTATGTCATGTAGACACTGAACTCCCAATTATGGTATCAACATATCCTTGAACATCTATTTCACTTCTTGGATGTGAGGGAATCAAGGATAAGAAGATAGAGATGGGAGGTATTGACATTCAGTGAACCAGGGCGGGAGTCATCAATGTTTGCTTGATGAAGAAAGAGTTTTAATTTCCCTAAGTCATTTTCAATAGGAGAGTAAGAATGCTGATAGTTTAATAAATAAAAAGGGAAAAGAAGGTGTGATGGAAGGAGGGGATGACTGCCAGACAAGCTCTTTTCTGCTGGTGGGAGAGGGGAACAAAATCAAACCAAAAACAAAACAACAAGAAACAGTGAACCATGGTCAGAAACGCATGGTCACTGTGGCAGGATCAGAACTCAAACAGAGATAATTTTAAATTCAACTTTTAGAGAATAGGGAGCTGCAGAACTTTACTCGATTATATGTGGATTCAAAAGACATAGTCTGCTCTCTAACCAGGAGTAGAGGTACTATTTTTCATATTAGGTTTTTGGCTCCTGGAAAAAATTTATTAATTTACCCCAAAAAGCAACCCTAGTTTGGGTTAGAGCTATCCCATTCTAAGAGGCAATGTGGCATAGTGGATAAACCTGACCTATGAATAAGGAAGAGCTACATTCAAGGTGGGATTTTGATTCATAAAAGCCTTGTGACCCTGAGGAAAACACCTAACATGTTTGTGTGCTAAGAACCTTTCAGGAAATAGAAATTTCTGTAACAGTTGCTTCTCTATATTATTCAGGGAGATCTTTTGGTACTCTGTACCAACGCAATCATGATTCCAGACCTCCCCTCAACACATACACTTGCACATGAGAAAGAAAACACACACACACACACACACACAAACAATTTCCATTTTGTGGATGCTGGAAAAGCTAGACATAATGCTGGGTTGGTGGTGGTTTTACAACAAGAGTCATTTATCTCCGAGGAAGCCTAAGGCATGCCAAGGCACAAAAAAGAGTATCAAACACTGATTACCCTGACATAGTACTGGGCATGGAGATAGGGTAGGGTCGGGGTAGCAGAAAGGTCTGGACAGCAAAAAGAAACCTAGTGCTTCATCAGGAAACGGAGTCAAATGTCAACAAGTCAGCAGATTCCACATGGAAAGACTGCTACAAACTGATTTTTCCCCCATCTAGGGTCTCATAAAAAAACCCCTCAGTTGGGGAAAGTCATAAATTTTCTCCCTTTCATTTTGTAAGCTATTTTAAGCTTCTTGGCTCAGTGTCACGGCTCTGCTTTTTTCCTGAGCAACAGGAGACAGTACAGAGACAGACACATTTTCAATAGTCTCTATTCTCTCCAATCCGTCTTCTACTCAGCTGTCAAAATAACCTTCCAAAGTATAGGTCAGACGATGTAACCCCCTTGCTCAAAAATCTTCTGGACCTCCATATTGTCCCCAGGATAACATACAAACTCCTGACTTTGGCGTTTAAGACCATTTCTAGTCTCACTCCTGATGACTTTGCCAGGCTTAACTCCCTTTATATTACTGGCCACATCCAATGGAGAAGGGCAGATACACACACTCATCCTATTGATCTCCTTATTTTACCTCTTGCCTCAACATCTTTGTAGTTCCTTGTATCTGAAATGCACCCAGTTCTTACTTCCATCTCTTAGAACTCTCAGTTTCCTTAAAGGTCAGCTCAGGTAGCAATTCTTACAAGTAAACATTCCTCATCTCCCTAACTACTAGTATTATTCCTGGGCCACCAGTGCAGGAGTCAAGAGGACCTGAGTTCAAATCTCACCTCAGACACTTGACACCCATTAGCTGTGTGACCTTGGGTAAGTCACTTAACCCCAATTGCCTCACCCTGAGTCATCTCCAGTCATCCTGATGAATATATATGGTCACTGGATTCAGTTGGCTCTGGAAGAGAAGTGAGGTTGGTGACCTGCACAGCCCTCCCTCAACTCAAAACAAAGTCAAGTGCAAGTCCTGTCATTATTTCTCTGATGGCGTGGTCTTCTTCAGTAACGAAGGATGAACACACACAGCATTATTCCTAATCAAATCATTTTCTCTTTAATTATATATTGTATGCTCCTTGAAGCCAGGGACCATTATTCATTTTGGTTTTGTTTCCTGAATAATATGTGCCTCGCACATAAAAGATGCTTAATAAATCCTTGTGGAGTGGATGAATATCATGCTCCACTTGAATACTCTGCTCTGCTCTTCTCTCTGGCTTTCCCATACAAGCACTATCCCTGCTGTGACACATTTGATAAGTTTCTGATGACATCAGAATAACCTATTAGACTGGAGAAACGAAGAGATTTTAGTTTTACTAACTCTTCAATGAATTCAATTAGTTATTGAAATGACCCCCTGTTATTTTGAAGCTCTAGCTAGATGCACTCAGATCAGGGACAGAGATCAGCATCACCACTTGAGGGTGCTACTGTAGTTTGGAAGCACTACTATTTGGAAGCTCAAAGCAGCAAGGACAATACTTGAGAAACAGTGAAACCAGGGTTTCAATTTCATATTCCCATTTTTGTCTATTCAGCTGTCTCCAGGGAAATGAGATCACCTTTTAGAAGATTTAATTCTTGTAAAAATGTATTAACAAAATATCAGATAGGGCAGCAATCTCCCTATTCATAAGAAACAAAAAAAGAAAGTAAAATCAGTAACTAGGCCTGTAACCCTTTCTCCCAGCTAACTGGGTTTTCATTCATCAGTGTTAGAGGGGACACTGGGGACAAAAACTTGATTTACCAAAGCTTTTTGGTCAAACAATGCAGATCCCTGTATGCTTATAGCCAGATACTATGTGCTTAAAATGAACCCCAAATCACCTTTGGCACTGTTTAATTGGATGAGGTCCTTTGTGCATGACATACTCAACTGGCATGGAAAAAAAGAGAAAAACAAGTGGAAATGTAAGAAATGATAGATGGCATTTGAATGAACAACCACACATAATGCCCTGAATCAGCTTGTTTCACTAATGGTTCTTTTCTTGCTACGGAGTAACAAAAATGTCCAGAGGGGATTGTCTGTTGCAACAGGCAATCCAGTCTCTCCACTAAGAAATATTAAATACATGATGGGCTCAAAAAGCCGCCTTACTTTGTGAGGTCTTGGACAGTGTGATCTTTTTTTTTGATCTTTGAAAAGTTGATGTGGACTCAGTTTGAAGGAGAAGCAACAGATTTAGGGGAACAAACAAAAGGCAGACTAGCCAGTACTGATTCAGGTAAGAATCCTTTATTACCTGTATGACCCTTATTGAATTACATGACTTTTCTGGTTTTGGGATTCCTGATCAAAGAAATATGACAATTGGGCTAGATGATCTCTAAGGTTATCTTTTAACACTATAAGCCTATGAACTCTGCTTTCGACAACTGGAAGATAAGTATAAAAATAATTTTTTCAGCCTACATAGGATTTCTCTTATCCAGAAATTTTTAAATTGCCTGCTCCCTTCCTCTTGTCAACCCAATAGTGTGTCTGATATGCCAAAGAGCTGCCAAATTGAATTAGTGGTGCTAAAGTCCATAGTGTTCATTTTCATTTATAATTGCTCTTAACCTGAGTTCACCTAGACCTATTGCTTTTTAGGTTCTAGCCTTATTCAGGGTGGCAGAGCTAACAAAATGGGCAAGATCTTGTGAAGAAACAAAGTTATGACAAAATAAATGAGTGATGCCATGCTACCCGCTCTGTCAGGTTAGTCAATCCAAGCTATGATGAAACAACTACAGTATTATAAAATGGTTGTTTGATAATGGCAACTTGATATAGTCAAAAATATTACTTGTTTGTGCCTACAGCAACATATTTGAAAATGTTAAAAGATCTTTTGGACACCAATAAGATTAACGTGGTATTATAACTTCAGTATGAGACCTATTGGACATCTGTTGCCATATCCAGAAAAGAAAATTTTACTAAAAGGTGATAAGATAACAGAATTTGAGGGTTAGAAGGAACTTAATCATCTAGTCTAGCCTATTCAGAAAAGGAAGGAAAGAAGGAAACCAACATGTCTGAATATGCCAGGCAGTATGCTAAGTACTTTACAAATACTATTTCATCTGATCCTTACAACAGTGCTGGGAGGTAGGTGCTATTATCATTCCCATTTTATGTATGAGGAAATAGAGGTAAATAAAGGTCATAGCATTGCCCAGGATCACATAGCTGACCTCAGATCTTCCTGACTCAAAGTCCAGCACATTCTATCCAAGGAAACACTAAGCTCCCTCTAGGCAATCTGCCATCTGGACTGGAAAGGAATCTGCACTATAATATATCTGATAAATGAGCATCAAGCCCCCACTTGAGGATCACCAGTAAGAAGACTTGCCCCTCTCCATCCCCCAGTATAGCACATTCTATTTTTGAATAGCCTCTATAAACCCTGCAATGAATTTAAATCACAATTATCTACTAAACAAAATATTGCTACTGAAAAATATACAAATACAAAGAAAACTTTGAAAAGTCCAGCATTTAGATGTGAAGCTTTAGGTTAATAGAAGAGCCAGAACAAATTTTAGTGCTTGGGGAAGGGGCACTTTGTGAGGCAATCAAGTGATAGACTAGAAGATACCATGGCTAACAGCAGAGATATCCAAACACTAGAGGTGCTGCTAGGAGATGGAAGTAAGACAGCGTGCCCTGGGTGAGTTTCTCTGGGACATGGATACTAGGAGGTGAAGACTCACTATCTAGCAACATTCTCTTTTAACCAATTATTCTTGCTAACTATTTGCTAAACTGTTTCTAGGTTGGAGAAAGAGTTCAAGTGCTTTCTAAATGTCAGGTTCCTTGAGCAAAGCTCAGTCTCTGTGTTTTAGCCATACCTCTGAAAGATGTCCATAACCTCTAAAGTATGAGCCTCTACAGGGATATTGCAAAGCAGGTGGCAGCCAATACATACAGAAATATACTTCTGTGTCAGATATTTTATATATGCCAAATATATAGTGTGGAGAATCAATCCTCAGCTTTTGTGGGGGAAATGTTCCTAGAAAATGGTAGGAAAGTAAAAATGTGAATGTTGATACACTGAACCTCTGGGAAATAAAGAGCAAGGTTCCTGTGACCACCAAAAAAATGTAATCTTTCACTAGAGACTGCTAAAAAATATATTTTTCTGCATATAATTCTCTATAATAAAACATTAACTCTGATAATATGCATTTTTCCTAACAAAGTAACCATAAAATAACCCATAAAATGTGGAAAGGCAACACCAGATTGGATGAGGAAGGGCAGAGGTAAGATGTCAGAACACAGAGCAAAATGAAAGGGGAATGGACAATCTGTCCTCTCTAATCTCCCTTTCTGTTCCACAGGTGAACTACTCTGTGATGAGTCCCTGCCCCTGGTAGGAGGTGGGAGGAACTCCTACCCAGTTGTCTCTGTCAAGCTGGTATTGAACCCACTAGAAGGTTTAGGAGCTAGGCACAGGCATAGGGGAGGCAGGACCCGGATCACTGCACCAATGCTGTGGAGGGGGGGCAATATAATTTATCCACAAACTGAGCTACTTTTCCATTTTTTTTTCATTTCCTTTAAAATGCACTTGAGAAGTTACTTCAGTTCTTTCTAGAAGAGACTCACAAATACTTTTATGAATACTTTCTTCCTCTTTGAAGGTCTAAACTTGCATCATGTTTCTCATTATTTTCTCTCTAGTGTGCATAGGCTAGAATGTGCTGTGGTTGCCAACTGAAAGTAAAAATGAAGTTACTAATAAAGTCACATGAACACTTGAAATCTTGGTAAAGTTAAACATGGGAATGTTGAGGATTGATTCTCTCTCTCTCTCTCTCTCTCTCTCTCTCTCAATCTCTCTGTAATTCAAGAGTTCAATGATTATATATATATATATATATATATATATATATATATATATTTTACTATTTTAAGTGTATAGATTATACTTTATTCCAAATCCTGTTTCTCCATCTCCCCTCTCTCCCTTCCCTATCCATACCCCTCTCCCTTTCCATCTCCTACTTTTCCCTTTCCCTTTCCCTGACATTCATTCATTCACCCATTACCTAAAGGAAATATATTTGTTTACTTGGGCTACACTTTCAATTCTTTACACATTACAAAACAGCAGCTATACCCCATATGATTTTCTAGTGACTTCAAGTACATAAATGTACTTCCCTAAGGGCCTGATTTGAGATCAGGGAGATATTTAAACACGGGAAGGCAATTAAAGTCACTTGTTTTTCTTCCTTTGCTTATCTGAGCACTGGAAAACTCTCTATTAAGTTCTCTGAGGAAAAGGAAAAATTGCCATAGAAAGATGACAGTGATGATAAGGAATTACACAGCTAATGGGCCTAAAGGTTGGACTCAGAATTCACCAACCTCAAAGAAGAAAGCAATGCACATCAACATGTAAACACCTAATTTGCTTGTTGAAATGTTTGCATTATTTATCAATTTGTTAATTCATAATTAAATCTATGTTCAAAGGATATATTAATACTTTTAACACATCAATAAAATTTATAATAGCAAGTCATTGAAGAGAGATTCATGCCTCAGGCATCATGCATGAAGGAAGATCTAAATAGTCTCACGTGGTATGAAAGCCAAAATCTCAAGAGTAGACTCTAATTCATTGAGTTAATTATAATGCACCTCCAAGAGTTTGACTCCACAATGCCAAATTCCAACTCAATTTTCATATTTCCATGTGTATTTTCATATCAGGAAATTCTGATACATGGTGCCAATTTAGAACAACAGGAATTGATATTTTCCCAGCAAGGTAGTAGCCAGAACCAAATGCTGGTTACATGTAAATATCACTTCCTTTCCAAAGTAGGATGGAATGTCCTGATCACTATCCTCATCTTTACATTCATTCACACTGGAATGCAGAAGGCAGAGGGAGAAGAGAACCCTCTAAGTAGAAATAAAAAGAATTCAGTGGAGGAAACAACTGAATTCACAGCTTCCCATCTCAGAAAATGGAACCTGTTCAAAGGTCCACAGGACCCAATATAACCTCAAACTTGAAGGATACTGAATGAAAACTGTAACATAAGCAATAGGCTCAATGCTCTTGTACTTTTGGCACCTCTCACAATATACTTCCTTACTTCCCATTGCCTTGGGACTTAATTTCTGCTGGGGTTGTTGAGATCAGTGACCTGAAACATTCTCTAAACAAGTGCCTGTCAGGCCTCTAAAGCCCAGAGAAAGTAATTTCCCCTCTGGAACATGCGTCATGGTTGAGTAACACAGACTTTAAACTTTCAGACAGCATTTTTCTTCTCAATGGGTCCCTGGAAATACATCTTAAATGGGTTTCCTACAAACACTTCTGTATTCTTCAACACCCAAAGTTCCAAGTTCAAACAAATAATCAGTTCCCCTTTCACATAGGAATACTTGCAATTCATATTAAGAAAGCAACTCAATTTAGAAATCACCTTTCCTAGTTTGAAAAATCGTAATAAAATCTCTCTTCCTTTAGCCATCCCCATCTTAAGGACTATGAGGCCTTATAGGTCAGAGCCAAGATGGTAGAATAGAGGTAGCAATCCAGCCAAACTCTCCCAACATTCCCCTCCAAACAATTTTAAAATCACAAGTCACACAGAATTCTGGAATGGTATACCAACAAAATGTCAGGGTGAGAGGCTTTTCTAGCCCAAGATAACTTCCTTTTGTTGGCCATCCTTCATTTTGGAAGAGGCTCAATGACATCACAGGGTGATGTCTTGACTTGCTTGTGAATTAGATGTAAGCAAGGCAGAGTTGCACAAAGCCAACTTAGGAAGTTGGCATATAGGTCTGACACTGGGTTGGGGGCCTTCCCAGAGCTCACATGCTAACATTAGTTGTGGGTCCTAGAGGCAGTTGTGACAGGAGAAGCAGCAGCAGCTGCAGAAGCTATCAGACTAGAGACTACAAGGGTATAGTACAATTGCTGGGAAAGAGATTACAGAGGACCCTAAACTGACATTGGTCATAGGTTCATGTACTTCTTGGCCATTCCATTGCTCATACACAATTCTGGGTTCCAATTCCTTATGGTCAGTCACACTGGATCAGGGTCACTGGTCACAGTTTAAGGGCAGAGAAGAGAGCTAGAGCTTGTTTCTGCAGGGGAGTAGGAGTTCTTTCTGGGTAAAGACCAGAGCCATATCAGGACAGCACTGACTACACCTCTACCAGGATCACACCACCTTGGGACCACTGAAAACTTGCAGATACTCACAATTATTTCTGAAAACAGCAGCACAAAAAATCCTGAAACTTGTGACAGTGTCTTATTCCCAGGTGAGCAGAGCCCAACTTTAATGTAAAGTACAAAGTCAAGAAATAGGATGAAAAAAATGAACAAACAACAACAAAGAATCTGACCATAACAAATTATTATGGTGGCAGGGAAACTCAAGGAACAAATTCAGAAAAAGACAGCAATGTGAAGATAGGTAGAAGCAAAGTTACAAAAAGAAAATATAGATTGAAGAAATACCAACAAGAATTTCTGGAAGAGTTAAAGAAATAGGAGTGATAGAAGGAAAAAATGGCAAAAGAAAAGAGGATAGTAGAAAATTATGGGGGGAGGCAATGGAGCCAAGATGCCAGAGTAGAAAGATGCATCGACTCTAGCTCTTCCTCCACAGAGTATAAATTCCTGTAAAAAATGACTCTAAACAAATTCTAGAGCGGTAGAAGCCACAAAATAACAGAGTGAAAGAGGTTTTCAGTCCAAGACAGTATGGAAGGCCAATAGGAAAGGCCTATCACATGGGGCATGAAGCAGAGCACAGTGCATGGAGTCCAACCCAGCGTTGGCTAAGTGGTACTGGCAGGAACAGAACTGGAGCATGCCTTGAGGTCAGAATTCCTGGCAACAACTGCAGTTCCCAGATACCTCAATCCACAAATGCCAAAGTCAATTTCAAATATCAAGAGAAAGCTTTTTCACCTAGGAGAGAAGGGAGTAGGGTCCTCCCCTAGCCCTGGCACTAGGCAGGAGTGGTGGCAGTGTCCAGTTTTGGATCTTAGCTTAAAAAACCTGGGGAAGTTGAGCCACTGACCTGGGTCTTAGTACTGAGGGGGTAGTCCTGGGTTGAGGAAGAGTGATGGTGTGGTGGAGCTGGTGGAGGCTATGGAAAGGGAGTTCTACTCACAGATCCTGGGCAGAAAAGCTTTTGTAGCTCCCAGACCAGAGTTCAGGCTAGAAGAAGAATAAACTCCTCTCTCTTGGGTGTGCCACCCTGGGGGAGCTGAGAACTTGCAGGTTCTTGACAAAGGACTCAAAAGTTAAGGAACTGGCTGGGAAAATGTCAAAAAAAGGGAAAAACATAAGACTATAGAAGGTTCCTTTCTTGGTGAACAGGTATTTTCTTCCATCCTTCAGATGAGGAAGAACAAGTCACATCATCAGAGGAAGACATAAAAATCAAGGCTTCTGCATCCAAAAACCTCCAAAATAAATATGAATTGGTCTCAGGCCATGGAAAAGCTCAAAAAGAATTTTGAAAATCAAGTAAGAGAGATGGAGGAATAATTGGTGGGAGAAATGAGAGCAATGAAAGAAAATCATGAAAAGCAAGTCAACAGCTAAAGGAGACCCCAAAAATGCTGAAGAAAATAACACCTTTAAAAATAAGCTAACTCAAATGGCAAAAGAGGTCCAAAATGTCAATGAGGAGAATAATGCTTTAAAAAGCAGAATTAGTCAAATGGAGGAGAAAAGTGGGGAGGTGAGAGTGATAAAGTGAAGCTTACTCTCATCACATGAGGCTTAAGGATGGAAAAACATGCACACTCAATTTGGTATGAAATTCTATCTTACACTACAGGAAAGTAGGAGAGAAGGAAATAAGTGGGGTGGGGAAATCATTGAAGGGAGGGAAAATCTCAGGGGGAAGTAATAAGAAATAATCACTCTAGGAGAGGGACAAGGTCTAAAGAGAGAACAGAATAAACAGGGGACAGGATAGGATGGAGGGAAATATAATTAGTCTTTTACAACATGACTATTATGGAAGTCTTTAGCAAAACTACACATATATAGCCTTTATTGAATTACTTGCCTTCTCAGTGGGGATAGTTTGGGAGCAAAGAAGGGAGAGAAGTTGGAACTCAAAGTTTAAAGAATGAATGTTGAAAACTGTTTTTGCATGCAACTGAGAAATGAGAAATACAGGTAATGGGATATAGAAATCTATCTTGCCCTACAAGAAAAGAGAGAAGATGGGGATAAGGGAAAGAGGGAAGTGATAGAGAAAGGAGAGCAGATTGGGGGAAGGGGTAATCAGAATGCATGGAGTTTTGGGGAGGGAGAGGAGAGATTTGGGGAGAAAATTTGGAACTCAAAATCTTGTGGAAATGAATGTTGAAAACTAAAAATAAATAAATTAATTAAAAAAAGAAAAGTATGAAAAGATAATTAAAAGCTTGGTAAAACAGGCACAAAAATACGGAAGAAAAACTATCCTTATAAAACAGAAGCAAACAGTAAAAGCAACACAAAAATTAACTGAAGACAACTCTTTAAAATTCAAAATTGGCCAAGTAGAAAAAGAGGTTAAAAAACTCACTGAAGAAAATAACTTTTAACAAATTAGAATTGGGTAAGTAGAAGCTCATGATTCCATAGGACATCAAGAAACAATAAAACAAAATCAAAAGGAATGAAAAAAATATAGAAGAAAATATGAAGTATCTCATAAGAAAACAATTGACCTGGAAAACTGATTGAGGAGAGATAGTTTAAGAATTACTGCACTACCTGAAAATCATGATACAAAAAGAACCTAAGCATCATCTTTTGACAAATTACAAAGGAAAACTGTCCTGATACCTTATATCCAAGGAGTAAAAGAGAAATTGAAAGTATCCACCAACCTTCTGAAAGAGATCCCAAAGTACAAACTCCCAGGAATATTAAAGGGAAATTCTCAAGCTTGTAGTCAAGAATAAAATACTGCAAGCAGCCAGGAAGAAAATCTCATTCAAATAGCACAGAGGTTCAGTCAGGATCACACAAGATTTAGCAGCTATCATATTAGAGGAGCAGATGGCTTGGAATGTAATATTTCAACAGATGAAGGAGCTAGGATGACAACCAAGAATGACTTACTCAGCAAAATTTTGTATAATCCTTCAGGGAAAAATATATATTTAATAAATAAAAGGACTTTAAACATTCCTGATTAAAAGACTAGAGCTGAATAAGAAATTTGACATTTAAATAAAAGGTTCAAGAGAATCATAAGAAAGAGAAATATGAAAGAGAAATCATAAGGGATTCAATAATGTTCAACTACTTACATTTCTAGATGGAAATATGATACAAATGACTCCTAAGAAGTTTATCATTATTAGGGTATTTAAACAGAACCTACATTGGCATAGGATACTGGTATGAGTTGTGTTGGAATGATCTCAAAAAATTGAAAGGGTGAGAAAGAGGAATGCATGGGGAAAAAGGGGAAGGGAGGGAAGAATTGGAAAAAATTATCTCATAAAAATGGCAAGCAAGGAAAAACTTTTTACAGTTTTACCCTGGAGGGAAAATGCTAGGGGAGGCAAGATTTCAACTGTACTCTCATCAGAACTGGTTCAAAGATAGAAGACAGAGAGAGAGAGAGAGAGAGAGAGAGAGAGAGAGACTTACCAGTTTGATAAAAAAAAGTTTAGCTTAAGTAATAGAAATTGGGGGGTAAGAAGTAAGAGAAAAGGGAATATAAATCCCCTACACCAGGAAGGGAAGAATAAAGGAGGCAGTAGTTAGAAGCAAAACAGACTTTTGAAGAGGGACAGGGTAAAAAAAAGAGAGAGAGAAAAGGATGAATATAAGAAACTAGGATGAAGGGGAATACATAGAAATCATAACTATGAATGTGAGCTCATGAATAAAATGGATGCTGATGGAACGAATTAAAAACTAGAATCCAACAATATACCGTCTACAACAAACGTGATTGAATTAAAAAAACAAAGGGAGTTAAAATAAGGGCCTAGAGTAAAATCTATTATGCTGCCACTAAAGTAAAAAAAGGCAGGAATAGCAATCATGATCTCAGACAACACTAAACCAAAATTTAAACTTAATTAAAAGAGATCATCAGAAAAAAAAATACAGTTTGCTAAAAGTTACATTAGACAATGAAGCAACATAAAAACATTTATAGCAAGTGTCTTTGATAAATGCCTTATTTCTCAAATATATAGAGAGCTGAGTTAAATTTATAACAAAGTAAGAGCCATTCCCCAACTGATACATGGTTAAAGGATGTGAGCAGGCAGTTTTCAGAAGAACTCAGTCATCTATAATCATATGAAAAAATGCTCTAAATTAGTAATAATTAGTGAAATGTAATTTTAAAAAAATCTGAAGTACCACCTCACATCTACCAGATTGTCTTACATGACAGAAAAGGCAAATGACAAATCTGGAGGGATGTGGAAAATTGGGACACTCATGCACTGTTAGTAGAGTTGTGAGCTGGTCCAACCATCCTAGACAACAATCGGAAACTACGTCTATACGGCTATAAAAATTGTACATACATTTTTTATGCATACACTTTGAACCAGCAATACCACTACCCAAAACGATCAAAGAGAAAGGAAAAGAACCAATATGTATAAAAATATTTACAGCAGTCATTTTTTTGTGGTGGCAAAGAAATGGAAATTGAAGAGATGCCCATTAATTGGGGAATAGCTAATGAAATTGTGGAAGATGATTGTAATAGAATACTACTGTGCCATAAGAAATGATACGCAGGATGCTCAGAAATATCTGGGAAGTCCTATGTGAACAGATGCAGAATTAAGTGAGTGCAAGCCTGAGATCATTGTGCATAGTAACAGTAAAATTTTAATGACGATCAGCCCTGAAAGACTTAACTACTTAGATTAATACAACGACCCAAGACAATTCCAAACGACTCATGATGAAAAACCCTATCCATTTTCAGAGAGAAAGAATTGATGAACTATGAGTGCAAACTGATCTTTTTTAACTTTCTTTATCTGTCTTACTTTTTTATAACAAGGATCAAATGGAAATATGTTTTGCATGATTCATATGTGTAATTGATATCATTTTGCTTGCCATTGTCAGGGAGAGACTAGAAGAAGAGAATTTAGAACTCAAAATTTTAAGAAAAAACATGATATACATAAATAATAAATAAACCAAAACAGAACAAAAGACATATATTGTTTGAGGGTAGTAAACATTTATTTTGCATTTGTACCCACAGTCACCTATATAGTAAGTGGTACAAAGATGCTTAATAAGTGCTTCTTGGATGGAATTGACTCAAAGAATATAGAAGCAAGAAGGGATCCTAGAGGCTATCAAGTAAAGTTCTCATGGACCTGCAAGGGATTCATGGATAGATTTGGGAGTGCAGAAGTTGTGAACTTTGATGGAAAAAAAATTACATCTTTATTTCATTTAACCACTTAGCATTTCCTTTAATTATGAGTATAGGCAACAAACATTTTTTTTCTGAGAACGGTCCTTAGGCCTTATCAGACTGCCAAAAAGAGGTCCATGATACAAACAAGATGAAGAATGCCTTAGGAAGTCCAACTCTCTTACTTTATCTCATTGTACCTCTTTCCTTCATCTGTTAAATGACAGAATTGGGATCAGAACTCACATCTCCTCACATCCAGTCCTATAACACATGATCTGATAATTTTTACCTGGATAATCATAAGCCAAATGGGAACATAAATCCCTTTCTATCTTCCAAAGGAGAATAAAATCTTACCCAAAGTGTAATAATCAATCAACAAGCATTTATTAAGCACTTACTAACTGCCAGGCACTATGCTAATGCTGGAGGAACAAAGAAAGGTGAAAACAGTCCCTGTCCTCATTGAGCTTACATACTAATGGGGAAACACACACACACACACACACACACACACACACACACACACACACACCATACATAGAGAGTCAGTGAAAGATGAGACCTACAAATATGTTATCCAAGCTACAACCTCCTTATCATTCACCACATTTTGTCTTCTCCAGTTGTACATTTGTGTCCCTTGGCAAAAATGCAAAACAAAACTAAACAGAAATAGGCAGAGAACTGGTGTAGCAATAGGGAGATGGAAATAAAACAAGCCAAGTTGTTTTATGTTTACCAAGTCCTCTGATATCAAATAACTCTGTTCTACTCTTCAATACAGCTAATGAATCTATTGTATTGCTGAAATGATCGGGGCAAAATGCCGTAGAATGATCTATGGAAACAGTGTTTTTAATGTCGCTTGGTCCCGAAAGAATAAGGCTGTGCCTCTGTTATGATTCTGAGTTTCTTGAGGCTTTAATTTCAACCATATATCCTTCTTTTGAATGTTCAAATTGATAAATGCCTCTCTGGATAGGGCCATAATGCAATATTATCAGCACATGCAGATGGTATTTGGGATTGCAGTATCGGCTTCTGATACACACTGTTACCACTGGCAGTACAAGTAATTGGTCTAGGGAAAAATGGAATTGCTGGACGTCAGGGGGTAAAATAAACTAACAGGGCAAGGGCTCAGCGGGTTCAGGCTCATGTTATTTAGTCATTCTCTGCAAAGGGAATAAAATAATTCTCATAATTTAGCGTTGAAAGCCAAAGTAATTACCACTGTAATGTTACACATTAAAAGGTGGTGGGAGCTAGACTGCAACTTATTAACTTTACTTATTTATTTTCCATTCATAAAATGTATCCAGTGCCCAACTCTACCATAATTCCTTTCTAATAGAGTGCTTTCTCTCCCTTATTCTAAGAAGACTTAAAAAGATGTGTCCTCCACTGAGTCCTGAAGGGCAACAAGTGAGGAATGTCTTACACCTTATAGGGAAATGGCTTCACAAATACAAAAATATTCTTTGAGAAAGGTACTTAGAAATCCAAATCTTAGGACCAAGAGCAGGAATTGGATCCAAATGGAATTGTGTTTTTTGAGGGCTGGTAGCAAGGAAATCAGAGGCAGGGGTGAGTTGGACATCATGGAAAGCTAGGGCCTGGGCTGGGTGGAGCTTAGTCTGATAGATCATATCATATAAGCTGTGTCTTCATGGTCTTTAAATATTTGCCAATTCAGTGGAAAAAATAAGTTATACCATTAATTTGCTGTTATATGAACCAGGAGAAAAACAGTGATGTAGAGATACTCCTGAACCTTGTGTTAAGAAGTGCTTGGTTTATATCCTAACTGATATTTATTAGATGAGAGATTTTAGGAAAGTTACCTAAACTCACAGAACCTTCTAAAACCTTCCAAATCTATTTCTAAATTATATAACAGATTATGGTTTGCTACTGGATGGAGTTCCCACACCAACAAAATCACAATCTCCATAATCCCTTTACAGCTTTAGGTACTATGAATGGGATAATACAGATATGCTCCCAAATCTGAAACTATAGTGGATTGTTTATGCCAGCCAAGAGAGTATAATCTAAATCCACAACTAGGTTAACCTCCTTTCAGAGCATGAAACAAAAGTCAGTTACTTGTGGATTCTGTCTTTGTCTTCTGTGGATTCCCATGCTTTGTACACAATGACTGATGGAACCTAAGACTGGGGATTGGGGAATTTTAAATTCTCAACCAAGATGACATTGAAAGTGGAAATGAGAGAGAAGAAACATTTAATGGCTTTAGTTTCAAGCAGCCTCTGGGTGTGTTCCCTTCCTCTGCCTCCCTACCTCTCTCCTAGCTCAAATCCACAAAATAAGATATATTAGGGTTGGAAGGCTGGGAGAGCTTGATTGAAGTTGGCAGAGAATGGCCAGAATTAAGGGAGTGTAGTGAAAGCAAGGGGTGGAATATGGAGCTATTCCTGTCATATGCTGTCCTTTGGGAAAGATTTTCTCCATCCTGTCACTGAACTCATAGTGTCTGAGTTCCCTGTGCTATAAAGACCTATCAGGAGGTTGATTTCTGGAAACCACTGATTTTCCTTGGGTGGAGGTGGGAGACAATAGAAGGTAGAGTAGAATGAGGCAAGAGAAAGTGCTCTGCTTAAACCAGGAGAGAGAGAGGAGGATTCTGGGTGAGTGACTAGGAAGACAAGTTATTTATTTAAAGAAACAGAATATCAGAGTTGGAAAGGACCCAAAATGCCCCAGTCTTTGCTTGAAGACTCCAGGAAAGGGACAACTAGCTTCTGAGACAGCCAACCTCTCTTGTGGATAACTCTATTTTTAGGAAAATTTGTTAAAGGTTGAGCCTAAATGCATCTTCCTCTCAGTGTTCCTAGTTGTGTCTTCTGAGGCCAAGAAGAACAAACCAATTTTTATTTTCCCACATGATAACTCTATTGTATCGTTCAATATTTTCTCACAATAGATTCCTCAGTTTCTTCCGCTGACCCTTATGTAGCATGGTCTCAAGGCCCTTCAACATTTTTGTTGCCCTCTTCTGAATGTTCTTCAGCTCATTAACTTCATTCTTTAGATGCAGCACCCAGAACAGAACCCAGTCCTCCAGAGGTGATCTGTCAAAGACTGGATACAGTAGTAGTCTAGTTTCCTGAACCTGAACACTATGCCTCTCTTTATACAGCCCAGAATCACAAGAAGCAGGATGGTGGAATGGATAGAGAGTCACTCAGGAAGACCTGGGTTCACTTCTCACCTTTAAACACTGACAATATATTTAACTTATTTAAGGTAGTTGTCCCCCTTTTTTGGGATCTTAGCTTTGCTGAGGAAGCTGAGATCTTATTTATTGGTAAATTGGTGCTTGACATGTCACTGAACCTCTCAGTACTCACTCTAAGATGACAACTTGAAGAAAAGGTGCCAAGCTACATTGAAAGATGGAGTTCTCTTACCTTAGAGTTCCCTATACTAATGAATTCTTAGGTTTAGTCATTAGTCCTGAGATTACATGAACATTTTTACCAGTGTGGATTTATATGAAAATTGAAATTCACTTAAACATCTCAGCATTTTTGGAGTCAAATTGATGCCTTAGTCATGCTTCTCTGACATTGTATTTGTAAACATATTTTGAGCCCACGTGTCAGATTTGACATTTTTTTCCATTAAATTTCATTTTTGGATTCGACCCACCATCCTGGCCTGTCAAGATCTTTTTGCATTCTGACTCTGTCATCCAACATTTCATTTGTAATGCCTAGCTCTATTGAATCTAGAGTCTGACAAGTATGTCATCGAGGCTTTCATCCAAGTCACTGATAGAAATAGTTAAGAAGCATAGGATCAAACTCAAATTCCACTAGTGACTCTTCCACATTGACACAGAACCCTTAATGAATCTTTATCAGATCAGAATTTGCCTAATTATACATTCATGGAGCTCACATTTCCATGTGCATTAGATACTTTATCAAATATTTTCATGAAACCTAGGTAAACTAAATCACCAATGTTTTCCTTATCTGTTCTAATCATTCTGTGATTATTTACTACTTGCCATTATCCTCTCTCCACGGAACAAAACAATATTTTCCATAGCTAATTAATGTTGCATATTTGATACTTCTTTTACTTCCTATTGGGTGAGTGGGTGGGTGTGGGGGTAGAACCTTTAGACTCCAAGTCTATAGACAAAATTAGCAACTCTCTAGTTAGCAACTTTCCCCAGATTAGCCTGATAGGGGCAATTTCTAGATTGAAATGATCAGATTGATTCCATATTTTGTTTTTTTTAATTGATCCTACTTACAATTAGTTGATCTTGTCCTGTAACTGTCTAAGTTATGGTTCTTTGTCTCTGAACTTATAGTTCAGAAACTCAACTGCCCAGGAATGAGTTAAGAAATCCAGTTCTTTTGCTAATTACTCTTCTATTCTTGCCTCAAGGAAATCAGTTATCCTTGGGGGATGCAGTCAGACACCAGGGAATCTGATCTAGTTTCTTTATACCACCAAGCTATCCTTCAAGGATGCCTGGTCTGCTCTTCAAAGAAGTCTGGTCCACTATCTCTAACCTTATAGGTGGACTCAAACAATGAACATTTTTTAGTCCAAGAGGGAAGGAGAGGGTTGCTACTAGCCTCTCATTCCCAATTTCAAACCAATCAAATTGTCCCCCATACCTTAGTTCTGTAACCAATCATATTGAATACATCATGCATGACTATAAGTTCTTGTAACCAATCACAACATTTTATCCACCTACAAAATCCTGTTCTTTGTTCTATACTGCCCAAAAACTATTTAAGGGAGTTGTTTCCTTATTTGGGATCTTAGCTTTGCTGAAAAAGCTGAGATCTTATTTATTAGTAATTTGGTGCTTTACTAATAAATTGATCAAGCTTGGAACTGTGTGCCTTAGTGTACCTTATTTTGACTATAATAAAGTACTGACCTTCTAGAAAGAGGAAAAATCATACTCTCCAAGTCAAACCTGGGAAACTGTAAGGTCAGTTGGAGGGCAGGGACAGGTACAGATTACAAGTCCCTAGGATCTCAGTTGAGGGGTATCTAGTGAGTCACAGGGCTTGACTAGTATCACCTATTACTGATAAAACCATGCTGGTGCTTTTGGAGGTTGGTCTTCTCTTCTATATGGTACCAGGCAAACTTTCAATAAAATATTCTATTGGGGAGGGAAAAAAGGAGGGAGGCAGACAAAATTTAAAAGTCAAAAGCTTACGGAAGCGAATGTTGAAAACTAAAAGTAAATTAATTTTTAAAATGTTCTAGAATTTTCCAGGAATTAAACTCAGGCTTTTTTAGTCTATAGTTTGCAAACTCCATTGCCTTCCCTTTTTGAAACTCAAGATATGTGACTATCTTTAATTCTTCAATTATGGGGGCCATATTTTAGGAAAAAATTTTTATCCTCAATTTAACAAAAAACAAATTGTCATTCCATTTAGAAGGCAGAACAGAAAGATATAGCAGTTATCTATAAGGCAGTTTGCTTTTCTTTCTGAAGTACATAATAAATTAAATTTCAATCTGTATCTTTCAAAACAATATTGCTTATCTGCCATTATATTCATTTCTGGTCTTTATTCCATTCTCTTAATATATTTTTTGAAAAAAAGATGCCTCACTGATCCTTCCTTCCTTCCTTCCTTCCTTCCCTCCCTCTTCCCTTTTTTTTTGCTAGAGACAGAAATGTGACAGAAAGATAGAATATTGGACCTGTTGTCAGGAAGACCAAAATTCAAATCCAGTCTCAGACCCTTCTGTCTGTCTAACTCTTGGCAATTCATTCATCTCTGTCTGCCTGGGTTTACTCATCTGTAAAAATGACATCTACCTTCTAGATGTTGTTGCAAGAATAAAATGAGATAACATTTGTAAAATACTTTGTAAACATTAAGCACTATAAATGCCAACTAGTATTGATATTATTTTTATTATTGCCTAATCCTTGTCCATCCTCTTCTTCCCACTTCCCTCATAAGGAAAAAAAAGAAGGTATCAAAACCCATATGACAGGTGTACATAGTCAAGAAAAACAAATTCCGATGTGTATTACTTCCAAAAATCCATCTTATTTTTGTATCGTAAGTTCCTCATATCTCTTAAAAGAGGTGAGCAGCATGCTACAAGATCATTTCCTGGAATTGTGCTGTTGACTGAACTGATCTTAGAGCTCATCTTTCAAAGCTGTTTTTCTTTATAATCTTGTTATTATATATTATAGGAATTGTTTTCCTGGTTTTGCTCACTTCACTCTGTAAGATTTCTCTGAAACCATATTTTTCGCCATTTCTTACTGTGTAATAATATTCTATTACATTTCTATACCATAATTTTTCAGCCATTTCCCAGTTGATTGGCATCCCCTTCATTTCTGGTTCTTCACCCCTGCAAAAAGTGCCACTACAAACACTTTTTTGTATACATAAGTCCCTTCCCTCCTTCATTGAATGATGTAGGGTATTAAGCTTAGTGTGTGAAATCTGGATCAAAGGGTTAGCACAGTTTAGTGACTTCTGGGGCATAACTCCAAAATAATTTCTGAAATGACTGGACCAATCCAGAGCTCCACTAATAGTGGGGGTGCTGCACTTTAAGGGAGGATATTAGGAAAGTGGAGCATGTTTAGAAGATGCCCAACAGTATAGTGAAGGAATTTAGAAACGATGCTATAGAAGAAATCATTTAATAAATAGGAAATGGTTAGGTTAAAAAGAAGAGGAATGAGTAACACAATATCAGATTTGAAATACTTAAGAGCAGTCATGTGGAAGAGAGAGCAGACTTGTCTTGTGTTGCTCTACAGCAGCAATTTTCCAAGGATAGTACAAGGAGATGATCTATGAAGTCAAAACTATTTTCATAATAAAACTAAGATATTATTTGTTTAGGAAAATAGTTCTTCAATTTCCAAATTCATAAATATAAAGGCAAGAATTTCTTCATATACTCCAAAGCAACATATCACAGCAAATTGAATACAGAAGTAGATATGAGAATCTGGCTGTTTTTAATTAAATCAAATATTAAGGAGATTTATGGAAATATATAAAACAGAGCTACTTTTCTCACAATTTTTATTTTGAAAAATACAGTTATATTTAATAAAATGTATTATTCATATCAACTTATGATAGATTTACTAAGGTTATTTTAAATGAATATGTCCAAATTTTTCAGTATTAAATTCTCATATGGGAAATATTTATAGATTTAACCCACACAAACAAAAGCTCTTTGGGATCTCCATTAATTTTTAGGAGTGTAAAGGGGTACTGAGACCAAAACATTTAAAAGCTACTGCTCTACAGAACTAAAATGTGTGTCTAATTAATCAGGATGCAAATTTTGGCTCAATTTAGAAAAGAAGTTTTTTTTTTTTTTTTTTTAACAATTAGAGCTGTCCAACTTACAGAACCAATTACCTGAAGCTAGATGGTTCCTGTTACTGAATATAAAAAGAAATAAAGACAAGAAATGTTTGGGCAATTAACATTCAGAGAGGTCCAAGAAGATAGTTACATTATCAAGACAATTGTATAAAATAACCTCTTTCTCCCCTTCTATTTTAAATATTATTCTAATAGGATATAATCAAATAGGATGGGAAACCAAATACAATTAATAATATTAGTCATAAAAGGTGTTTTTGTCCTCTTACCACAAGCTTAAAACAATTTCATGGATAATGAATGGAGGTCCTAGAAGTAATGAAGAATTAAGAGACTAGGGATATATTCTTGAGTAGCTAAAATATCTGGCCTACTTTGCTTCATTTCTTTGGTGTTTATATATTTTCAGCTTGTTTTTCAGCTCAGGGTATTTTTAATCAGGAGAGTGAAGCAGCCTTATAGTGACTGAGAAACATATTCACTCACTCTCATATTTTTCCATTCTTTTTCAAAAGGATTTGCTTGGCCCACTGGTATATCCAAGGAAGAAAGAGATTCTCTTTGTAATCTTAGGCCTCTCTGAATACACAATAATTGCTCTTTTAGGTGTTTCATAAAGCATTGATATAAAACTTTCTATTTTATTTAAGAGCTATTCATACCAGAAAAAAAGACAAAATGACAGACTTGGACTCACTGTCCTGTCGAGCTCTCGGGCTAGAAGAAAAACAAGGTCATTACATTCATAGGATCACAGACTCAAAACCGGAAAGAGCCTGAGAGGTCATGTAGCCCAACTCCTCACTTTACAGCTCAGTAAACTGAGTTTCAGGGAAGCACATGATTTGATCATAGTTGTCCAGAGATTTAAATATAAGATTTTACTGTAGTTGAATACAGGGCCTTTAAAACAAGAAACAGGGTAATGTAAGAAAAAAGGAACATTGGCTTATGAGGTCAGATAACCTCAGGTTATGTACCATCTCTGTCACTTAAATGTGTGGATATAGAGGAAAGCAGCAACCTCTCTGCATCTTCATTTTTGCACCTATAAAATAAGGACAATAATCCTGATGATGTCAATCCAACAGGTCTGTTAGAAAGAAGATGCTTTGTTTGCTATGAAGAATAATATAAATGATGGATGTTAGTACAATTATTGCTACATGCTAAATTCCAACATTTTGTACTGATTTAAATCAGCTGGACATTCACTAGGAGCAGTAATTCTCATCAAAGAGACCTGAGGATAAAGGGCCTGAACGATCATTTTAGGATGTCACAAAATCTGGTATGATTCTTACTGGACAAAATTTATAGCCTTTTATCAAAGCAATCTATTCCTTTGGGCAAATTGCCACTGGAGTAAATATGCCACATAGAATTAGATGGAACTTTAGACACCTTCTAATCTTAACATAATTAAAATCTTAAAGCTGAAAAGGATGATGGAAGTCAAGTCCATACACTTCATTTTACAGATTAGGAAACCGAGGATCACAGAAATAAAATAATTTGACCAAGAACAAAGTGGGAGGATCAGAGCTGAGATTGTAACCCAGACCCTGTGACTGTAAATCCAACATTCTCTCCATTAAATCACAGCTTCCCTTACATAACAGAGGCATGGGATGAAGGGGATTAAGTTGTTGACTGAAAATTACACAGGGAGATATTTATAAACTTGGTACTAGCTCTAGGATCCAGAGTGTAGGTAATTGAGTACAGACACTATGTCCTTTATCCATATATTTACAAAAATATTTGAATTTACTTTGATTTCACTTAGGGCTTTGGACTGGGGTTGCAGATAAGCAGATAAAGAGGATTTATTTTAGAGATTTACCAGGAGAGTAGAAAGGCTCAAAAGTAGTAAAAGAATGTTATGATCATTCCAGGTTGTAAGCTGAAAAGTCTCCTCTTTCCCTTTGGCAGAGATAGCTAGTCATGCCACCCATGTGATGTAGGTAAGAAAATGTGAGTAAAAAAGATATTTATTTGCACTCATAGATTTCTGTTCCTTTTAGTTATGTATTAACAAAGTGGAAGTAGCAGCTGGATTTGTTGCTTGGATAGGATGAAACAAGAACAAGCTGACATTGTGCCAGGGGACAGCATGGTTCACCACCTGCTAGGTACTTTTCATTTAGGGACTGAGAAGGATTGTCTTCAGTCCTCAGGACAGATGCTACTGACATGATTCAAGAAATCAGCTGAGAATTCTCTGTTGTCAGGAACAGTGTCTTCGGTGTAGAGAACAAGGGCACACTGTTCATAGTCTCTGTGACACCAATTCTATGTGTGACCTTTGTGATGCAAAAAAAGACCACTCAAACTGCCCAAAGGAAGCCATAATAAAAGTGAGACTGGCATACTTGGACCAACTTCAAGGACCTAGGATTAAACAAAGTAACTGGAACAACTGAACATGTAATTTCTGTGTAAACGAATGTATAAATGGGACTATATGAGAAGAAAAAGGCAGGTCTTCAAGAAGAAAAGGAAAGATCCCAGGTTGTGATGGGAAAAAAGGAAGGGAAAAAGGTGAAAGAGCTCAGGATAAACAAGAGGCAAAGCAGGCAAACAGGAGGGACATGCCATCCTTGGGAGAGAGAAGAGAATACTTCTAAATGAATGTTTGATTTAGAAAAGACATCTCTTATTTTCTAAAGTTAGGAAACTTCACACAGGGAGAAAGGAAAGTGAGACAAAGAAAATGAGAATCTGAGGCCTATTATAGAAGTAACAAATAAAAGTTTGCATAAAAGAGTGAAGTTGATGAGGGGAAAAGAATATAAAAAATAAGCAATACTTTAGAATACTTAGAAAACTGCTTCAGAGAGCTCAAGGAGGAGAAGAGAGGGTTGTTGTGAAGGGCTTGAGATAAAAACAGACTGAGATTCCATAAAAAAGAAGGTCTTCAGAGAATGGAATTATACAAAACCAAGTACAGAACAGGGTTGTGTGGCGTAATGTACAGAGAGAGGGCCTTAGATTCAGAAAGACCTGGGTTAGCTGTGGGATCCTGGACAAGTCTCTTAAAACTCAGTGTTCTAGGCTACTTTCTAAGACTATAAGTTACAAAGAAATGTACCAATCTGCTTCAGTAGAGGGAATTTTCTCACCCTGTATCAATGATATTATGACCCCAAGGAAGGGTAACAGATGCGGACTAATGCTGGGTATCACTCAAAGAATAAAGGAGCACATGGTGCAACAGGAAACATCACAGCTCAAGAAGTGAGCCACTGTTGAAGAAGGAAGAAAATGCTCCCAGGTCTGGAGGCCTTCCTGTCCATATCTACAAGGCACCTACAGATTATATGGGCGAACCTTCAACTGCTGCAGTCAGTAGTATATCAGAAGAAAGAAGAAATGATCATCACAATGAAAATTGAAGAGTTAGCAATAATTTCACAAAATGAGATAGCAAAGATGATAGAAACTGGAGGTTACTGGTGTTACTAGGCATAAGACAATGTGATATGGTAGAAGAAATCTCTTGTTTTACAGAGGCCTTAGGCAATCTCACACCTCATTTTATAGGGGGCCAAACTGAGGTACTCTCTTCAAATATCTGAATTCATTTATTTATGTGTTGTAGCCCACCAGTAGTATATCATGGTTCTTGAGGGTAGAGAACATTCTTCCATCCCCATGCAAGATCTTGAATGGCAGCTTGCATAGGGTGGGTGCTTAACGAATGTTTATTGAATTGATTTGCTTTCAGTCCTTGCCAAAATCATACAGATGGTGTGGATCCAAAATCAAAGCACATTAGTCATAATGACCCCACAATGTGATCGAATTCAGCCTCTACTTACACAAGAATCCCTTTTTCAAAAATATAAATTTATTTATTTAACTTTTTACATTCATTTTCACAAAATTTTGTGTTCCAAATTTTTTTCCCATTTGTCCCCTCCCCCACCCCAATGCTCCCAGCATTCTAATGTCCCCTATCACCAATCTGCCCTCTCTTCTATCATCCCTCCCTTCTCTCATCCCCATCTTCTCTTTTGTCCTGTAGGGCCAGATAACTTTCTATTCCCCATTACCTATATTTATTATTTCCTAGTAGCAAGAACAATACTCAACAGTTGTTCCTAAAACTTTGAGTTCCAACTTCTCCCCCATCCCTCCCTC
>CM053770.1:70382252-70411342 GCA_028658325.1 Potorous gilbertii
CCATTCTCCAGAATGGTTGGATGATCTCACAGCTCCACCAACAATGAATTAGTGTTCCAACTCTCCCACATCCTCTCCAGCATTTATCATTTTCTTGTTCTGACACGTTTGCCAATCTTATAGGTGACAGAATTAGATTCTTGAGGGATAGTGCGACATAGCACCTAGAGTCCTGCATTTTCGGTCAGGAATCTAGGTTTGAATTCTACCACTAACACCAGATGCTTAACTGTGAGAAAATACAGAGTCTCTTCATTTTGTCTCTTATCACCTGGGAATGATTTTACCTAGAGTACCTTCCCTCAGAGATGTTGTGAGGTTGAGATGAGGTGAGATGTGTGTATTTGTTTACAAGCCTATTGCATAGATGTCAGTTAGTAACATCTTTTCCAAAGATATACCTTACAGGAAACTGAAGTGGCACAGTAGATAGAGCTCTGGGCCTGGAGTCAGGAAGACTCATAGCAGTTATATGCTCCTTGGCAAATCACTTAACACTGTTTACCTCAGTTTCCTCAACAGTAAAATGAGCTGGAGAAGGAAGTGGCAAACCACCCCAATATCTTTGCCAAGAAAACTCCAAATAAAGTCATGAGGAGTTGAATATCACTGAAACAAATGAACAACAACTAAAGATATTCCTTATTCTATTAAACAACCGAGAAGGCGTTTACTGCACATCTCCCATGTATATGTAAAGCGCTGTTTGAGACTCTATCAACGTGAAAGTATACATGAAATCTTTGCCTTCAAAAAGTTTAGTAGAGTAACATACAATTTGCTATTTTAGATGATGCCTGAGCTTCATCTTAAAACAAGAGCGGAACTCTCTCAGGTAGGGGATAGGAGGTGATGTTCAGGCTCTCACAACTTTTCACCTAGGTTATTTCAATAGCCTCTTCATCAGTCAACCCGCCTCATGTTTATCTCCACTTCAGAACTTTCAATTTGTTGCTGCCAAAGTAATTTTCCTTTATCATAGATTCCCCACTCAGTCAATTTCAGTGGCTTCTGATTGACTCAAAATAAAATAGAAACTGTTCTGTTTGGCTTTTAATGTCTTAACCCTAGCCTTTCTTTCCAGCTTCCGTGGATATCTACTTCCCACCTTGTACTCTATGATCCAAAAAAACTCTCCATCTCTCACAAACAATGAAACACCTCCTTTCCATACCTTTATATTGACTGTTCTGCCATCAGGCACAATGTTCTGTAATAAGCTTTTCCTGATTCTCTCCCTCCAAGTCTATATTGCACTTAACTACTTTGTATATGTTGGTAGTTATTCTCCTTACATTTGTGCTGTAAATATTTATATTTGTACTTACTGACTCCCCGCTAAGATGACTAGCTCTTCATGAGAAGGAATTGTTTCATTCTTGGTATTTGCACTACCAGTACATAATACAGTGTGTGGCACCATGCTTAAAAATACTTGTTGATTGTTTCATATAATCATACCACAATTGTTTGTTACCTATTACCAAGAAAGAGTGTTTGGCTCACCTTCCCCACCTAGGCTTACCAATGCCTGGCAGAATTTGTGGTCTGAAGTTCCTCTTCATGCTTTAGGAGCCTCCCAATTCCCCAATCCTAGTGTGCAATCCCAGCTAATTGCTAACAATTAGGAAACCAACAATAAACAAATCCCTAAAGATCTCCCTTCCTCCAGGCATCTGTATTAAAAAAAAGAACACAGGTTTAGAATTCCAATGACAACCAAAAGGAGCAGATAAATAATGGAAAAAACTGCAAATACCATGGCAAGTCAGAGTAGTTATGTTTTGGACAAAGGCTGTGGGGCTGGAGGAAATGGTGTTTTCCAGTTGATTATAGGTAATTTTGATAAAATGTTTTGGGTAGTTGAAGTTCTCCATTTGTTAATATTCACACCAAATGTTACTGGAAGTCAGTCATTCTGGTGCTTCTAGCGACTTCTTCAATTCTAGTTGCCTGCAGGCGCCCCATACTCAGGGGTTGGAGGCTAAAGACAATGAGAGAGTAAAGATAGCAGACATCCAATAAAACACTACAAAGGACTGATCAAGAGCACAGCAAATGATTGAATTATTTGCCTTGCAAAGTCAACTGGTACTCCCAGGACAAGGCTAAGGCACTATTAAAATGAAACATTATTTCTGGAGATGACTCCTCTATCTAACGTCTTTGTTTATTTTACCTAAGGCTCTCTTCTCTTTTCCGTCTTTATTTTCTCTCTGGGTTAGCTCATCAAACATGAATTCAACTCTTATTTCTATGCAGATAACTCCCAGTTCTACCTGCATATGCAACCTTAGTCTCTCTTTTGAGCTCCATTATTACATTACTAACTGCCTGTTGCTCATTTCCAAATAGCTATTTGGTGGGCAACTCAAAATCAACATGTGTGAACTAATTCCCTTTCCCCTAAATCCATTCCTTCTTACTAAATTTCCTCTTCCTGAGACCACTACCATTCTTCTAGATGCCCAAGCTTGAAACCTCCCTAATGTCCAATCAATTACCAAGTCTTGTCAATTATATCCCACATCACATCTCAAATCTGCTTCCTTCTTTCCTCTTCATTGTCTCCCACCTAGGCTATTGCCATAGTCTCCTGATTGGTCTTCCCTCAGCCAGTCTCTCTTACCTCCAATCTATCCTCCATGCAGCTGTCAAATCGAAACTCTTAAAATACAGAACTGACTGTAGCACTCACTTCCCTGTGCAAGAAGCCTCAATATTTGGAGGTCCCACAAGCTATCAATGGTCTTTATAATAAAAAAGACTCCTCCATGTGCTTTTAAAACTCTTTATGTACTGTATCTTTCCTACCTTTAAAAGAAAATGATACTTTACCCTCCTTCAAGAATCTGAACTACTAGAAACAACAGTTCTCCTTGCTGTTTCCCATAGATGACATTCCAAATCTCACTTTGTGAACTTTTCCATTATTTCCTCAACTTTGTGGAATCTCTGGCTTCCTTCAAAGTTCAGTTCAGGAGGCAACTCCTTTATAAAGCTTATCTTCATACCACCATGATGATGATGATGATGATGAAAATGTAAAATAAAATACGAAAATAACATAAAATGAAATTATTGCTAGCCTCGATACAGCCCTTTAAGGTTTGAAAATATTATCCATTTTGTCATCACAATAACCCTGGAAGGGGGTTGCTTTTATTCTCCTTATTTTACAGATGAAGAAACTGAGGCACAGAAGTGAAAACGAGATAATCGCAGTCTTGCATCTAGTTTCTGAGGCTGAATTTTAGCTCAAGTCTTCCTAGCTCCCAGGCCGCTGCTCATTCAGCTGTACCAACTAGGTTGTACCTGAAGTGACCCGGTAGTCCCTTAGTAACCCCTGCCCAGAATTTATTTTGCATGTGCTTTAAATTTATTATGAAAGATTGTTGTGAGAATCAAATGAGACATTTGTACAGTGCTCAGCACCTTATAATCATTATGTAAATGTCTATTCATTTCCCTGTCTGCAACTATGTGCAAGTTGTTTCCTCTGGTAGAATACAAATTCTTTGAGTTCAAGAACTGTATTTTGTTTTCATCACCTTTATTTTTAGTCCAAGTACTTAATAGAGAGTACAGCATACAGTAGGCACATAATAACTGTATTTTGAATTAATGTAGAATACATTCTATATGGACTTATTAGAGTCAAAAGGAACTTCAATGATTGCACATTTTAATAGTGTCACAATGTTTACAAAGGACTTTCTTCACAGCAACCCCAAGAGTAGGTAGTGAAAGTCATACTGCTCCCATTTTACAGATGAGAAAACTGAATACAGCATTTGTTTCACTGGGTAATGTTTGCCTTTATTGATGAAGCATCTTTTGCAACCCCATCATTTTCTATACCAGTAACCCATAGTGGTGAAGAATGCTTTGTGACAAGGTCACACAGATCTCCTGATTCCTAAGCAACACCTTCAACCATCATTCACTAAGACTTCTGATCACATTTTTAGTTCCTATCTACTTACTTTGTCCCAGGTGTTCTCCTAGCTTTGATGAAGCCCATCTGATCAGGTCTAGGTTAGTAGGAATGACACAATTGATCACATTATAAATCTGTTCCATTTCCAAACATCCCAACAGCTAAGTATACACAACAATTTATTCAATTATCATCAATCATTTAGCAATATGATTTGTAGGGTAACAGAGAAAAAATACACAAAAGTGCTTCTGATGCATAAATATACCAAGTAATCAAAGTCTTGGAATTGGGCAGCTAACAACAGATGCTATCCCTGGATTGATAGCTAGACTCCTTGCCAGATGCAGTCCTTTCATTTAAGTGATCAATACTGTATTTACTCACATAATCTCTCCTCCTTTTCCACAGATATTTTACTGCTAAAATGAGAAGGGAAATTATACAACTGTAGTAATAATTTCCCTCCTTGGAAGGTGATAGATCTATCAATAAATTTTAGCAGTCCCCAGGCTGATCAGTATTTCAAAGGGTGCAGGTAGACACGTAAATGTAATAGGATGCTACCTTATTTAAACTCCTCTGGATGAGGGGCTCTGGCAGTTTCATTTCTTGGTTAGGGATAAGTACTAGACTTGTGATTTCACTTGCAAGGAGAACTTCCAGGATTGGGAGAAAGCAGGGATTTTCTCTACCAATGCAGGTCAAAAATTTGTCTTCAACTTTTAGTCTTAGAGAGTTTCCTAGAGAATTCAGAGGTTAAGTGACATGTCCAGTGTCAAAAAGTTAGTATAGGTCAGGGGTGACCTTCTTGGCTTTGAGATCAAATCTCAATCCTACATGGCACATGTCTTCTCTTTATCTCCGCATAATTAGACTAAATTCCTATTGGTAAGAGTTTAATTTTGATATTATTTTGATTCTTATAGAAAAAACATAACAATATGAATGGAAAATAGTATTTATCCATATCTGTTGTCAAAATCCACAAAACCTTTAAGAATTTCATTGCCCTACATTGAACTTGTACCTGGAAATTCAATAAGAGCACTGTTGCTCAAAGCATTTATTAAGCCCCTATGATATGCTAGGCATTGTGTTAGATATTTGGGGCACAAAGGAAAAAAATGACAGTTTCTGTCTACAGGTAAATTACATTTTAGTAAGGCACAGATAAAACACTAAATAGATTCAATATAATGTTATGTCACTATAAACAAATATAATATACTTTAAGGAAGGAGGGCATGAAAAAGGATCACCTTTAGTTTGCAGAAGTATGACAAGGCAGAGATTCAAACTTTGTTTCTTCAAAACATCACGAACTATGAACAGTCACCCTTTAGCAAAGGGATTCACAATTATATTGGGATAGGTTCTATGTGAGAACAAAAGATTTTTACAAAATGCTATATGAGTTGGGAAAAAGGAAAACTCAGTTTCTTTTAATTAGGGGAGATGAGGGAAGGCTTCATGGACATGGTGATATCTGAAAGAATGGATAGGATTTCAAATGATAAATGTCAAGAGTGGACTGCAGTTATAGGATACAGCAAATGTATGAAGGTATGAAAAGGATAAGACATGTCATACTACTATTTGACCAAAGAATAGGATATTTGAAAGGGAACAGTGCAAAATAAAACTAGAAAGATAATAAATCCTTGATTTATTTAGTATTATAAAGGGTCTTAATGATCATCTAGCCTACCCCCTCATTTTAGAAATGAAGAAACAAGAGATGAAGTAATTTTCTCAAGGTCCTACAAGCAATAACATTCACAAAAAGCAAGTATCTGAACCCAGGCTTAAGCCTCCAAGTTTAGCATTCCTTCCATGGTACAACATATGTGAGAGTCAAATTGCAGAGGTCTCCTTTATCTGGTTGAAGCTTATCTTTTTAATTAGTAGGCAAAGAGGAGTCATTAAAGACTTTCAAGCAGAGGAATGTTGCATGGTAAGAATACATAACTTTGGACAGGAATCAAAGCAAGTGATAATAAAGAGAACTGGACTGTGAGTCAGAACATGGGTTCTAGTCTTGTTCACTGTTAACGTAAACGTACATCCTTGGACAAGTTACTTAAAAGTATCAATTATCTAAGAAAATGTTATACTAGGAGAAGGAGAGTATGAAAAAGGAGGTATAGAGTCAAAAGAGACCACAGAGATCACTTAGTTCAAACCCCTTTTTAAAGGCATTTTATGGATAAAAAAACTGAGCAGCAGAGAAATGAAGGAACTTGATTATATTCATGAAAGTTATAGAACCAGAATTGGAACTCAAGTCTTTTGAGTCTCACTTCCTCCTAGAGGACACACTGTAGGATCTTGGCTATGGAGAAGGAAGAAGTGGGTAGCCCTTCTCCATTCTCCTGGAATGGAGCAGCACTGGCATCTGAGTTATCTACATCATGACCTATGTAGGGAGCAAACACAGACTCATTTGCCAATTCTAATTTTGAAAGGACTTTGTGAAAACAAAGGAAAATGAAGATGGCTTGTAATCTATGTGAGCTCCTTGCACAAGCTTTCATTTAACTGACAGGAAGACTGAATTGAGTAGCATTTCATCTAGTACCATTATTGGCTAAGGCTGTGCAATAAAGGTTTTATGAAGAAACGTAACAAGCAGAAAAGGTCTAATTTTTGGCACATTCTTTGTAGACTATTGCTAAATCAATAATAACAGTCTTCAGAGTTTGGGGACAGCAGTATAATAAAAACATTTCCTCTCTCTATGACTCTTTAATAGCTATGTTCACTGAATAGCAAATTTGAAAAACAACACAACTGTTAGGTATTTACTCCTCGTTTTATAATATTATGTCTCAAGAGAGGAAAAGATTGGACATTAAGGCAAACTTCATCATGCAGTATTAACTATGAGTTACTGCACTGAAAGTCTAATACAAAAAAAAAAATAGGGGAGAGATGCCAAACACTCAACGGAAGTAGAGGAAAAGCAAGCAGTCTGCCTTTAGTCAAGACTATTTGTCTTACTCTTAATACGCATTCAATTACTTTAAGAAATTAATTGAAAAAAATCCTGCAAACAAAACTTGAGTTGTCTTAGCTAATGACAGGGGAGGCAAAGAGTAAGGGTAGAAGCCAGACTTCCCTACTGTTATTGAGAAAGGAATGTGATTCTTTTCATTTAATGGTAATATCTAGGATAGAGTCTATATCTAATATTTTATATTATCTTATGTCATAAAGGGTGGGACTTTAGAGATTATTAGGTCTAGCTCCCTTACTTTACAATGGAAGCAACTGAGACCCAGAAAGGTAAAGTGCCTTTTTTCCCCCTGAGTTCATAGACCTCTGTAGAAAGAAGCAGCCTGAGCAGTTGAATACTGATTTGAATAAATTTGAATAATTTGAATCTGACTCCAAATCCAATATTCTTTCCCTTACTCCATGTTACATCTTTTGCAGGTGTCATTTCATTTGATCCTCATAACCACCATATGAAGCAGGTGGTGCAAATCACATTACCCCCCCCTCCCCCCGCTGTATAGGGTATGAAATTGTGGCTCCCACAGGTGAAGTGATTTGTCCAAAGCCACACAGTAAGAGGAGAAGTTAGGAATCAAGTCTAAATCTTCGTGCTTAATATCAAATGTTCTTTCTATTGAACTATATTGTCTTTCTGACAAATGTTGATTTCGTTTTCCATTTATTAACTTGTTGGTGAAATTTGGTTTTTGTGGTTGTTGATGATAATGGTTGCAACAGTCATGATTCCTTTTCATAGTGATAACTCGTTTGTACATTATATATTTGTACTTTTCCTTACAGCAATTCAGAGGTTAAGGAAGGTAACATAACAGTTACTCAAATACTGAAATGGATGGGATCACTTCAGTTTGGAAGTTCTACCATAGCAGATTGCATCCTTTCTATTCCTGTACACTCTGTATAATTCTTATCCATGTCATTCCATAAATTTGACACAGGGAGTCTACTCACTGTGCTTCAAGCATTCCTTGATTTCTCCTGGCATCACAAGTGTAACAGTGAAGCACTCTTAACTTTCAACCTGTCATCCTGTGCCTTTGCTAAATGACCAGCCCATCACTCCTTCCTATCATAAAATTCCTTGAATCTTTTGCTCCTAGTTGATATCTTTTACTCCATGGTTCCCCTGGTCTTCTGCTGAAGCCTGCTCACTTTCCCCATGTACCTCTCCATTGCCTCTTGTGAAATATTAATTTGTAATTCTTTGGAGATTGTTGTTCTCCATGTGTTGATGGCATGCTGCCAAACTGGAAGACTGGTGATATTAAAAAAGATCAGCTGTCATTTTCATGATACTCTTGGGGTCAGGAAGAGATATTTGCAATTTTCCATAGGAGATTCAATCTTCTCTTCTCCTATTCAACTCTGGGGCCACTTCATTGCTAATCTGTACTGTCTATCCATATATGCATACTGAGAGATAAAGTCAGTGGGTTATCCATCCAAATACATATCGCAATGCTGGTGATAAGATTTTTTTCCACTAATTAGTCTTTACTATATGGATGGTCAAGTGACTCAAGTCAAATTCCTTTAAGTGACTACAGATCTCTTCCAGGAATTTCTGCCCTATTTTCAGCATAAAGGTACTAATGATAGTATTTGCAAACAGGAACATTAGGAAGACCTTACTTCACTTCTCATCAGTTATTCTGCTTGGTTTCCAAACTCCACCAACATCATCCTCTCCAGGATAAGTTCATCATATAAAATTTAATCATCATGGAGAATGATTAAGCTTTGATACTCAACACCTTCCCAATACCCTGAGTTGTCTCTACCCTCTGATTGGAGAGCTGGAGGACAGAGCAATAAACTTTCCAAAGCCTTCCTTTCACCTGTCCTGCCTTACTCCCCCTAAACCTGTTCTCTGTCTCACTGCAATTTTCGGTTCCTGCATCTCTTTCCTATTTCTCCAGCCCATTACCCTTGCTCTGCCTTTATTTCCTTTCTTCACAGCCTCAATCCTTTAGTTAACCAGGTCAAGCGCACTGTTCTTCTCCCTTGATTCCCTTGCTCTTTGTTCTCCTACAATTCATGCCATTTCAATCCTCAGTCTTGTATCATCTGTCCATCTGCATTTTTCTTGTTCTCTTACTGATCTCCTGTCTGGTATTTTCATACCTACAAGATATGCTACAAACACGTTACTTGGTCTTAACTGAGCCCTCACACATGGGAAATATTTTTATTCTTCTTTAACTTTATCCTGATCATCTCATCAGCTGTTCCAAACTTTCTCTTTTCTCCTCAAGCTCACAATGACTTTTCCATTGGGGATCCTCATCAACTGGGGGATAGTTGAACAAGCTGTATTACGTAACTATAATGGAATAGATTTGTTCTATAAGAAATAATGAACAGGATTATCTCAAAAAAACTTGGAAAGACTTATACAAACTGATGTAAAGTGATATAAACAGAACCAGGACAACAATGGCAACTCTTCTCAGCAATACCCGAGACAATTCCAAAGGACTCATGAGGAAAATTTCTCCTCACACACAGAAAAAGAACTACTGGAGGCTGAATGCAGGTCAAAAGAATATTATTTTTCATTTTATTTTGTGGGGTTTTTTGGTCTGTATCTTCTTTTACAATATCACTAATATGGAGATATGCTGCATAATTGTACATTTATAACATATATCAAACTGCTTACTGGCTCAGGGAGGGAAAGAGAGGAAGGGAGGGAAAAAATTTGAAACCTAAAATATAAAAAAATGTTGAAAATTGTCATCACTTGTAATTGAGAAAATATTATTTAATAAATTGCTCCTCCATGGCTTGTATATTAATAGATGTCTTTGCTTCCTGCAAAGGAAAATATCCACAGTAAACTCATTCTTCTCCCCAACTCCACAGGACAAAACATTTGCACATATTTTCTTCTTTTCTACAGTCTTTGAGGAAAGGGTGACTCTTTTCTTTAACAAGACCAATCCTTCTACCTGTCCCTCTATATCATCTTCTCCAAAAGGAATATTTTATGGGTCAACTTGCTGGAGGAGATAGAAAGTGATAGTATTGAGGCATAGGTAGGAGGCTAGGTCTTGTCAAAGAAAAGGATCACCTTTCCTATTTTAAAGATCCAGGTATCTGCTACCTCTTATGTAACTCCTCCTCAGAATTCTCCATCCCCATTGTAGGTGCCCTGTTTGTTTCTTGATTTCCTTGTACTATTTTAAGGTACTATCCTTTTTACATCTGAACTATTTTGGAAGGATTTTGGAAGTAGCCAAAAAATAATATTTTGTATAAGGAAAATTGATAAAATCTGTTAGTGAATGAGCATAATCTTTCAGATAAAATAATGAGACAGGCAGATTGCTTTAAGGACTAGATTAAGAAGTGTTCCTCAGAAGAAAGCACTTAGAGAGCCTCTATAAAGCAGAAAAATGACTAAGGAAACCATAGCTGTGGAACATTACGACCTATCAGCTCATAGGTATATGGCTGTTTTAAAGGGTTTAAAAGATATAAATGACAAAAGTATAAATCCAATAATTATTTGAAGATTGGGGGAGGATTAAATGACTGGTTTATAAAGGACAAGAAGGTAGATATCCTGCATTTTATCTCATGAAATCACTGATAAAAGAAAAGGTCTTTTTTGAAGGAATTAGAAGACATAGGCAGACAAACAAATGAGCTTTGTGAAGAAGTTATAGGTACATACTAACAGAAGAAGAGCAGGCTGAGAGCAGGAGGAGGCACAAGATGTAGGAAATACAAGACATAGGCTTCTAGCTGAGATAACTGAGCTTTCACTTGCTCTGATAGAAAGTTGCTGATTGGAAGAGAGGCACTGCTTTGTTGATTGCCTACAAAACTCTTAGATCACCTAGGATTGCTCTTCATCTGCTCTGCTGATTGGAGAAAAACTGAATTCTACAGCTCTATAAGTTGGGCTTATTGGTTTCTGGCTCCATTTAAGCATGAGAGACAGGAAACATCTCAGGAGTAGCTCTGTGTTTATGTGTATGTATGAGAGAGAGGTGGGGGTATTGCATCTCTGTTGTAACTAGACAAAATCCATGGAGTCATGCAGAGTTGCATTCATGACTGAACAACAACAAATAGGTCATGAGATTTCCTTTGTTGTGAGATGCTTAGAGTTGATTGAACAAATCAAAATTCCCTATTTGCAGATCCAAGGAACTTGGAAGCTCTCTGGATTCACAGAAAGAGTACAACACTTTTTTCTCAACACCCTGTTACAAGTGACTGTGAGTAAAAAAAGTGTGTTGCTGCCTTATCAGCCCCAAAACTTATAAAAATGCAGCTTTGTCCAGTAAGAGAATTGTGAGAACCAGAAGGGAAGCAGGTAACAGGTAACAGAAAAGTGGTTAGGTGTGGTGAAGATTGTTTCTAAGACCTGCAGACCTGAATTATAAGTTGCCCAGGGGACATGGGTTTCCTCACTCCTGTAATGCCCTGCTATTTTTCTAGAAATGTATAACCATTTAGTTTTATGGAGTCCTCATACATTGATACGAAAATGTGACACACATTTATGAATGGATGATGATATTTTGATTATTTCTGCTTTTGCCTTCTTTTGAATAAATGTTATGACTTATTGGTTTCATTATTTATTAACTGTTTGATGTTTAAGAGTTAATAGCGTCATGGTGACTAATTCCACATAAGTGAGAATCACTCTAGTGGAGTCTCAACTATTCCTATATCAAATAATATCAATACCAAATCAAATAATGGAAATATAATAACCCCACCATGGGCAGCTAGGTGATACAGTGAATAGAATGCCAGGCCTGGAGTAAGGAAGACTCATCTTTGTGAATTCAGTCTGGCCTCAAACCTACTAGCTCTGTGACTCTGGGTAAGTCACTTAACCTTTATTGCCTCAGTTCCTCATCTATAAAGTGAGCTGGAGAAATAAAGGGCAAACCATTCCAGTGTCTCTGCCAAGAAAACCCCAAGTGGAGTCACAAAGAGTTGGACACAACTGAGAAAATGGAGTCATTTTCTGAGCAATCACAATGACCCCACCACATCATTGTTACTCCTAGAACAGTGACCAAGAATTATGAGTTTTAGCTATAGCCACAGACAACCCATCTTTGAGGCAGTAGACAGCAAATTTACAAATTTCCAGACTGAGAGTTAAGGTCTATGACATGACCTGGGTTACATTATATTAATTTGTGGCCATGTTATATTCTACTTCTCCCTACTCCATCCTACCCTCCTTTGAGAAGTATAATGCAAGCTCCTCTAAGGTAGGGACCAGTTTGTTTCGTCTTTGTATTCTTACATGCTACTACCTTGGTACATCGGATTCACTGTGTGTTGAATTTTTAAATTGAATTCATTAAACCTCTTCACTTTACAGAAGAAACTGAGGTCAAAAGAAATGAAGAAATTTACCGAAGTTCACTTAAGCTAGAAAATGGCAGAGCCAGAATGGCAAGACAGACATTCCCCAAGTCTAGTGCTGTCTCTACTGAGACTAATCATTTAATAGTAAAAAAAAAAATCATCCAGTGCTTACTAGGGGCAAGGCATTGTGCTAAGGGATGGAGATATAAAGACAAAAGTGAAACGTTCCCTGTGCACTCATGAAGCTTATATTCTAATGAGGACAATAGCATAAGTGTGAGATGGTAGATGGATATATAAGTATCCTTGTGTTCTCTCTCAAAACAGAGATATCTCTCTCTAGATCTCTCTGTCTCTAGGGAGAGAGAGAGAGAGAGAGAGAGAGAGAGAGAGAGAGAGAGAGAGAGAGATATGAACTTGATATGCCTAGCTACTGGTTTGGACTTTTGATTTTATCACTGGTAACAGATTTTCCAACATAGAAGATACTTGTACTGCTAGAGAATTGTAACTGATGTCTAACTCTTCTCACTGAGTTGTTTGGGGAACTGAGAGTTTAAGTGACTTGCCAATGGTCATACTCTCAGGATTTGAGCCTTGATCTTTCTAACTTCAGGCCCTCTATCCCCTCCACCATGGTTCCTCTTGTACTGAACTGCTGGTCAAAGACGTCTAGCAACTGTTTAATTCCAATTACATATTCATACAATAGAAAAGAATCTGAAACACAATCCTCGTCGCGTGTCAGCTTGTGTTTTTTTTTCCAACCTCTGCCCTCAAACTCACAACAGAAGAGACAAACAATCCCAGAAGAAACCCAGCAATCTTTCTGCTGCATTTACTGAGTCTACATAGACTCTCACTTTCCAAGACTGAAGCAGGTTCCTCATTACCTGTATTCATATTCACCTCATGCAAATATACTCAGTGCAGCTTTTAATGAGTTGGAGTTCACCTTGATTTCTTCTGAGGATAAAGAGCAACAAATGGTGCTTTTAATATATCAGTCACCCCATGCCCTTAGCTTGGGAACTGCCAGGAAGAGTTTTCTCTAGTGAGTTATGTAATGTCATGGTGAAAGCAAAGCCCACAGGCTCCAGGCAGACAATCAGGGAGCTGGCAGGAGAACCATCCAAGTCCTTTATTAAATTCCAAGTACAGGGAATAGTTCCATGTTCCCAGAGATCACTCAGTGCTGGCTTCCACTTATTTTCTCTCTCATGGACATGTAGATGGAGAGAATCTTGCAGGGCTTAGGCAGGTATGATTCCAGGGAAAGCTGGGCAGGAGGCAAAGTTGTTTGGTTTTCTCCCTGTTCCGTTTTATGTGTCCCTCTTCCCAAAAGAAGTGAATATTTTGCTGTCAATGAGCTGCCAACTAACTGCATGTCCTACTCAACAACTTCAGGTTTGATTCTACAGACACCTATTAAACACTGCCCTTCTGTGAATCATAAGAGCCATGAAGCTTAGTGGATAAAAATGCCTTCCTTGGAGTCAGGAGACCTGGGTTCAAGGGCTACATCTGGCACATACTAACTCTGAGACTCTGGGCAAGCCCACAGTGTCCTGAGCAATTCTCTAAACCATTAAGTTGGAGAGCAATTTCTGAATGTTATTGGTAAAGAAAGTTTCTTCATTGGAAGTCCCCTACACCAATGAAATCAGGGGTGCATACAGAAAAAAAATGTGCAAAGGACTGGAGTGTTACCAAAGCAAAAGGAGAAGCATGAGAATGAGACAAATGTCTTCCTAAAATTAAATTCATCTTATAGAATTTATAAAACAAATATTTATTTTCTGGGCAGAACCTGAGATCCCTGACTTAAGAATTGTTGAGGCTAGAGTATTTTAAATGACCGATGGCACCTCCTACTGGCCCAGTGGGATATGATCACCTGCCTCCACTGGATCTCCCTTAATTCAAAAACATGAAAAGCTTAAGAAAATGAAAGCAGCTCAGCCCCAGGGAGTTTTGAGAGTGGAATCGGAGACTGTTGGGCTGTGTGTCAGTGTGTCAGTTTCCTCTTTATATCTCTGGGATCAGCACAGCCCTTTGGTACATGGTACAAGTTTAACAGATACTTAATTTAATCATAGGACGTCTGACATGGAAAAACCCTCAGATAATATATTCATCTTTTTCATTTTGCTATTGAAGAACCTGAGGTCAGAGCAGTTTCCTAAACAGTTTCCTAATAAGTTAAAAAAAGGCAGAAACACAGAAGTGGACTGGTCTACAGAGGAGGGATTCTAGATTCTAAAGCAAGGAAAATATTTTAAAATAAAGACCTAAAAAATTTTGTAAGGCATTTTCAGAACTACCACAACTTATTTAACAAGAATGTGGCCACCATTTTAATTACTTTCTGGGTAAATAATTTCAAGTGTTGGGTAAATTTTTACATGTGAACTTCTTTCTCAATTTATAATGGAAATCAATGGCAAATTAAGACTCATTAAAAAAATTAACTCAATAACTAGCTTTGCTCAAATGAAGATTACCAATAAATGTCTAAAATATATAGAGCTTACTGAAAGCAAAATGCTATGTCAATATACAGGATTATTGTATTAATGGAGGAGCACAGGGATATAATGGAAACTCTCTGGTCTCTTAGCCAGGAAACAGAGAATCTAATGAAAATTCTACTACTTAACTAACTTTGTCACCTTGGGTAAGTCATTTTAGCTCTGTAGATCTCAGTTAATCTCCAAAATGAGGGTGTTAGACTCTCTAAGGACCCTTTTAAACTAAAAAAACCACCAGAACTGAATGAATTAAATAGCAGATTTTTCTGTAGTTTAAAAAAACTGGTCTGAGAATCACAAAACCTAGGGTCTATTACGGACTCTGCCTCTAACAGTATGAAATCAGATATGTTGCTTAACATCTGTAGACCTTCATTTTCTCAATTGTGAGAGACTAGAGTAGAATCAGGGATTCTTAGCCTAATGTCTATTACTTTAGATAGATGGATAGATAGATAGATAGATACATACATACATGCATACATACATATATAAACAATATTTCAATATAATTGGTCTCCTTTGTAAGCTTATGCATTTTATTTCATGCATTTAAAAACATTATTCTGAGAACGGACCGATAGGTTGACCAGACTTTCAAAAGGGTTCATGACAAAAAGGAAGTTAAGATGTCTTGGACAAAAAGATCTTTAAAGTTCCTCTTACTCCAAAAAGCATCTGGCATATTATTTAGGTTTCCCCTTGTGGAAATAACATTCTGTTTGAGAACTGGCTTTAAGTTTGATTGTATTGGCTATGGGTACCAACTACTGCCTCCAAAAATAAATATTTGGCATAAAAAAGAAAGAGAAAATACTCTGAACACTATATAATTATGTAAAAATGTCTATATATCTTGTCTTAGCAATTGTTTTCTTTAAAAAAAGACTGATTTAATGGCCTGTTTGCCCTGATGTGTAAGAACACTGCTCCCTCCAAGCAGAGGTTGATTGTGGCTTGCAACATTAAAAAATAGCACCTTTTCCACACCCCATAGTAATAAGGGGGGATTTCAGCTTCCTACAATGTTCTAGCAAGATATAAAGATATGGCTTAGGGCAAAATTCCCAGCCCCTACAACTATAGAAGCTTGGTCCTCTGATCAAAGCAGCAGGTGGAGAATCAGAAACCCTTCATTATTGTTAGGACTCAAGACTGTGGGCTTCTGTTCACTTCTGCTGAAATGGAGGCTATATCCCATACTAACTTCATCCTCCTGCAACCCCAAGTGAAAAGCTCTGAGGGATAATAAGAAAAAAGCGCACCAAGCACTTGGCATTCTCCAGGAGAGCGAAGCTCTAGAAACGATAACAAGTTTATAATTTTAGGCAGGAAGTTTGTAGTATTTTACACATGTGGCCGGTTTGAAGTCCTTTGTACCTCAAAGAGGGTTCATCTGTAGGGAAGGATAATATTTCTTACATTAGCTAATTCATGGGGAGGGAAGTGTTTTGTAAACATGAGAACAGTACAGAAAGGAATTACTTTGCTGTTATTAGGAAACTGCTAAAAATGTTGACAAAAGACCATTGCGATGGGGTGGTCAGAGATATTTATTTAGAAAAAGATATCTCTCTTCCACTGAGGATAAAACAAAATGGTCTCAACTGGTGTCCAATGATGAACTCTAACAAGCCTTAAGGACTTGAGAACACATCAGAGTGACTTTCCCAGGGAAAATGTTTGATATATATATATATATATATATATATATATATATATATATATATATATATATATAGGGATTTGATATGACTTATTTTAAACCAATGCTTAAAATCAGAGAAGCAGTCTCTAAGAAAAGTGGTATAGGAGTGGAGGGTTGTAGGAAAGTATTATATTGTTTGGAAAATAGCTGAGATTTAGAAAAAAAATTCCTAGGAATTGAAACACAATGATGAGTTCACCTTTAAGATATAAAACAAAACCGAAATGTGACAGCTTCGGTTAATGGTTTAGTTTCAAATTCTCTCTTCTCCTCCCCCACTTGCATTCCTATCTCTTTCTCCTGTTTCTGTGCATTTAGTTTTAGATTCATAAACTTGGTCATCTTCAGAATTTCTAAGATCCATACTCACTGAGCAACATCAAAAATCTGGACATTTGCATAGTTCCTAGGTTAAAACAAAACAAACTAACCAAACAAAAAAATCTTAGGATAGACATGGCTTCTTTCCCTGAAACCATAAGCCTGACCAGGAGGCATGTCTTGTCCAAAAACAGCCTGGTACATTTTTTTGAGAATAGGCATCTGAAGGGTTTTCCAACTGATTTGAAGCCATGATAGATTTGAATGATGCTTAGAAGGGGAGGTGTGGGATAGGAGATGTGAGGGTGGAAGGAAAGAAGGGGAACCAGCTAGGGAAGTGATAAGGCTGCTGCTGTTGACATCATGCCATTTTTCTTACAGAAATTTCCGACCAGATTTCTCTGTCAGCACCAATGCTGGAACAGGATGCTGCCCCTCAGGAAGTTCCCCATACTGCTGCCATTTGTAAATAACTCCAAGGCTTTAGAGCTGCTAGTATTCTAGCACCAGGTCATCCTTTTGGCAACAGTGGGAGTTGGGATGAGGTTGAAGATGAAGTCAAGGTTATCAGGAAATCTATGGTATATATTCTACATGAATCCTGCACCATTCTCCATCATATAACAATTTGATTCAGTTCAATTCAATTTATTCCAGCCCAATAAACATTTACTAATACTTCCACCGTGCTGAAGTGGAGATTACTGCCTTCAGGGTCTGGCTGCTTTGGAATCAGGATTTGAAATACAACTGGAAATCCTAAATTGACAAGAGCAAATACCTACCATTCTACAAACATTACCTGCCAGAAACCAAATGCAATCAGGCATAAGATGGGCAAAGAACATGACTCTCAGATCAATGCTATTACTATGGTATAGGTAAGCTGTATATTATATGTTTCCAAATGTCAGGTGTTTCAACAATCTAAATGTGAATTCCTCCAAATCTGAACCATTCTGGCAGGGAGAAAAAGTGCTAAATTTGTAGTAAATGTTTGAATACTGACTCTATTTTATAGCTGTATAAATGTAACTAAAACATTTCGCATTTCTGGGCCTCAGTTTCCTCATCTATAAAATGAGCACCTTGGGTCTCAGTGGCCCTCTGAGTCCCCCCTGTCTCTAAATATAGGATCCAATGACCTCTTCAAAACAAAAGTACGGTTTTAAACCTTGAATTGTCAAACAAACAGGCTAAACTCTGACAGCAAATTATGTTTTCTAAGTTTTATTTTCCTTTTTAAAATAAAACAAATAGAGCTTTTGTAAATTACTAATGCCAACTCTTTGTAAAGAAAACCTGTTAAAATGGTAAATAATTCAGGTTGTGACAGAAAGTATATGACGCCCGTACAAGTAGTTAATTTGGGTCTAACTTCCATTTTTTCAAATAACATCTGGACTATTAAATGTGAGCCCAGAGCTCTTTGGATTTTGTTTGTTTTTCGCAATACTTTGGTGCCCTCTAGGTTGAAACTGTGTGTCTGTAAGCTGCCTTTCTGAGAATTCAGAAGAACAGTGTATATTTGTTAGGGACTGTTTTGTCTAATTCCATTTCAGAAAGATGGATGAAACATGGCCATACCTTGGGGCAGAAGCTAGACTGATTTCTATCTTTTATCCAGTGGATTTTAAGTATATGTAAAAATTAAATTCTCTTAAGTTGGCAGCTGAGCAAAACCAGCTATGCAGCAGGACAAGACGCAGAGGAAGGCCAGTCTCAGGACACAGACATTAAACTCTTTCAGGTTCATAGAATTAAGACAAGAGATAGCACCTCTCCCTCTGGGTGCCTACCTCTAGGATGCTTCAACAATTGCCATGACCATGGTTTCCCACTTTTCTTAGCATGGGGGAAGAATGAGGCAGGGTCAGGGGACTGTTGAGAGCATTTTGACTTGAATAACACAAATTGGTCTCATCCTTAAATTCAACCTTTGAAACTGTGGCCCAGGCCAAGGTGAGACAGGATCACTGATCTATGGCTCAGGATACAGCAGAGTAGGAAAGCAAGAAAATTTCTTGTGTAACTGCAAGGGGATTAATTAGATGGCATGTAATTAGAAGCTGAAATGTGACTGGGATGCTGAGGAGGGGAGTACCATGTTTTTTGCAGAGTAGTCAGGACCTCTGCTTTCCGTCTTCTCAGCAGGAGGCAGGACTCATTGTACCCTGCGTCCCTTCACACTGTGTAAGGACAATAGGTCAGGAATGACTCAGTGGGGGTTCACAGCCAGCTGAATTCTCCAGGCAGTTTCCTCCTCAGAGGTTGCCAGGCCAAGGTTGGCATCAGCTCGACACCATTTATCTTTCAGGAGCAGATGAGATCATAGTCCAGTGTCTTGGGGTTCTAGGTGGGCCAGAAGTAGCTGGACTCCTTTCTGGCCACCTGAAATTGACAGGAAGTGACTGACCCTCTTCTGATGCCAGGAGCCCTGGCATCCCAGAAAAATTGGATTAAGTTCTGTTCTAGATGCCCAAACTTTACAGTCGGGGCTGAAGGATCACATCACAGGAGTGCAAAACTTCCATATCCCAATGCTGAAAAAAAATTACCTCCTCAATGAGAATGGGGTAGGAAGTGAGGGAGGGTAGAAAACTCCTTGGGAGCAGGATGTAAATTTCCAGAAAAAGATCAGTAGAGACATGCAGGATTTCTATTGCATGCTTTAAATAATATTCCTAATTGCCACATTTCTTTTCATCTACTACTTGAGGGAAGATAGGCTCTTTGTTAAGACTTTCAGAGAGAAAGCCCTGGATAGAGGTTCTATATCCAGAGTATCCACGAATATAGGAAAATAAAAAAGATTTCTACTTTGTTCTTGGCCCAGAAGCAAAAAGACCTTCCAACAATAATACAACCCAGCTGTTTCAGTTCCCCTTTACATAACACTTTTAGATTTACAAAAGACTTTCCTAACACTAACTCTATGAATAAAGCAGGTAGTACAAATATTATCAACTTCATCTTGCATATAGATAAAGAAGCAGGCTCAGAAAGACTATCTGATTGGTCCATGGTAACATAGCTAATTGCTTTTAAACAGAGGTTTCATAATTCTAGGATTTGCATATCTTCAACTATACTATTACTTTTTCAGTCACATTTGTTTCATTTCTATGGCATTTTAAAATACTATTTGAACTTTAAAACAAATCTATAAAATGAATTACATATTGTGAGACTTGTTTTACAGATGAGATCACAAGGTAGAGTGGTTTGTGTAAGGTTATACAGCTCTTAAATGAGAAGGCCAAGACTTGAACCCATAACTTTTGGCACCAAGATCAGCACTCTTTCACCTGCCTATGCTAAGTAGCTTCTGCATATTTATTCTCCTCTACTAAAGTCTTTTCCTTTTCCCCATGAAGAAGCCAAAACCTATACTTCTGATACTATATACTGATGGGCATCAGGAAAGCTGAGTTCCAGTCTAGTTCTTGTAAATTATCAGTTTTATGACACCAGGATATCACTTATCCTCTCTGAGCCTTGGTTCCTTTAGCTGTAAAGTGTACATTATACTGTCTGCCCTATCCTCTTACAGGACCGTTAGGAGGGCAGAGATGTAGCAAGTCATTCTGGCCCTCAGGCCAAGCAGCAATACATTTGTTCTCAAAACAAGCCTGGGAGAGCAGGGTAGTAGAGTGCTCTGCCCTTGGTCCTGTTGGGGTGACCTTGGGACACCTCTGTATGACAGACAGGTGGATACTTCAGGACACTCCAAGGTTAGGATGCTCTAAAGCCACTGCTGAGGCAGCCACTGCCAAGGAAAGAACGCTGCCAGAACAGGTCAAGGAAAGTGCTTTCTGGGTGTACTTGTTGCAAAGAGAGGGCAGAGGAAGCATGACAACTTGGAGCTTCTTGACTCAACTACATTCCGTAGGGGATAGAATACAGGATGACCTTGGAGGCAGGAAGACCTGACTTTGAATCCTGCTGCAGGCGTTTACTTGCTATGTAACCTTGGGGACGTCAATGAATGTTCAGCCTCAGATTCCTCATCTAGAAAATGGAGAAAACAAAAACCTGCGCATCCAAGGATCATTGTGAGGGACAAATGAGATAATATGTGAAAAAAGCACTTTGTAAACTTAAAGGTTTATACATGCTAGTTATAATCTATTCTTTTTTATATCTACTTATTCTTTTTTATATCTACTTATTCTTTCCAACTAGTTTCAATGCCATTAATTTACATTGAGATACAAATGAGATCAGTTAAAACCTTGAGCAATCTTTTAAAAAATCATAATTTTAGACTTTTCTGCAACTCTGCCTGAAGGTCAAATGAAAGAAGACATTAGTAGAAACACTGAAAAGTGGAAAAAATCAAGATTCTAAGAAGTCCATATAGTTTGAATATGGAAAGCTTTTAGGAAGGCCAGATATGAAAGCATAACCAGGAGAGGGAAAGATTTAATGACATAACAAGGGGAAAGTTCTCAGGTACAGTTTTGGTTTTCATGAGGTTCCTCTGTGGCCACAAACTTGAGTGAGACTGAGCAATGTTTCATGCCTCTAGTTGAAATCAGTTCCTATCTACTGAAAGCACAAACACTACAAATGCTCTTCTTTCATCAACCACTGGACCAAAATATCTTGGAGGAAAACCCAAACAGGTGAAGACTGACTTAATTTGAATATTCCTCCATTCACCTCTGGAAGGAGTGCATGGAAGGAAGCATGTGAATTTATGATCCTATGTTTTCCAAGTGTAAGAGACTGTGAGAGGAATCTGTGATTCCCAAAGCTGGCTGTAAGTAGGTCAGTGGCAAAGGATTGGCTGTATAAGCAAGGAATTCCAGAGTTACATTACACAAGTGGCTTAAGTGCAAAACAAGTAACAGCTCAATCTGAACCATAAAGTCACTAGCATATAAGAATGAAAGGAATAAAATCAGAAGGCATGACCTGCCCCCAACCTCTTTTCTTCTCACCCTTAAACTTCTTACTTCTCACCCGTCAAACACAGAAAATAAATTAAGATAGCAGATACTCAAGTTTTTAAAGTTTATTAGTACATTGTGCACTAGTACATGCACATTAGTGCAACATACATTTCAATGAGATGGCTCATGTTGATGTGGTACCTTATAGTTTACCAAGTTCTTTGCTCCTAACCACCCTTTAAGGCAGTCAAGGAACACAGAAGACAACAGAACTGAAGTTCATTCGGGCAATGTGGCATGTCCAAGGTTACCCAGCGAGGAAGCATCACTTTGGGTCCTTAAAGCCAAGTTTTCTGATTTGAAATTCAAGGTAATTTCCATTGATTCATAGCATTTTTTAAATAACAAGTGATTGAAGAGAAAAGTGCTTGGCACGCTTAAATGCTTGCTTACTTAAATGATTGATTTGATTGAACACTTTGAGATATTTGCAAGTTGACTTTGTGATACAAACACGAGTCAAATTCAATGAGTTTCATGAATGATTTCTTCAGATACATATCATCAGCTTATTGGGTAGAAAGCAGCTTGAAAGGACCTAAAGTAGAGGAAAGAGCTCATAGATGTAACAGGCTGCAATGAACTAGATGGCGATAGGGTAGGGATGCAGAAAGCAGTGGAGGAAAAGGCCAACTGTCTACTCAAGGACACTATTGAGAGGGTATCTAAGGAAAGCATTCAGAGAGAAGAGGGCTAATTATCTTTAGAGAAAGCTAGCATTTGAACCTCTAAGTTTTCAGAGAGAATGTATGAGAGAAGGCAGGAAAACCAGAAGTCAAAGACACTTATGTGGGAAGGTAAGCAGCAAGGGCACTGTTGTGTAGGCTCCAGTAATTTCCTTCCACTTGGGAATGATGTCAGGAGAACAGTTCTACCTTGGTGCCTCAATGTAGTCCATGGGATAATTCTAATGTTGCCCATTGCCAAGAAGCCATTACATAATGTCCAACATTTATTACTGGAAGGAAGTTTTTCCTGACCATCATGTCAGTAACCTTTCCTATAACAATACACACACTACCTTGTTTTATGCTGATACAATTCAATTACTATGTAATATTGTGTACTTTTATTATCTATATCAATGTCTTATTTCCCTAATAGACTTCCAGCTCTTTGAAAACAGACATTCTATCTTATGTAATCATGCAACTTCCCCAGAAGTTAGCCCAAAGATCTACATAAAGTAAAGAATGAATGAATGGATGGATGCATGGAGAGACATATGGATGGATGAATGGATGAATCTCTTTGTAAAGTCCTATTCAAATGCCTCATTGTGGAGGGAGATATCTTCTTGTTACAGAATTCTAACTCAGGAGAATGCAAGTTCTGAAAGGGTCTACTTTGCAGAAATACTTGTTGCAGATTCCTAGAGTCAGACTGTTTTTTTGTGTCTAGCCTACCAGATAAGTGGAGAGTCACTCAATAATGATAGAATACCCAGATGGTAAATTATTTGGTCCTAGAAATGACTGTCACCTCTATGTTGCCCTCTTCTTTTGCACTGATTATGAAGGATGATGAAAAAGGAAACAGGAGTTACTAAGAATCACATCACTTTTAAGATGATCCAGAAACATTAGGAAGAAACTAATTAGTTTTTAACAGAAAATGACTGGCTGCCAAGGTGTCAGTCATTTCTGATTCGTGTGTGTGTGTGTGTGTGTGTGTGTGTGTGTGTGTGTGTGTGTGTGTGTGGAGTCAGATTACTACCTTGCTTGAGCAAAGGTAAAGATCAATGCCAGATTAGAAGAAAAAATAAAATTTCAAAGACCTGGTAGACAATAGAAATAACCCCACTCTGACTTTTTTAAAGAATAAGTATTGAGGCTGAAAAATGGGAAATGGATTCAAAAACAACAAGAGGCATCAGCATATATTAACAAAAAAGAGTCTGACCTATCTATACAGAAACAAGGAAAGGTGAATGATGAATGCTCAGTTTAAAGCCAGGGGTTCTTAACATTTTTCACGTCATCAACTTTTTTGGAAAGCTGGTAAAAGCCAAACTGAAGAGGAGGAAATATTATCTTGCATTGTCCTCAAGAAACGATAATGGTTATGATTACCACAGGCTTTTCTCTAAAACAAAGTCCATCTTTCTAACATCAATATTGTTCTGGAGATGTTGCACAATAATGAGTTTTGGTACCACAACGGGGAGGTGCAAGGTAGTAGTGAGCAGGCAACATTACTGAATGTGTGTGTACACATATATATGTATATTTAGGTATATACATATGGGAGCAGCTAGGTGGTGCAGTGGATAGAGCACTAGTGCAGGAGTCAGGAGGACCTAAGTTCAAATCTACTACTAGCTGTGTGACCTTGGGCAAATCACTTAACCCCAATTGCCTCATTCTGGGTCATCTCCAGTCATCCTGATGAATATCTAGTCACTGGATTAAGATGGCTCTGGAGGAGAAGTGAGGCTGGTGACCTGCACAGCCCTCCCTCACTCAAAACAAAGTCAAGTGCAAGTCATGTCATTATTTCTCTGATGGCAAGGTCTTCAGCAATGAAGGACAAACATACACACATATATATATGTGTGTATACATACATACATACACACCTACTTTCTCTTTGTGTATTCACTGAAGAATTAACTGGGAAAATAGAATAAGGTTTTACAGAATATCATCAGTTTTAAGTCTTGAAAAGGAGTTTGGTCAGACGAGGAGAGACAACATATTGACAACAGATCTAAAGGAAAGTCCATTTGGTGTCTGTCTGTTGTTTCTCTCTAGCATATTGGGTGATCATCCATGAAGGTTTTATGGGAGAACAAAGACTAGAGTTTCATGGAACAACATGTCAATATGTTGAATTTAGCATATGGGAAGGAATGTCTATGCTGATGAGATTGCAGATTCATTAAGGTAAGGAGGGTTAAGAATAAATGATTGAAGGGAGAGTAAATGGAAGAGATGTCAGAGTAACAGGGACTCATCTGAGCTCTCACAAATTCCCCTCCAAACAACTTTAATATAATGCCTCAAATCAAATTCTGGATTAGTAGAAGTAACTAAAGTTTGAGATGAAACAATTTTCTAGTGAGGACAACTAAGGAAGTTGGTAGAAAAGATCTGTTTTTTGTGGAGCAGCAGGTCTTGGAGAGAGCTGCAGCAGCAGTAGCTTTAGGACTTCTCAACCCACAAACAGTAAATGGGTCAGATAATTGGTCAGAAGGAGATTACAGGGGACCCTCTGCTATTTTGTTACAGGCTTTGGTTGTATTGTCCATAAACAGTTTTCAGTCATAGTCCCATGGCAAAAAGAAGCACCAACTCACTCATATCCAAAGGGAAGATGGTCACAGTTCCAGAGCAAAAAAGATGGCTTCTGGTCACTCATAGGCTAGAGTACAGGACAGGAGAAGAGTGACCACACTGCTCCTTAAGTCATGCCACCTTTAGAAGAACTGAAAACCTACTGACTTTGAGAATTATCTCTGAAAGTGGCAGCACAAAAAACTTAAACCTTTAGAGAATGCTCCCTCCATCCTGGGAGCAGAGCCTAAGATTAACATAAAGTTATGTCAAGAAATAGGCTAGAAAAATGTATAAACAACAACCACAAAAAGAACCTGACCATTTGTTGACAAGGAAGATCAAGAAACATACTCAGAAGACAACAAAGTCAAAATAGCTACATGCAGAATTTTAAAGAAAAATATGACTTAGTCATTGGTCCCAAAAGAATTTCTGGAAGAGTGAAAAATAAAACCATTTTTTAAAATGAAGTAAGAAAGGTAGAAAGAAAATTGGGAAAAGAAATTAGAGTGATGCAAAAAAATTGTGAAAAGAGAATCAACAATTTGGTAAAGGAAGCACAACAACACTGAAGACTATATCACCTTAAAAATAGAATTGGCCAAATGATAAAAAAAAAAGACATAAAAAGATACTGAATAAAGAAATCCTTAAAAAGTAGAATTGGGCAAATGAAAAAGGTAGTATGTGAGTTTACTGAAGAAAATAATTCTTAAAAATGAGAATTTGGCATGTGAAAGAAAATACTTCCATGAGATATCAAGAAACAGTAAAATAACATCAGAGAATAAAAAAAATACAGAAGAAAATTTAAAATATCTCATTGTAAAAACAAGTGACCAAGAAAGAAATAGATCATGGAGAGACAATTTAAGAATTACTGTACTACCTAAAAGTCATGATCAAAAGAATAACTGAAATATCATATTTTAAGAAATTATCAAACAAAACTTTCCTGATACCCTGGAACCAGAGGGTAAAATAAAAAATTGAATGAATCCACCAATCATCTCATGACAGAGATCCAATAACAAAAACACCCTGGAATATCATAGTCAAATTCAAGAGCACCCAGGTTAAAGAGTAAATATTGCAAGCTGCTGAAAAGAAGTCATTCAAATACTGTGGAGTCATAGTCAGGGTCACAAAAGATTTAGCATCTTCTACATTAAAAGATCAGAATGCTTGGAATGTGATATTCCAGGAGGCAAAGGAGCTAGGGTTACAACCAAGAACAACTTACCCAGTAAAACGTAATATTTTTCAGGGGAAAAATTGACGTTCAATGAAATAGAGGAACTTTTGAGGAGAGACAGCATCAAAGAAGAGAGAGAGAGATGAATAAAGGAAAAACAGGATGGTGGGAAATATAGAGCAATAATAACTGTGAAAGTGTATTGAATCAATTCATCTATAAAATGCAAGAAAATAGCAGAATCTCTAACAAAAAGTGTGTTTACAAGGAAGACATTTGAAATAGACAAATACAGAGTAAAGGTTAAGGTCTGGAATATAATCTATTATGTTTCTGCTGAAGGAAAAAAGCAATCATGATCTCAGACAAAGCAAAGGCAAAATAGATATAATTAAAAGACAAACAGGGTACTACATTTTGCTAAAAGTAATCATAGAAAATAAAATAATATAAGAACTAAATGTATATGCACAAATGGTACAGCATACAAATTCTTAAAGGAAAAGTTTAATGAGTTATAGGAGCTAACAAACAATAAAAACTGTTTTAGTGGGGGACCTAAACTTTCTCCTCTCACAGTTAAGAAGATGAATAGAATTTTAGAAAAGTTATATGTAACAGACTTCTGGAGAAAAATGAATGGGAATATAAAGGAATATACCTTTTTCTCAGTAGTATATGATGCCTACAGAAAAACTGATCATATTTTAGAGCATAAACCTCTCACACCTACCTACCACAAAGAAGAAATAGTAAATGAATCATTTTTAGATCATAATATACTAAAAATCAAATTCAATTAAGGGCCATGGAAAAACAGTTTAAAAATTAATTGGAAACTAAACAATCTAATGCTAAAGAATGAGGTCAAAGTACAAATCATATAAACAATCAGTAATTTCATTTAAGAGAATGGCAACAATGGGAGAACATATTAAAATTGACAGGATGTGGTCAAAGCAATACTTAAAGGAAAATTTAAATTTCTAATACTTGCATCAATAAAATAGAGAAAGAACAGATCATTGAATTGGGCATACAACTAAAAAAACTAGAAAATGACAAATTTAAAATCCCCAATGAAAAACTAAATTGGAAACCCTGAATATCAAAAGAGAGATTAGTAAAATGGAAAGCAAGAAAATATTGAACTAATAAATAAATCTAAAAGCTGGTTTGATTAAAAAACAATAAAATAGATAAACCACTGGTTAACTTGATTTGAAAAAGAGGAAAATCAAATTATCCATATCAAAAATGAGAAGTGTAAATTCTCCACCAGTGAACAATAAATAAAAGCAATTATTAGCATTATTCTGCCCAATTATATGCCAATAAATCTGACAATCTAAGTGAGATATAATATTTGCAAATAGAATACTTACAAAAATATAAATTGCCCAGATCAACAGATGAGGAATAGAATATTTAAATAAAACTACCTTAGAAAAAGAAATTAGGTGGATTTCAGAAAGACCTTGAAAGACTTACATAAAGTGATGCTGAGTAAGGTGAGCAGGATGAGAACAATGTACACAGTGACAGTAACATTGTGTGATGATCAACTATGGTATACTTAGCTGTTCTTGGTTACACGACGACTGAAGACAATTCCAAAAGACTCATGATGGAAAATACTTTCAACATGCAGAGAAAGAACTATGGAATCTGAATACAGATTGAAGCATATTACTTTTTAATTTTTTTTTGGTTTTTTTTCTTTCTTATGATTTTCCCCTTTTGTTCTGGTTCTTCTTTCACAACATGACCAATGCGGAATATGCTTAATAGGACTGTGTATGTATAGCCTATATTAGATTGCTTGTTGTTTTGAGGAGGGAGAAAATTTTGGAATTCAAAATATTATAAAAGTGAATGTTGAAAACTATCTTCACATGTAATGGGAAAAATATTATTAAGTTGGGGGAAAATTTGAAAAACAGAGAGTAAATTTACAGGGTAAATGAAAATTACACAAGGTACTATCAGAGGAATACAAAATTTAACTCACCTAGAAATGTCAAATGTGAGATTCAGGGGAAGAAAGAATCTTTCCAGTAAATCATATATTAAAAAGGTCCAGTTTGAGTAAGACAGAATTTTTTAATATGAATGATAAATTAAAGAAGGGGCCAGAATACTGAGGAAAATACCTTCCTTAAAAATACAAATTTAAAACCTCACTAAAAATAATGCCTTACAAATTAAAATTGATCAAGTGGAAGCCAATGATTCCATGAGACATGAAGAAATAATAAAACAAAGTTAGAACACTGAAAAAAAATAGAAGAAAATTTGAAATATTTCAGGAAAAAAAAAAACAACTGACTTGGAAAATAGATCAAAGAGAGAGAATCTAAAAATTATTGAACTACCTGAATGCCATGATCAGAAGTAATCTGTAAGCATAATGATGGTTAAAGATGGCTCTGATTATCTTTCTCACAGGCAAAGTATTGTCATTAGCAAGTTTGGCCATTGGATTATGATTGATCCTACTGTTAATAAACTGTATAAAATAACTTTAAAAAAAGAAGTTGAACAAGCCATAAATGAGCTCTCTAAGGAATAACCCCCAGGACTAGATGGATTCACAAGGGAAGTCTACAAAAAATTTAGAGAATAATTAATTGCAATGCTGTATAAACAATTTGGGAAAAAATAGGTGAAAAAGGAGTCCTACCAAATTCCTTTGATGACACAAATATGATGTTGATGCCCAAATCAAGCAGAGTAAAAACAGAGGAAAAAAAGTGATAGACCAATTTTCCTAAAGAATATTGATACAAATA
>CM053770.1:70411842-70478103 GCA_028658325.1 Potorous gilbertii
ATGAATTAAAGTAAAAATGATTAATGAATAATATAAATAATTAAAAATAACTAATAAATTAAATAATTATTAAATTAAATAATTAAAAATATTTAAATAAAATATTAACAATGATATTCTAGCACTATATCACAAATATATAATACCACCTATGACTAGGTGGTATTTATACCAAGAATGCAAGGTTGGTTCATATTAGAAAAACTATCAGCATAATTGACCATATCAGTAACAAAACAACAAAAATCATATGATTTTCTCAATAAATGCAGAAAAAGCTTTTGACTAAATAGAACACTCATTCCTAGCAAAAACACTGAAAAGCATAACAATAAATGGAGCTTTCCTTAAAATGATAAATAGTATTTATCTAAAACCATCAGCATGAATTATCTGCAGTGGGGGAGAAAACTAGAAGCTTTTAATGTTAATGGAATAAGAAGATCTTTCCTGTCCATTACTAGACCTGTGTGACCTGTTTTGAACTCTGACCCAGCTCACAGTTGTGATACAGCCTGAGTCACACGGAGCTCATTGTGGGAGAAGCTTGCCCAATGAAATTTTAACTGAAATAGAATGCTGAGGAGAGAGGAGCAAGCATGAGCTGGCAGAGGGAGGAATTGTGCCTAGTGGAACATGTTTTGTGGGGAGGTCTAGCAGAAGGAATGCTTATGATGTTAGTGCTCTCTGGATTGATGATGAGTACCTTGCTAAATCTTACCTCCTCGTATCCTAATAGTGGTGTTCTAAAAAAAATTTTGATTTTGTCTTGGAAGAAGAGAGTTCATTATATTTTGCAAATCTACCTTGGAAATATATATGCATATTCATAGCATCTGCTATGGGCATTACATAGGCATTACAATATCTTCCCAATAAGATCAGGCATGAAGCCCAGATGCACATAATAATCATTCACTATTATTTAATATTGTACTAGAAGTGCTATCTATAGCGATACAAGAAGAAAAAAGCTGAGGGACTTAAAAAAGGCAAGAGGAAACAAAAGTATCACTTTTTTGTAGATGATCTACTATTATACTTAGCAACCAAAAAACTAGTTGAAATATGTAGCAACTTCAACAAATTTTCAGGGTACAGAAAAAGAGAAGTTCCTTTTAAAATAACTTCAGATAATATAAAATACGGGGGAGCTAGATGATACAATATTTAGAATGCTAGGCTTGAATTCAGAAAGATACGTCTTTCTGAATTCAAATCTGGCCTCAGACACTTACTAGCTGTGTGATCCTGAGCAAGTCACTTGCCCCTGTTTGCCTACTTCCTTATCTGTGAAATGAAATGGAGTAAGAAATGGCAAACCACTCTAATATCTTTACCAAGAAAATCCAAAATGGATTAAAAATGAGTTGCACATGACTGAAATGAGTAAACAACACCAATAAAAATACAAAATTCTTGGGAATATACCTACAAAGACAAACCCAAAACCTATATGAACAAAATTACCAAACTCTTTTCACATAAAGTCACTTCTAAAAAATGGGGAAATATCAATTACTCATGGGTAGACTGAGTCAATATAATAAAAATAACAGTCCTACCTAAATCAATTTACTTATTTAGTGCCAGACCAAACAAACTACCAAAATTATTTTATAGAAAAAACAATAACAAAAGTCATCTGGAAGAATAAAACATTAAGATTATCAAGGGAATGAATGAAAACAAAATTTGAAGGAAAGTGACCTAGCAATACTAGATACCAAACTGTGTTACAAAGTGGTAATCATCCAAACAATCTCATACTGGCTAAGATAAAAAGTGGAAGATTAAATAGATAAATAGGTAAAATAGATGAGGTACACAATACACAATAGTAAATGACCATAGTGAGTTTTTGTTTTTGCTGTTCAGTTGTTTTCAGTTGTGTTGACTCTTTGTGACCCCCTTTAGGATTTTCTTGTCAAAGATACTGGAGTAGTTTGCTGTTGCTTTCTCCACCTCATTTTATAGATGAGAAGTAAATTGCCCAAGATCACACACTAGTGTTACAGGTCACATTTAAACTCAAGAAAATGACTTCTTAATTCTGGGGCCGAGCACTCTATCCACTGTGCACCTGCCCTTGCTCTCTGCTTAAGCATGGTCAAAAAGTGGATATTCAGAGGGAAGTGAACAGAATGAGGAGAACATCGTACACAGTAACAGCCACAGTATACAATGACTGATCTTGATAGCCCTTCTCAGCAATGCAAGGACCTAAAGCAATTCCAAAGGACTCGTGATTGAAAATGTCATCCACATCCTGAGAAAAAACTATTGTTTAGGAATACAGAGGAAAGCAGACTATTTTCTGGTTTTGTTTTTCTTTTCTTTTCTTTCTCATGGTTTCTCCCAATTGTTTTAATTCTTCTATGCAACATGACTAATGTGAAAATGTATAATAGGAATGTTTGTGTAGAGCCCATACCAGACTGAATACTGTCATGGGGAGGGAGTAGGGAGGGAAGGGGAGAAAAAAAATAACTTATAGAGGTGAATATTGAAAATTAAAAATAAAGAAGTAAACAAAAAAGTACAAAAATGTGGATATTCAGGAGTTTGAAGGTATTTGGAGGGATTACCTGTAAGGCACATTTTTCTGGGGGTAGGACATTAAGTCCAATTTCTTCATTTTACAGATATGGAAACTAAGGTACTAGTCCAACTCACAAAGCCACACAGCTAGTATACATATGAATCCAAGTCTTCCAGACCTTAAATCCAGAGCCCAAACCATTACCAATTGTTACCTTCATAGGACTATTGAAAAGAAAGCTCTATAAATGCCAAAGAACTCTAGCAGCTAAGTTATTGCTATTTTATATTAACCATGTTATTATTCATAGCTCCAGCTTCTTTCCCTCTGCTCCCAAAGGCTTCATAGTGCAGAACCTTTTAAACCTAGAATCTCCAGACATTTTCAAGCTTGTTATCTGGGGCACACACATTAGTTAAGATTTGTAAGCTCTAAATAGTGACTTTTTGGACACTCTCCACAGACCCTAGATTGCTTGGTCAGGAATTCTGTGGTGCATCCATACTGATGAGAATATTTGCTCTCACAGCAGAAATAAGCAAGGTAATTCATGTAAAATCAGTGTCACCTCACCTTTCAGAGTTGGAGTGTAGCCTTTTTGTAGATTTTGAAAATGTGTCTAATTCCTTTCCTCCTCCTCATGTGCCCCTACTCTGACCAACTGCCATTCAGTTTTCTTTTCTTTTGGCATTACTAACTGTCCTCATTTTTGTTTGAATGCAGACCTCTAAAATGTCAGGAAGAAAGTTGATGTTCTATTCCAGAATACACAGAGGGAAGACCAACTGGAGAAATTGTGGATAAACTGAGTTTTTCTAGCCTGTGCCCCTCCTCCCCCTTTGTGGGTCCCCTTCTTTCCTTGTGCCATACATATTCCAGGTGCCCAGGGTCCTCATGAAGCCTACTTCTTTTCCCAGGAATGCATTAATTCATTACAGACCCTGCTACTGTAACCATTCATTCATTCTCTCCTCACTCACTCATTCTCACTTCAGTACTCTGATGGATCTGTAATCTAGCTCATCAGAGAGAAGGGATCTCTCCTTTTTCTGAGTTGCTATTATCTTTTATTTTGTATGTCTCTTCTACACTTGTCATAGGATCATATGTCTAGCCTTGGAAGGTACCTACAAGGCCTTCTAGCCCAACATTCTCATTTTAGGAATGGAAACCAAGACCCAGGGAGGTTGTAAGTTGTACAAAGTCACACAGGGAGGATGGCACCAAAAGCAGGACTTAAGACCAAAGTCCTGTTAAGCCACAGCTGTTTCACTGCTATTTCCACTATTTCACTACTTTTTATATTAGAATTTTCTGTGTCTCTGTTTTATGTATTCTACTAGATTATAATCATATTGTGGGCTTGGATGTAACTTTTTTTTAATCTCTTCTACAGCTGCTTGGTACCTTATGCATAATGGACACTGAATACATGTTTGTTGACTTTCTTTTTGTATTAACCTGGTTAGCTAGTTCTCTTTTTATGTATGTGTTTCTGGAGAGTGACACTCTTGTGCACAGAATCAAAAGGGGCTTTAAGAGGTGCTGTATTCCATCTTCTTGTCTCCTGGTAGCACCAGGAAACCAGTCTGTGTGAAATTGTCTGCAATTAATCTAAAGTTACTACGATACTACAATTGCATCTATTTCCTAAGATCGACTCTAAGTTCTACAATTCTTTGGGGAAATTCACTCCAGCATCTTGATTTGAAATAGAAATGTCAAAACATTTTGTGCCTGAGAAACAATGTTTTGGTTCTCTCATAATTTTCCTTGCTGGATCTGCCAAGCATAAAATATATTTGTGCTTAAAGCAAATGTTATCTCTTCCAGAACCTAGTCTATTCTCCCACCCACTCCAAGTTACAAATAGTGAATGCATAACCCATCCTAAGAGTATGGCACACAGTGAAACTCCTTAAAACTAATTCCATAGGCCTTTAAATGAAGTGAAGGCAAGGAATATTTTTTGAGTGTTTATGTTCCCAAAACTATAGGAAATATCCAACATGATAATAGAGTCCCATCAGTCAAAAATGTTGCAATCTGGTTGGAGAGAGAACAGTAATGTACATGGAGAAAGAACAGAAATGTACCTGGAAAAATGAGAGAATAATATCATGGTATAATGGGTGAAGGGCTGGACTTGTAGTCAAGAAAAGTGTGAGCTCAAGCCCTTCCTTTGGCATATACTCACTGTGTGACAATGGGTAAGTAAGTCAGCTAACCTTTCAATGTACCCAGGAAATGCTGCAAGACTATAGCACCAAAAAAAAATACAAGTCTGCACTGATGGAGAATGCTACAACACCTAAAGTTTCTCCACGCTAACCAAATCACAGGTTTGGACTCCATTTCCCATCTGGAGACCCCAAATAACAGGCACTAGTAATCCCAGTGCTACATTTGGGACAATAGTGGGGATGACAAAACAAAAGAGATGGGAGATAATTTAGACACAATTTCATTTAAATCCTTCATTTTACAAATGAAGAGATGAAGGTTCAAAGATGTAATTTACCAAAAGGCACACAGGCAGCAAAAGCCAGAATTTAAATCCAAGTTGCATGACTCCAAATCTTGTGCTCTTTCTGTAAATGTTTCTGTGCTACTTGGTACAATGTACTCAATACTGTCAGAGCTGAGAGAAATATCAGTTGAGTTTCAAGCTGTCAGGAAAGGCTTCAAGGAAGAGGGAGGATGAAGAATGCTTAAAATGATTAAAAAGCAATCACATGGAGTACTCTATGCATCTACACTGGTTTGTACAAATGTGAAATGTGCCCATGTAATATGTGAAAATTTCTTCTAAGTATCATGTTTACATACAAATGATATGATCCTAGTACATAAACCATGTCACTGTCTAGTGGTCTAAAATAATATCCTAATGTCCTCAGATAGTGCACACATTTAATGTGACTCACACCCTAGACCCTGAGGAGATCTGACTCACTGGGCATGATTCTTCCTTAAACAGAAATGAAGACTAGCACTCTCATGATGCCTTGAAATGATAGGTTTACATGTATCATGGGGAATTAAGGATAGTATTCCCTGAAGGAGAAATTGGTGGTCTCCTATGTGTAACTTAATGGGATATAGAAAGATCATCTTTTCCTAAATCTTTTCTACTCCCTTGCCCTAGTCTCTTAAAACCCAACAAAAATAGTCTCACCCACATATCATTCTTCACACATGACTTTCTATCTCCTGGATTGGTGCCTTTGCAATAGCTGTCACCCACGCTTGAAGTATTCTCCACCTCTTAGAAACTCAGACTTCAAGATATGATAGGAACAAGCATTTATTAAACACCTATGCTTAGCATTTTACAATATCATATAATTTGACCCTCACAGCAACCTGGAAGGTGGGTGCTGTTATTATTTCCACTTTATAGTGGAAAAAACTGAGAAAGATAGAAATGAAGTAACTTTTTCAGACTTATCTAGGAAGAATCTGAGATTAAATTTGAACTCATCTTCCTGACTTCAGTACCAGAATTTTATTTATTTCATCACCTAGTAGTTTCAAAACTAATTTGCTAGTGCTGGCTTCTCCTCTCAGATCAACTTTCACCCATATATATGTACATATATGCATATATAGGCTCAACGAAATGGAAGGCCAACAGGAAATGTCTGTTTCACTAGATTGGGAGCCCAGGCCAGCCTTGGCCTGGAGTGCTCTGAACAGGCCTCAGGGTCAGAATCTCCATTCCCAGCAGCAGTGGTTCACAGATCCCTCAACCCATAGGCGCCAAAGGTCAATGACAGGGTTTTTTAGCTGGCCAGGAAGGGAGAAGTGCCTTCCCATAGGTCCGGCCTTAGGCAGGCAGTTCCCACATTACCCCCTACAGCAGCCGCCATGAATTGCTGGATCTTAAAAACTCTGGGGGCATTGAGCAGCTGATTCTTACCTCAGCCTTGTGTAGAGGTCCTGCCCCCTCCTAATTCCTGAGGGATTTGAGCAGCTGATCTTTATCTCACACTGAATTGCAGCCCTGCCCATGTAGCTTATCTGAATCTCAGCCCCCAGTGCTGATTTGTTGGAACTGGAGGCAAGGTGGTTGTGAAGAGGAAACTGCTAAGATTCTGGGCACAATAATCTCTTCCAAATCTCAGACCAGTGTACACACTTGATTCTGCCACCTTGGAGGAACTGAGATAGTAACAGATTGCCAGAGTGTACACTACTCTTGACGAAGGACACCAAAGCCAAGTAATTGGTTGGGAAAATGCCAAAAAAAGGGAAAAAAATAAGACTATAGAAGGTTACTTTCTTGGTGAACAGATATCTTTTCCCATCCTTTCTGATAAGGAAGAAAAATGCTTACCATCAGGGAAAGATATAGAAGTCAAAGCTTCTGTATCCCAAACATCCAAAATAAATATTCAATGGTCTTAGGCCATAGAAGGGCTCAAAAAGGATTTTGAAAATCAAGTAAGAGAGGTGGAGGAAAATTGGGAAGAGAAATGAGAGAGATGCAAGAAAAGCACGAAAAGCAGGACAACACCTTGCTAAAGGAGATCCAAAAAATGCTGAAGAAAATAACACCTTGAAAAATAGGCTAACTCAATTGGCAAAAGAAGTTCAAAAAGCCAATGAGGAGAAGAATGCTTTAATAAGCAGATTTGGCCAAAGGGAAAAGGAGGTTCAAAAGCTCACTGAAGAAAATATGTTCTTTCAAAATTAAAATGGAACAGATGGAGGCTAATGACTTTATGAGAAATCAAGAAATCACAAAACGAAACCAAAGTAATGAAAAAATGGAAGAGAATGTGAAATACCTCATTGGAAAAACAACTGACCTGGAAAATAGATGCAGGAGAGACAACTTAAAAATTATGGGACTACCTGAAAGCCATGATCAAAAAAAGAGCCTAGACATCATCTTACATGAAATTATCAAGGAAAACTTCCCTGATATTCTAGAATCAAGGGCAAAATAAATATTGAAAGAATCCACTGATCATCTCCTGAAAAAGATCCACAAAAAGAAACTCATAGAAACGTTGTGGCCAAATTCCAGAGTTCCCAGGTCAAGGAGAAAATATTGCAAGCAGCTAGAAAGAAACAATTCAAGTATTGTGGAAATACAATCAGGATAACACAAGATCTAGCAGCTTCTACATTAAGGGATTGAAGGGCATGGAATACGATATTCCAGAAGTCAAAGGAACTAGGACTAAAACCAAGAATCACCTACCCAGCAAAACTGAGTATAATACTTCAGCGGAAAAAGTGGTCTTTCATTGAAATAGAGGACTTTCAAGCATTCTTGATGAAAAGATCAGAGTTGAAAAGAAAATTTGACTTTCAAACACAAGAATGAAGAGAAGCATGAAAAGGTAAACAGTAAAGAGAAATCATAAGGGACTTACTAAAGTTGAACTGTTTACATTTCTACATGGAAAGACAATATTTGTAACTCTTGAAATTTTTTTTCAGTATCTGGGTAGTTGGTGGGATTACACACACACACACATACACACATATACACAGAGAGACAGAGAGCACAGGGTGAGTTGAATGGGATGGGATCATATCTTAAAAAATGAAATTAAGGGGTGAGAGAAATATATTGGGAGGAGAAAGGGAGAAATGGAATGGAGCAAAATTATCTTTCATAAAAGAGGCAAATAAAAGCCTTTTCAATGGAGGGAAAAGGGGCGGAGCTGAGAGACAAAAGATGAAGCTTACTCTCATCATATTTGACTAAAGGAAGGAATAAAATGCACACTCATTTTGGTATGAAAACCTATCTTACAATACAGGAAAGTGTGGGAGAAGGGAATAAGCAAGGTGGGGGGATGATGGAAGGGAGGGCAATGGGAGGAGGGAGCAGTTAGAATTCAACACTCTTGGGGAGGGACAGGGTCAAAAGAGAGAATAGAAGAAATAGGGGGCAGGATAGGATGGAGGGAAAGATAGTTAGTCTTACACAACATGACTATTATGGAAGCTATTTGTAAAACTACAAAGATATGGCCTATATTGAATTGCTTGCCTTCCAAATGGGAATAGGTGGGGAGGAAGGGAGGAAGAGAAGTTGGAAATCAAAGTTTTAGGAACAATTGTTGAGTATTGTTCTTGCATGCAACTACGAAATAAGAAATACAGGTAATGGGGTATAGACAGTTATCTGGCCCTAGAGGACAAAAGAGAAGATGGGGATAAGGGAAGGGAAGGATGTTAAAAGGGAGGGTAGATTGGTGATAAGAGTAATTAGAATGCTCAGTGTTTTGGGGTGGGGGAAGGGGAGAAATAGGGAGAAAATTTGGAACCCAAAATTTTGTGGAAATGAATGTTGAAAACATATAAATAAATTTTAAAAAAAGAATGTATGTGTAGAGCCCATATAAGATTGCATGCCATCTTGGGGAGGGTGGGAGCGGGGAGGAAGGGGAGAAAATTTTAAAATTATGGAAGTGATTTTTGAAAATAAATTTAGAAAATAAGAAAAAACCAAAAAATACTATAGAATAGAATACAAATCATGTTAATGTGTGGTTTTGTAAGTCAATATGCAATAGCTAGGAGTCTATGTACTGTTTAGTGGCCCCTGTTTCTATTTGAGTTTGACAACATTGCTCTAGGGAACCTTGAGCACAGAACTGATCCAAAGGAATTTTCCTTGAGTTTATGGTTATGTTCTCTTAAATGGTTACTAGCTCTCTTTCCTAAACAGTGGTGATACTATTATTCTATCATCAATAGAGTAGTCAATTTAAAGGTGTTTATGGTTGCTTAAATAACTGTAAGTGAGGATGATTTAGCATGAAATAATCTTTAATTTCCCGCCTGATCTCCCTTCTGACCAAAGATAAGCATTTGGGATATAGATTACTGGGGCTTTCTCCACAGTCCATGGCCAGGACACAGAACAAGAGACATCAGAGACCCTCTCATCAAGTCCCTTCATTTGAAAAATGAAGCAACTGAAGCTCAGTGATGGATAGAGTCTTGGGGGAAGTCACAGAATTAGTGGGAGTTAGAGACAAGGCTCCAACCCAGGTCCCCAGTCTCCAAATACTAGGTTCTTTCCAGCATTTTGCATTGTTTCCTCTGATGACAGCTACCATGACTAATTGGAGTCTTCTCTAGGTCAGATACTCTACATACTTTGCAGACCCTTCCTTTCCTGATATCACCACTTGCACTACTATTACCCCAGAGTTCTCCAAGATACACTTTTTATGTTGTAGGAGTTTTAACACTTAATATTTGTCCATGTAAAATTCTAACAGGTTAGAATCAAAATTCAAAAAGAACTGTTTGGACAGGCTGGGAAAATGGACTGAAATTATCATTTTCCTGTGATTTCATTCAGTGATAGGCAATAGGATAAAGAGGATAGGATGCTAGACTTGAAAACAGGAAGAGTTAGGTTCACATCCTCTCTCAGATGTGAGATCATAAGCATGTCATGTATCTTCCTAAGCCTTGGTTACAGAAAAGAACTGTAAAAAAATGGGATAACAATAATGTGTAAGGCAGAATTGTTATGAGAATCAAGAGATAATGTGTGGAAAAACTCTTAGCCAAGCACTTAAAGCACTATATAAATGTCAGCTCTGGGACCAGCCCTGAGGTTTTATTCACAACTATTCACCTGTGTCAGCTATTATTGTCTAATATATTAGTGGCCCCTTCAAGTTTTGTGTTGCTGGAGAATTTGACAAGCATATCTTCTGGATCTTCATCCAAGGAGCTGATCCAAATGCTGAATAGGGCACAGGCAGGGAGGGTACCCTTGCAGAATCCCCTAGAGATCTGAGATAACATGGACCACCAGTCACCCAGCCTCTCATGCTCAAAACCTTTAACCTCTCTCTCTCTCTCTCTCTCTCTCTCTCTCTCTCTCTCCATATATATATATATATATATATATATATATGTCTCTCTATATTTCTCTTTCTGTCTCTTTGCCTCTCTGTCTCTGTCTCCCCTCTGTCTATCTCTGTCTCTCTTTCTATATATTTCTCTTTCTGTCTCTGTCACTGTCTCTGTCTCTGTCACTCTCTCTGTCTCTCTCCCCTCTATCTTCTGTATTTAAGCCTAATTTATTATTCAATTTATTTATTACTATTTATTATTAATATAATTATTTATTCAAATATTAAATCATAAATTCTCTCTCCCATCCCTCCCATACTCTCAGTTCCCTAAGTCACCACCCTTCTACAGGTTCTATTAACCTTTCAGCTTAGCTTTCAAGGATTCCTGTCCTTTTAATTCCAACTTAATAGTCACCTCTTCCACAATGCATTTACTGATCTGACTTACTATTTGCTACAGCAGACTCCCTTTCAATAGTTAAAATTCTAGTGAAGCCAAATCTGGTGAAGAAGATGCCATGGGTGATCAAGCTGTCTCAGACTCACATTCCATGCAGCTATGATTTTTTCCCTTTAAAGCAACCACGCTGGGAGACTGTGCACTTAGCTTAAGGAGAACACTATTATGAAAAATCCTTTTGTAGCTTCTCTTTTGAATAAAATAGATACATTCAACAAGTGGTGAGGCATATAAGAAAAGCTTCCTATTTTTTTAATATCATATCTTAGTGGGATTTTATATGTTCTTTTGTTTTTCAACCCCTTCAGCAATGACTTTAGCCACCTTACATAGAGTGCCAACACATGAGTATTTCCAAAAAACCAAATCTCCCTTTAAAGAATAAAGTTTTTCCCCCACCCCCTGAGAAGAACAGCATGCCATAGGCTCCCAAGACAAGTCCAAATTGGAAATTCTAGGTAAGTTTTGGCCAATGATGACATTGTTGCAATAAGCATATATATAGAGAGATATATAGATATATATAGACAGATAGATATAGATATATGTTATAGATAGATATAGATAGACAGATAAATATAGATATATGTTAATATCTATCTATACATATCTATATATCTCTCTATATATCCAAAGGAATTCACTATATACATTTGGAGGGGTGGGTTCAGCATTGCCTGTTGAAAAGCAGTCACATTACTGCATTTTCACTTCACCTGTCCATGTAGAAAAAAGTAACTGATAAATCAAGGTAGACAATGATAAGTGATGAATGAATGGTGCAGATAATCTATATTGTAAGAGTTCAGAGGAAGATAATTACCAGAAACTAAACAGAGAAAGATCCAACTAGCCAGAAAAACCAATTCAGGGCAAACATAAATACCTTAAGGAAATAAAATAGCTGAAAACTTTATTCTTTCCATGTTGAACTGATTTTTTGTATATAGGATAATATACAAAGTGAAATATTCAATAGGCCTTTGATATGTTCAAGTGTGTCCTTTAACTTTTACTTATTTTAATTAATTTTATTAATTTGAATGAGTTCCTATATTTACTCACCTGATAGTAGCACCATCACACTTAGACAGGGAGAATATCTGCTAATGTAGCAAGGTTTGCATAAAGCTAGGCATATCATCTTCAACAATTAATTATGTTATTATTGCATCACTTTGGAGGGTCCTTAAAATTTTAAAAGAGTCCTCTTTTAAAATATACATATTTCTCAAAGATTTCATGATTATTCAACTGTAAACTTTAGTTATCAGTTAATAAATTGGAAAAATGGGAAAACAGAGTCTAGGTTTCAGTTGGAGAAGATACACAGGGAGAGGTGTCTTTGGGGCCAGAAAACTGGAAAGAAAGAGATAATGGGAGGGTTAACCCTGGCTTGCTTTGCAATTTTGTCTCAGTCAGGAAATTATTTTTAAGGGTAATACAGGAAAATAATTGATAAGCTTTGTCTAAATGGGTGTTTATAACCATTCTGAAATGGTTCAGAAGAAGAAAAGTGAATGGCTAAAGGCAGTTTTGTTTAACGGAAAGAACACTGCATCTGAAATCGGAGGACCTAGGTTTGAAATCCAGACTTGGTATTTACTGCTACTACCTCTGTGACCTTGGGAAAGTAGTTTATCTTCCCTTAGCCTCAGTTTCCTTATCTGCATAATTAGGGGGCTAAATATGTAATCTATGTTTCCACATAGCTGTAAATCATACCATCGTAAGTATATAGAGAGAAACAGAAAACTCTCCAATGTCTATACGGATATGTATACCATTTGAGGAATTATTATTAACAAAAATTCCTCTAAGATATCTATTTTAAGTCAATTGGAATGGAGGTGTTGAGTAATGTTAGGTTTTTGTTTTGTTTTACTTTGAGTTTTGAAAATTTCATCATGTAGGCTGGCATCTACATTGGATGAGGACTCTCCTATCAATGCCCTTTAGTACCTTCTTTTCAATGCACAGATGTAGAGAATTGTCTATAGCACTGAGAGATTAAGTGACATGCTCAGAGTCCCACAGACCATCCAGAGTGTCAGAGACAGAATTTGATGCCCAAAGCTCCTCACTCCAAGATAGGTTTTCTATTCATTATCTCATCTTGCCTCTGTAAAGTGGCCAGGTGGCCAGGCAAAGAGAAAGAATTAGAGTCTGGAAGATTTGAGTCCAGATCTGGACCCAGATACTTAATAAATATGTTACCCTGGGCAAGTCACTTAACTTCTGTTTGGCTCAGTTAACTGAACTGTAAAATGGGGATAATAGTTACACCTACCTCCCAGGATTGCTGGAAAGATGAGATAAAATTTATAAAAAGTGCTTAAAATAGTTCTTGGAATATATATGTACTATGTAAATGCTTATTCTCTTCTCCCTTCTCCTATAATTAAAATTGGATAATAAGTCAGCATTTAATAAATACCTCCTATATAGTAAGTGATATGGTATATAGAATTCAAAGGAAATATGTAATTTAAGAAAAAAAGTGTTTTTTTTAGATAGAGCATACTAAGGGCCAGGCACTACTTACACAGTATACAGCCCAAGGGAAATCAGAAGATGTGCTTGCTTGCTGATTTCTTCCCATATAACATTTTTATATTGGTGAAAGAAATCAAGTTAAAATAAATATCAAGGACAGCCTTGAAGAGAAAAGTAAGTTACAAAAGGACCATACGCAGCCTGAGAATCAGAGTAAAGAGAAGAGGGAAGTCCTACTCTGCCATGGTGATGAATGTTGGGAAAGAAGGAGGTGAAGGTTACCACTGGCCTTTTTTTTTTGAAGCTCTAGTCCAAAGAACCACCTCTTTCTCCATCAGTTGCCTCCTCAAGTCACTGTTAGAGGACAGAAATATACCATCGCATTCCACCCTAAACCTTAGTGTGAGCCCTTTGATTACCGTACAAGTCAGTCATCATGAAAAGAAGGCTTAACCTAATACTTTCCTCTATTTTAGTGTAGCAGTAGACAGCACAAAACAGTACAGTCCAGGGGATAGAATGCTGGACTACAACTTTGAAACTTTGGAACTGTGACCAAAGCAATGACCGAGTATGATTCAGAGCACTGATGGAAGCAGACTATTTGCCCCTTGACAGAGACATGGATGCAGGGTTCAGAATGTGACATACTCATTATCTCTGTCTCTGTCTCTCTCTGTCTTTCTCTATTTCTGTCTCTCTCTCTCTGTTTCTCTCTGTCTGTCTCTGTTTCTCTCTGTCTGTCTGTCTCATTTTGGTTAGCTTGCTTATTCATATTTGTTACATGGGCTTTTGTTTCTCATTTGTTTTCCCAATGGAGAGGTAAGAGAGAGAAATTTGATTTTTGTTCATTGACAAAATAATTTAAAAGAAAGGATTCTAGATGACATACTAGAGGCCCTGAGTGTGAATTCAGCCCTGATTCATTTGTGACTTTCACCAAATCAATTAACTTTGATGATCCCTGGATCCTCAGACGAGTTTATTATCTGAAATCTGATCTCATTTTGTCAGAAGCTAACCTCTCAAGGTTATTTGATCATAAGAAAGCCAATTATGTAAATCTTAATAGGACCTTTCTGATGTAAACAGCTGCCAGATCCTGTTGATTCTACCTCCACAGAATCTTCTGAATCCATTCCCTTATCTCCACTTATACTATCACTGTCAACTTTCACTTGCAAAGTTGTCCATGATCTTACTAGTCCTTGTACCTTTAGTCTTTCTTTTCTCCAGTTTCAGTTACAGTTGCCTGAAAATCATCCTAAGGCAAAGATATGAATATGATACTCACATACTTTAAGAGGCTCTCCATTTGCTTTTCCTGGCATTTAATACCCTTCAAAATTTGGATCCAAGCAACCCTTCTAAACTTACATCATGCCACTCTATTTCATGAACTCTCTATTCTAGCCAAATTGCATTATTAGCTCTCCTCCAAACTCAACATGCCAGGTCCCACCTTTGTACATCCATATAGACCATCTTCCATGTGTAAAATGCACTGTTTCCTTCTTTCTACCTTTCTTACTTTTTTTTCAAGACTCAGCTTAAGTGCTCATGCCTTCTGCCCCCTCCATGAAGTACTCTTTGATCCTCCTAGTAGAAAGTATTTTCTTTCCCCTAAAAATTTACTGATAGGAATATTTTCTCTTATCATGGTCTACAATGACATGCTTCTCTGTCAATAATGCCTTTTCCTACTTTTCCCCCTTCTCCAAGCATAATATAAATTCTTTCAAAGATGGCATTACATGTGTCATTTAAATCTTTGTATCCTAGCTAGCACCATGCCTGGTCAGAGAAGGCACCTGATGATTACTAAGCTGGGTTAACATGGTGGACAATGAACAAAAGTGAGCAAGCAGGGTACAAAAATCTCATGTGGAAGAAATATTTACAAACAAATGTCTGAAACTGTTTTGGTCTTGGGGTGTGTGTGTGTGTGTGTGTGTGTGTGTGTGTGTGCATGTGTTAGCCAAGTCTCCCCGAAACAAAGGTGGTTTATTTACAATCCCTCTGTCCTTTTACTTGTTGGAAAGTCAGGTCCATTTTGCTTGTTTCTAAATCACCAACATTTCCCTCAATGTCCATATCCCTTCTAGTATCAAGTATACTCTTCTCTTAGCCTCGGAACTTTCCTGACTTTAGCTCTCTTAACATTTCCATCTCTTTCCTTTTATTTCTCCATCCAAACTGCTGCTAACCCAGACTACTCTAATAGCATCCTAACTGGAATCCTTGTCTACAGTATCTCCGCTTACTAATCCAACTTCCACACCCCATTGTAGGGCACCATTGCACATGGAGGAACGTACATACCATACCCATCATCCCCACCAGCTGTGAATAATGAACTTGACCCATTACTCTGAGTTCCCTAAGGATAATGAAATTTGAAGTCTTTAAATACGGTACCCATTTTGAATCTGTAAATAAGGACTGTCTCCTCCAAAAGCTTGTTTTAGGCAGATTGTTTTCCCAAGAAAAACTCATTATTTTGAAGGCTTTTCTCCAAATATCCAGGGTGATTTTTTAAAGGACACCAATACTGCTCAATTCACCTACTATTGCTGAGAGCCACCGAGAAGGCGTGCACCTTACAGGTGTAATTTGCAGTGCAGCAAAGTTTCTAAGAGCATCAAAAGGAGCTTGATCATCTTGGAGCAAATATGAACTGCATGTGCCAAGTGCAGCCCTAGTGTGCTTGGGAGCCAGTTTTGTTGCCCTTTATCAAAAATCAGTAAAAGAGCAAAGAAAGTGTGTGTGTTTATCTTACACCCCTTAATAAATTGCAATTTATTAAGAAGGAAATAAAGACAATCACTGGGGTGGGGACCTAAATAGGAAAACAGTCACAAACTTCAAAAATGAAACAGCCACCTTTCTGTGCTCAGGGGAAAAGATCTAGGTGTCCCATTGTTCAGCTGCAGTGAGCCAGTCAATCCAGTGCAAGTGGCAGGGAGGCCACTTTCTGAGGCCCTAGCTACAAGGCCAGGGGCCCACTGCCAGAGGCAAGCAGTGAGAGGGGCCAACTCCTGGAGAGTAGTCTGGGAACTGAAGCTTAACCTGGCGATCAGCGAGGGAAGGGGGAGAGAAAAGAAGTTAACTTACCTTTACATAACAAGCACCTATCTTCACTAGCTCCTGCCTTTCTACCCTGCACCACCCTCAAACCCCTTCCCAAACTCTGGATTTACTCATATACAAATAGACACAATTCTCTGCTATCATTCACGCAAGTTCGGACTCACACAGAATCCCACATCTGACATATTCCTCATTCATTGTCCAAAGTCCCCAAACTTCTCCCCCGCCCTCCTATATACATTCTCTTACAAAGTTCATCCTGAACATTCCAGGATAACCTTCCCACAAATCCTTCTCTCCTGGACAAAACACGCCCACTCATCATCATCATTATCCACTCCAAAGCCAGGAGGTTCAGCGCCATCCTCCAAATGAAGACTTGCTAAATAATCTCCCAGTAGGACACTTGGTTCAAGTGGCGAAATCAGTTTTCAGTTATCCCTTGCCCCTGACAGGGCTCCCCTAGACATTAGCCCATGTGACTGAGTTGGAATTCTCCATCCTCCTGATCCCAGCCCCCAACTCCTGTCACTCAGAGACTTTCAGGGCAGGCGGGCATATAACTGCACCTGCTAGTAGTTCTCCCGCAGCAGCAGGCAAAAATGCTCAGAGACCTATCAGCAAAAAGAAAAAAAAATAACCTGCAGTTTCCTAAACCACCCATCCCTCCTGTCCCTTGCCAAAAGCTCTGGGGGTCTTGGAACTAATCTTACAATTGCCCCTGAAATACAAAGTATATACTTGGGTAGCCTGCTGGCTGAGACTGTTTCCCCCGGGGATTCAGATCCTCCATGTAAAGGCAGATCTCAAATATAGATGCATCAAGCCCCCAAACAGCGTCCCGCCCACTGCCCCCAAACCAGGTTAAAACGCTGATCTAGTTTCTGTGCACAAAGAAATGCCCCATTTAATGAATTGAGTAATTCATCCCACACCACTCACCGCCCCACCGCCCGCCCAGTTAGGTTCCATCCATCATACTCCCTCGATCTTTAGCTGACTCCTCGTTTTTATGTCTTAGGAAAGCAATGCAATCTCCATAGTAATTTGGAGTTCACGGAAACTGCATTTCGGAGATTCATTTATTCTCCCTTTTTAAAATGGGAGTCCGTCTGAGCTCGGTTTTCCCGACTTTTTATACGTTTTAAGAAGCCTCTGTAACCTCCTTCTCCGCTACGCCACCCCCTGATAGAGCCCTTCAGCTCAGGTAGAAACTGAACACGCTTTCCCAAGCCCCCCAGCTCCAGACTGTCTATCCCCTTCCACTTTTCCAACCGAGGCTCACTACTACTCTCTGAGTTTCTAGGAGAAAGCAATTGTGCTCTCCTGATGGGTGATCGGTTGGGGAATCTTCCTTGTTTTTGAATCCGAAACCCTTGTCACTGTCTCTGAAGTCCAGGTGGAAGTTAAGACTCTGGACATTTGGGCAGATGGGGGCGCTAGGATAAGAGGAGCGCTTCGACTCGCTTGCTGCTCTTTTCACCTTTCCACTTCCCAAAGTGCAGGAGCAAAAAGTGCCTCTCCCTTCTCTCCCTGATCTTTGGATCTCTTTCACCCTCTCTCTTGCTCCCTCTCCCCCATCCCAACCACATCACACACAACCCTTACCAGCATGCTCGGAAAGGCTGAGGAAGATGAGGTATTCACCTTGTGAGGGGCTACAACCAGTAGGGACATGGTGGCATCCGATTTCACACACCTCACCAGGGTTCAGTACCCTCCTGATCCCTGCTCCTCCTAGTCCCACTCCAGCACTGGCAGCCTGGCCAGGAAATCGAGCACAAGCCGCCAGCATCTTGCCATCCTCACTTTGATGCATCACCATTCCATACTCTCCTTCCCCTCCTCCCTCAAAAAAAGAGAGAAAAAAAACCACCCACCTAATATCTAACACAGTAGGAAAGCCCCATCCTCTTCTCTCTGGGATTCTCTTGAGGGCAGAGGGTAACTGAGGAGTAATTACTACAGCCAATGTGGAATCGCCTCCTCAAGGTTCACATTCCTTTGTCCCTGTTCTTCCTATCCCCTTTCCCCCATTTTATGCCCCCCTCCCACCTCCAAGTCATCTTTCTGACCAATTCTATACTGGCTTGCAGTAAAGCACCCTTGGTATTTATGCTCTTGCCGTGCTCCTCATAAATTATATCAGCTCCTAAGATGAAGGCCCTTGGCTCAGAAGGAGGATGCCATTTTATTTATACTGCACCTACACACCTGCATATTGAATTCTGGATTTAAATCAGACAACAAATCAATGGTACCAAAGGGGAAAAATCAGTAAAGTCCTGCTTGCTTCTCTCCAAAGGCAATGCTTCAAAAACTTGCTAATGGGGTTCTCTGGCTGGCAAATTCCCAAACCGTGGACTCTTCAACCATGAACCACTTTAACTTCCTCTTGCTGTTACTTCAATTGCTTGGGGGCATCGAGGACCCAACTAAGCAATGAAGGAGAAAGAAAATGTGAAGGGTCAGACATTTATGTTGGTTGGCAAGGTGACTTCTCTTTTTTTTCTTCCCTCCCTTTCATGCTTATTAATTATGCAAGGTAATGAACAGAAGGATGTAAAGAGAGGATTGAATTAGTTGACCTAAGAGGTCCCTTCTCTAACATTCTGAGTTTATGCCTAAAGGTTAGTTTCAGTATCCATTCAATAAAGAGAAAGCATTCAAGAAGTGTTTTAAAAAGTGGTAAAAAAAAAAAGTCTGATTTGGCATTTAGATTGTTTTCTTAATTGTTTTAATTTAACATGCTGGGATAGCCCTCAGAGATTTAGAGTCTACAGCCACTGGGGCACTAATTTTTAACTACCTGTTACTTCTGCCCTGGACACTTGACATGCTCCCTCCTATCTTCTAGCCCTTTTCCTTTCTTTTTTCTATAAAGTTCCATATCTCATGCATGCATTAGTTGAGTCAGCCTATGCTCTGGTCTAATATCATATACAGGAATCCAAACAGACACATCCAAGCAATAATCTCTTTTCATACAAAGAGAAGTAGTGGCTGCTTTGAAACACTGTCCTAATGTGAAAGTGACTTACACCAAGGCATGTTAAATTTTAGGAATAGCTAGGAGGCAACATGATGTTGCAGTGGAAAGAGCACTGGATTTGGAAGAAGATTACCTGGATTGAAATGCTAGCTTTACTCCTTACTAACCGTGCCACCTCCAGCCATTAATTTAACATCTCTGAGGATCCAGTGTCCTTATCTATAAAATAAAGAGATTAGACTGCAGGACAGATATGACTGCAAGTCTTCCAGCTCTTAAATTGTGATCCAGGTGGAACATATTAATACTGGGTATGCCAAATATTAGGCTGACCTCTTTAAAAGATAATTGCTAACCCTCTTTACCCTCCCTTTTCTCCTCCTGTGGTCTGAGAAACACCCCACAAAACCCCCTGATTGTATAGTTGTAGCCATCCCTTGATGCTCCTTCTAGCTTATGGTCTCATCCTAAGAGTTTTATTTTAGGCTTTGAACCTCTCTTCCTTTAAGTGAACTAATGAAATCTTACTGCTTTATCATCTGACTGATTCTTTTCTAATGCCTTTAAGTCCCATAACTGCTGTTAAGGACTAGGACACACATGATGTTTGGTGGCTGTATAATGAAGTGGTTTTTTTTAGCTACTTTGCCAGTATCAGAAGCCTTCTTTATTCCAATGAACACAATGTGAGATAACATTCTTTACTATTTCTACTTTTTTTCCTTGATAGCTTTCTTCCAAATTAATAAATAAAACTGCAGTGATTAACGTGCCAAAACTAAAATATCTAAAGTTTTATATATATTTGAGACTTTCAAAAATTTTCCAACTATGAGTAGCCAACAAAAGAAAATACATGTCCATTTTTGAAATATTCTATAACTTTTTAGCAAAAGAAAAATGCCACATGTTTTTACTTTAATGGTGCTTATTTTAAATAAATTACTTTCTGTAACCCAAGTCCCAGTCAATTAATATTGCAACAAATATTCACCAACCAACTACTTCTCTTCCCATTTCCACCACGTCTGAAAACAAAAAGCAAACAGTGTTGTATAGAATGTACTGCCAAAGCAAAAAATTAAGTGTTCTATTATTAGTATTGCTTTATGCATATTAAAAACAAACAAACACACATTTGAGTCCTAAGAGTTTCCTACAGGAAAGAGAGCAATAATTATGGTCAAACCAATGGTAGGCAATTAGGCACGGTGGAGAGAATACTAGACTTGGAGTCAAAGCACCTGAGTTCAAACTTTCCATCCACTCGCTTAATAAATAGCATCATCTCAAGCAAGTCCTTTAGCCTCTTTGAGCTCTATGATGAAGAGTGAGGGTGGGACAAATGACTCCTAAGCTTCCTTCTGGTTCTACATTCATAATATGATGATCCTGCTGCTGCTGAGATATTATACTTAGATAGCATTTTAAGGTAACAAAGTGCTTTCTTCTATATTAATTTCATTTGATCTATATAACACAAGAAGTGTTACTCTGTGAGGTAAGTAGTAAGGTTTCTTGTAAGACCAAAATGTAATTGAGCACCATATCCTTTTAAAATTCTTTGATCTGAACCAAGACTACAGCTGCTTGGCAGCAGGCAAGTCCACTGAATGGAGAAAGTCACCAAGGTCACCACTCCACTTTCTCCTGCTCCCTGCTCTAGATACTTGTTCAACCAACAGAAGGTTCAATTCAAGCTTCTGATTTCTGATTAAGAAAGAGCTTGACCTTCCCCTTTTCCGTCTCCAGAATGTTCCTGTATTTGTTGTTTGGATTCAAAAAATCATACCTCTATTAAAACACTGTGTCAAGTTTGGAGTAGTAATGTATTTGAATGGGGTACAGAGAGAACCTAGAGAAAGCTGAGTAGGGTTTCAAAAATATGAATAGTTGTTTTCAGAGGAAGAAATTAAAACTATCTATAATCTATAAAATGCTCTAAATTACTATTGATTGAGATGCAAATCAAAACAACTCTGAGGTACCACATCATACCTATCAGATTGGCTGACATGACAAAACAGGAAAATGATGAATGTTGGAGAAGATGTGAGAGAGTTGGAAAACTAATTCATTGTTGGTGGAGCTATCAATTGATCCAACCATTCTGGGAAGCAATTTGGAACCATGCCCAAAGGATTATAAAACTGTGTATACCCTTTGACCCAGTAATAATACTTCTAGGGTTATATCTCAAAGAGATCATAAAAATGGGAAAGGGTTCCATATGTACAAAAATATTTATAGCAGCTCTTTTTGTGGTGGCCAAGAACTGGAAATTGAGGGAATGCCCTTCAATTGGGGAATGGCTGAATAAGTTGTGGTATATGAGTGTGATGGAATACCAGTGTGCTATAAGAAATGACCAACAGGAGGACTTCAGAAAAACCTGGCAAGATTTATATGAACTGATGCTGGGTGAAATGAGCAGAACCAGGAGAACAATATACATGGTAAGAGTCACAGTGTTCGAGGACTGTGTATGATAAACTTAGCCCTTCACAACAAAGCAAAGACCTAAAATATTTGCAGGGGAATCATGATGCAAAATGCCATCCACATCCAGAGAAAGAACTATAGAGTCAAAATATAGAATAAAGCAGACTACTTTCTCTTTTGTTATGGTTTGTTTTTTCTCATGCTTTCTCTCATTCATTTTAGTTTTTCTATGCAAGATGACTAATGTGAAAATGTGTTCAATAAGATTGTATGTGTATGCAATATAAGATTGCATGCCATCTGGGGAAGGGAAGGGAAAAAATTTAAAACTTATGGAAATGATTTCTGAAAATAAATAAATAAATTATAAAAATATGAATACTTATAAAGCCCATGGAACCTATTTTCTCTTTAAATTATTATTAATAGAATTTTCTCCAATTGGGTGTTGAGATAATTTTTAGCCTTCAGTTTTACAAGATTTTGAATTCCAAATTCCTCCCCCTTCTGAAAATGATAGGCAGTTTGATATACTTTATACATGTGCGATCATGTAAAACATATTTCTATATTAGTCACAGTTGTGAAAGAAGAAGACAGATCAAAAGGAAAATGAACCACAAGGAAGAATAAAGGAAATGAAAAAATATACTTTGATCTGCATTGAGTCCATCAGTTCTTTATCTGAACATGGAAACATTTTCCTTCCTGAGTGCATTGTATTTGTCTTGGATCATTGTTTTGCTGTGAAGAGCTGAATCATTCATAGTTCACGATCACACAATGTTGTTGATACTGTGTACAATGTTTTCCTGGTTCTGTTTATTATACTCTGCATCAGTTTGTATAAATCTTTCCAGGTTTCTTTTCTGAAATCTGCCTATTCACCATCGCTTGTTGTGCAATAGTATTCCATTACATTCACATACCACAGTTTGTTCAATCATTCCTCAATTGACGGGCATCCCCTAAATTTCCAATTCTTTGCCACCACAAAAAGAACTGCTACAAATATTTTTGTGGGTCCTATTCACCTTTTCATGATCTCTTTGGGATACAGATCTATTGGTAGTATTGCTGGAACAAAGGGCACACACAGTTTCATTGCCCTTTCTGAATAGTTCCCAATTGCTCTCCACAGTGGTTGGATAAGTTTACAACTCTACCAACAGTGCATTAGTGTTCCAATTTTCCACATCCTCTCCAAAATTTCTTATTTTCCTTTTTTTGGTCATATTATCCAATCTGATAGGTGTGATATGGTATCTCAGAGTTGTTTTAATTTGCATTTCATTAATCCAAAGTGATTTAGATCACTTCTTCATATGCCTGTAGATAATTTTGCTTTCTTCATCTGAAAACTGACTGTTCATAGCCTTAAACGATTTATCAATTGGGAAATGGCTTGTATTGTTGGAACCTATTTTCTATCTTCACAAAGACCACAGTGATAGAGATAATTTTCCCTGTGAAAGATAAACCTCACGAGGTAAGGTGGAGGCAAGGTGGAGGTGTCTGTGTTGAATGGCAGTCTTCAGGTACAAAGAATCATAGGATGTGGAGATGGAAGGAACCTTAGGGATGCTCTAGTCCAATTCTTTCATTGTGTAGATTCCTAGCCTGAGGCTCAAAGAGATTTAATAACTCTTGCAAGGTCCAAGTCAGTAAATACCAGAGCATCTTGGGCTTCTTCTCCAAAGTCAGTGCTCAGAGGACATATGATTAATGGCTACATTATTATTCTTTTCTTGTAGTGAACACAAGGCAAAAGGGCATTGGCATGTAATGGCACTGGGCATAGATTTCTCAATGACAGCAATTATGGGGCTGTAGAATAAACAACCAAGTAATGAAATCTTTACTGCTGCTGAATATTCTCATTTATAAAGGGGCAACAGCTACCTTCTGATAGGAATATAAGCTCCTTGAGGGCAGAAATCATTTAACTTTTGCTTTTGTATCCCTATTATAGTGCCTGTCACAGAGGCACTTCCACAGTCTTCCACATCCACTTACTGATGGCTTGTTGACTGATATCTAGTTAAACGTAACCCAGCATTTAGGTAGGAGATAAGATGGCCGTTTGTCCTCATTCCCTATTTTTGATTCTATGACTGCACTCAAAGGGAAATTTTAGACTAAAGACAAAGGACGTTTATAGTCAAAGATTCAAGTCAATTGGAATCTTTCCAGAATTCCATTTTCCTTAACCAGGCTACACAGTTACTTAAGGGTGTAGCAAATGGATTCCTCCCTTTCTGTCTAGAAAGGCATTCATAATGTGCTGGATACAGAAAGGAAAAACACTTCTTTTTACTCTCTTACCCTCCTAGACTTCCTCATTCATCCTGTGTCCCTCAGCACCCAATAACCATTATGATATTGCTTGTCTTGTAACTTAGAGAAAACTCCTCCAGAGGTGTGGCACTATGGAGGTGAGGAGCCACCACTATTATCTTGGTGTAGATTAATCTTCTTTGGAATCTGTGAGACCAAAGATGGATTTTAGGCCATCTAAAATGCTTAGTGCCTTTTGCATAGTAGAAAGAATGCAACCCTTCTGAATGTAAAGTCAGAAATGATGGCACTGTGAAAATGACAGCTCATACCTTCACTTCTGAGGAAGAAAATTGGTTTTGATGAATAGAAGAGCAAGCTTAGACATCCAGGGGTGGGAAATCTGTGGCCTCGAGGCCACATCATGTGGCTCTGTAGGTCCTCAAGTGCAGCCCTAGGATTTAGTTAAAGGGCTACACTTGAGTACCTAGAGGGTCACATGATGTGACTTTGAGGTCACAGGTTCTCCATGCATAGACAAAATCTTGGAAGAGGCTTTTTTCTGGTTCAATTTACTTTAAGGAAACGTAATTCAACCACTTTAGAAACCATTTTGTTCAAGATAGTCTGGTAGGTGTTGGGATGTGACACAGATCCTGTTTTCAAGGAGCTCACATTGTGATGAAAAAGAAAAGGAACATATTCTAATACAAATAAAACACAATGTAAGAGGCAAAGGAGAAATTTAGACTCAAAATTCTTAGGAAATTTAAGGAGAGACTTAAGAACACTTTCACCTGGGGATGTCAGAGAAGGCACTTGAGCTAATCCTGGAAGCAAGAGAAACGTAAAGTCTATGGATTTGTAAGTCATATACTTCATCCAAATAACGCTTTTCCTTATGGCCACCCAAACCAGAAGCACATGAGTGATAATAGCAGGGCTTGGAATTTGTGTGGCATAGGCAAAGTTTCAAAATTGTTCTTTCATTGTGAGCATTTTCAACTATCACAAAACAAATACCTATGTTGGAAAGTGACATTTTCTGGCTTTGAGAAGATGTGTACTTATAAAGAGTTGTATTAAAAAAAAATATCCCATGGTAAGGTTTAATTGGCTGTTTATTCCTAGTTTTGGCTCTGAACCCTGGGTGGGATATATTGCTTATGTCTTTCTTTACCAATGCTCATCATGCCCCAAAGATCAAGATATCACATAAATCAACATATAGATTGAATTTTTGCACAAATAAAAGAACTATATTAAGGTGTCCTAAATTTGTTTTTTAAGAAAGCCCACTGGGAATCCATGGAATAAATAAAAGAATAAATAGCACAAATATGATCAGCATACCACACTTTTGCATATTGGCCTCTTTCCCAATGCAGCTATGCAAATGCAAAAATCAGTAGAACTGGAGCCTGTATTTCCATAATGTTCATTTCATCGCTATAGAATGGAGCTTGGAATGAGTTCATAAGCACATATGATCAGAGGAAGCTTTAAGCACAGAAAATGCAGAAAGGTTCTTGGAACCCAGAATGACTAGACATTGTTAGAGGAGGAACCTGGGGGAGGGAGAAAGTCCCACTGTGTTCCCACTTACTCTCACCTCCTACTGGATTTATCAGTGACATTATCTTACTCGTGTTTGTAAGGATTCCCCAACACTTTGAGATAATGTGCGTGAAAACACTTTGCAAAGTAGAAAGGTATATAAAAATAGGAGGATTTGCAATCAGCAGTGTGTGGAGGTGATATACTGAAAGAGGGTCATCTGACTCTGATGGGAGATCAAGGTTATATTTCAGGTCTGCTAGCACCAACAATGTGATATTAAGCAAGATAACCTTTTCTTGGCCTCAGCTTCCCATCTCCAGAACAATAGCATTTACATGGGTATTGAGGGGCCTTTCAGCTTTGAGTTTATGGCCTTCTCATATGGTCTTCATCTCTTCATTATCTTAATATTTACTGAGCAGTCCCAATGTGGCAGGCTCTGTTGAAGCACATACTTATGATATGGTCCTTAGTCCATTTGGATCTTATACTTACTTTCAGTTATAGATTCCCATAAAGGAGACGTGTTAATGGCTCAATAAGTAAAAAAACAGGATGGAGCTAAGAGGGATCTTCATTATTTTCCAGCCTACTTATCTGACTCACAGAATGCCAATAGGTTATATTCCCCAGATTTCCATATCATTTGGCAATCAACAAGTAAGACCTGTATGTGTTTATACTTAAGCAAATCATGTGTTTGCTGTAAAAATCACCTGCTTCATTGAATGAATTCATTCTTGAAAAGTTACTTGCATAAATATTTGTTTATTGTTTAGTATAACTAGATAGAAGTATGAGGAAGTAACTATTTAAAGGTATTAGACAATGCAAAGAATTTAACTCAATTTATCTGCTTCATAAATTTGACTCTTCACTCACATTTTCTTACTGTGGAATATGCCTGTATAGAAGGGAGGGAAGAACATATCTAGAATGGCTTTAAAGGAGAAGCAAGCAAACCTCCATCACTTTAAGCCCTCCATGTGAAGCACACTGGCGAAAACTTTTTTTGGACCAGACCTTTTGGATAGTCCCAGCAAGATCCTATTAATCCAATAAAATATGCCCAAAGTAGTTAATCATGTATACTGAGGTGCTAGCCACAGGTTTCAGCAACAGCTATATTATTCAATCAAAGTGATTGTTAAACAGGAAGATGATAAATACTCATGTCATTAACCTCCTTCGTAATAGCTTATGCTTCATAAATCAGAGAGCAAATGTGACAAAACCAGATGCTATAGAGGTAGGAAACCCTTCAAATTGAAGTGATTTCCTCTGGGCCCAAACTCACTAAGTTCTTTGGATGCTTCACAGTTCACTCTGAGGTACAGCTGTATTCTCTGTTTAGTTCCGGGAACCATGTATGAACAAGAACACAGACAAGCTAGAAGACCTACAGAATCATAGCCACAATGGCTAAGGTATGAAAAGAACGCCAAATATTACAGAACAAAATTATAGATTTGGGATTTGAAGGGATCTTAGAGGACTATAGAAAAAATATTATCTAGAACTAGAAGGGACCTCAGAAATAATTTAGTCCACTCTCCTCATTTTACAGATGAAGAAACTAAGGCTGAGGAAAGTTAAGTAGCTTACCCAAGATCACAATGCAACTAAGTGACATCTGGTGCTTTAATTTTTTTTTTTGGTTTTTTGTTCATGAATTAATATAGTTTTAGTTTTCAAGATTCATTTCCACAAGATTTTGAGTTCCAAATTTTCTCCCCATCTCTCCCCTACTCCACCCCAAGATGTCATGCATTCTTATTACCCCTTCTCCCAGTCTGCACTCCCTTATATCATCCCCCCCTCAATCTTCTCCCCTTCCCCTTTACTTTCTTGAAGGGAAAGATAGATTTCTATAACCCATTGTCTAATATCTTATTTCCAAGTTGCATGGAAAAACAATTTTTTAACACTTGTTTTTAAAACTTTGAGCTCCAAATTCTCTCTCTTCTTCCCTCCCCACCCACCCTCATTGATAAGGCAAGCAAGTCAATATAGGTTATACATTGGTAGTTATGCAAAACTCTTCCATAATAGTTACATTGTGAAAGACTATATTTCCCTCCATCTTATCCTGCCCTCCAGTTATTCTATTTTTCTCCTTTGACCCTGTCCCTTTTCTAAAGTATTTGCTTCTTACTACCCCTTTCCCAATCTTCCCTTCCTTCTATTATCCCCACCCCATCTTGTCTCCTTCCCCTCTACATTCCTATAGGGTAAGATACTCAAGTGAGTGTGTATATTATTCCCTCCTTAAGTCAAATCCAATGAAAGTAGGGCCACTCATTCCTTCTCACTTCAACCTTCTTCTCCTCCATTGTGAAACTTTTATCTTGCCTCTTTTATGTGAGATAATTTACTCCATTCTATCTCTCCCTTTCTCCTTCTCCAAATATATTGCTCTCTCACCCCTTAATTTTATTTTTTAGATATCATCCCTTCATATTCAATGCACCCTGTGCCCTCTATCTAATACATATATAATTATATGATTTATCTTTTCTGTTTACCTTTCCATGCTTTTCTTGAAAGCAATATTTTCTATTCAGCTGTGGTCTTTCCATTAAGAATGCCTGAAAGACCTCTATTTCTTTGAAGGTCCATTTTCCCCCTGAAGCATTATATTTACTTTGGACCTCCTTTTCCATTTGGCTAATTCTGCTTTTGAAGGCATTCTTTTTCTCATTGGCTTTTTGGACTTCTTTTGCCATTTCAGTTAATCTATTTTTAAGGTGTTTCTGTCTTCAGTATTTTTTTGGGTCTCCTTTAGCAAGCTGTGGATTCGTTTTTCATGATTTTCTTGCAATGCTCTCATTTCTCTTCCCAAGTTTTATTCTTCTTCTCTTATTTGACTTTCAAAATCCTTTCTGAGCTCTTCCATGGCCTAAAACCAATTCATATTTTTCTTGGAGGAGGAGTTTTGACTATGTTGTCTTCCTCAGGTTGTATACTTTTATCTTCTTTGTCACCAAAGTGAGATTCTATGGTTTGAGGGGTTTTTATACTGTTTACTCATCTTCCCAGTCAAATACTTCACTTTCTAACTTTTCATCAAGGAGTCTGCTTCTAGTGAGGATAGGAGTGGATGTAGTTGTACTGTCACAGGCTTCAGAGATTTTGTATCCAGCCCCCACAGTCTGTAGGCCTAGATCTTTGGAAGCAGCAGCAGCAGCTGTTGCTACTACTTGCCACTCCCTACCATCCTCACTGCCCAAGAACTGGGGCCAGACCTGGCCAGACCAGCCACTCCTCTTTCACCCAGTTCCCACAGAGCTTCCCCACTGATCTATGCTGTCTTTGGCATTTGTGAGTTGAGAAGTCTGGAAACTGCCACAGTTGCCAGTGATTTCCCCTGAGGCCTGCTCTAGCCCATCTGTGCCAGCATGGCCCATGCCAGACTGTGTTACACTCCCTTCTTAGTGTGATATACCCTTCCTGTTAACTTTCTAGGTTTTCTTGGGCTGGAGATTTGTTTCACTCTATTGTTTTGTGTGCTGTATAGCTCTAGAATTTGTTAAGAATAATTTTTTTACAGGTATTTGGAGGTTTTTGGGGGAGAGCTCAATAAGTCCCCGATTTTACTCTGTCATCTTTGCTCTGCTCCCCAAATATAGGTTTCTGTTTAAAAAATCCATCATTCTTTGCACTTTTATGCTTTTGGCCTTAACATCAAGAATGGATAAAAGAAATCAGAATGTTGTCCAAAGAAGAGGAGACTTAAAGGGACACATGATAACTCTTTTCAAGCAACTGAATGATTGTCACACAGAAGAGGAAATAGATTTCAAGTTAGCTCAATTAAAGAAATGTTGATTTTCCATGTGGTGAGAAGAAAACAATAAAAATGCATGCACTTGCCTTTGAGTAGCTTTCAAATTAGTCAGAAGGAATAAGATGCACATGTGAAAATATAATACATATAAGAATGTATAAAAGTACAAAAGAGAGACTGAGAATTTAAGAGAGGAAAAGAGATCCATTCTGGCAGGAGTAAGAGAAGGAAAAAGAAGTCTTCGTCTGTTACTGCAAAATGAAGAATGAGAAGAGACAAAGTAGAAGCATTTGCAGGAAATTTAGAAAGAGAGATGACCTTTGTCCAGACTGGCCCCACAAAGCAGAACTTGAAACAATGGATGGAAATTTAAGGAAGGCATGTTACAGCTTGATATAAGAAAACTTCCTAACAGACCAATCTCAAACTTGAAAGGGCTGTCCCTGTCCTCAGAGCTGGGGGATTTACCCTCCCTTGAGATCTTATTATCACTTGTCAGTAATGTCATAAAGGGGATTTTCACTTTCATCTAGACAGCTTTTGAAGTTCCTTCCAAAGAATACTAGATTCTTTTACTCCATTGAATGAGTTTGAACTCCAGTTCTGTTCCTTCATAGCTTGTATAACTAGAAGACTGACCATGGGACAGTGTTCTAAGTATTGTCAAGATGCTCTTCCTGATGCCAAAGAAGGTAGGAGGTTTGATTAGCCTGCTTCTTGAACTGTGTGACTCTCATTCAGAAAATACACAAGTATTCTGTGGTTGTTTCCTATCCTTCTTGCCTTAGCCAGGATGGGTGGTTCTTTTAAAGAAAACTCAGTGATGCTCCATACCATGTAAATAGATACTGTTAGTATCATTAACAAATGCCCCTCTCCTATTGGGGTCACCTAGACGACATGATCTCTGAGGCACTTTCTATTTCTTTCTAAAATTCATGAGCATATCATTTCATAACACTGTTGTTTCTAAGTCCTAGTTTTAAAAAAAGTGCATGCAGCTATAATGTCTCTGCATGACATCTTTAAAGCATATATAATATTCCTTCATATTCCATTATGGTTTCCAAGAGACTAAGCTCCTGAAAATGTGTAACTAGTTTTCTCTTTTTCTGAAAATTGCTTTCTTGCCCCAGATATTTTTCAAATCACATACATTGTTTAAAACACTAGATCTACACTTTAATTTCAAAACACTTCTGAGATGCATTTCTGATGGAAATTGAAGTGCTTCTTGCATCTTAAAAAGTAAAATTTCAATTCTACTTCCGGAAGCCAAGATGGTGGAGTAAACGGTGAATTGCTGTAACTCTCCCATAGTCAACTCCAAATAACCATAAAATAGTGGCTCCAAACAAATCTTGAAACAGCAGAACCAGCAAAAAGATAGAATGAAACAATCTTGTGAGGGCTTTAGCCTAAGATACTTGGATGACTGGCAAGAAATATCCTCACTCAAGTGAAAGGGCAGCACAGTGCAGGATGGGAAACATCCCTAGCAAGCCAGCGGCAAGACTTACCTCAGCAAAACAGAGGGAGATCCTGAATCTCAGTCAAGTGGAACAGGCAAATATCAACATCAGAACCTCCCACATTCCTGGGCATAGCCAGGGGAGTCCAGACTACATCTGAGAGCCACCATGTGCTTCAGCAAAGCCCTGGAAGACAAGCATCCTCCAGCAGTCAAATATGCTTCAGTGTAGGCTAGGGGACATATAGACACACCCCAACAACTTCAGCAACACCAGACATTACCACTAAGACCTCAGCTCAGCACTAAGTAAGCTGCCTGATCCCTATGGCCTCCAACAGTGCCAGTTATCTCCCTCACACCCTCCCTCAATTCAGCCCCAGACTGAGGGTTCCCTGGGGGCCTCAAGGCAACATCAGTGAAGCACCAAGTAAACAGTCAGGGCCTGCAGACAATGGAACAAGAAGTCTGAGGCAGTGTTCCTTCTGGTAGTTGAGATCAAATTTAAAAGAAAGGAAAAAGGCCAAAAAGAAGAAAAAAGATGAGCAAACAAAAACAACAAGACAAAAGAATCTGACCATAGAAAGTTATTATGGTGTCAGAAAAGACCAAGATACAAAATCAGAAGAGGACACCAATGTCAAAACACCTCTTGCAAAACCCCAAAGAAAAATGAGAAATGGTCTCAAGTCCAGAAAGAACTCACAGAAAAGCTCAAAAAGGGGTATCATATAAGAGTGCTACAAGATAAATTCAGGAAAAAATGAGAGTGATCCAAGAGAATTATGAAAAAAAAAGAGTCAAGAATTAGAAAATTAAAAAAGTAGAACTGGTCCAATAGAAAAGAAGATACAAAAATCCACCAAAGAAAACAACTCCTTAAAGAGTACAGTTGTTAAATGTAAAAGAAAATGTGAAAGCTAACTGAGAACAACATCTTAAAAGTGAGAATTGGGCAAATGACAGTTAATGACTATGAGATATCAAGAATCAAACAAATTCAAAAGAATGAAAAAATGGAAGAAAATATAAATACTTCATAGGAAAAACACCTGACCTGGAAAATTGATCCAAGGGAAACAATATCAGAATCATTGCTCTACCTGAAAGCTATAATGAAAAGGAGGACCTGGACAGCATCTTTCAAGATGTCCTGGAACCAGAGGACAAAACAGGTATCATATGAATCAATCCGCCAATCACCTCAAGTAAAAGATACCAAAATAAAAACTCTAAGGAACATTATAGTCAAATTTCAGAACTATTGGGTCAAGGAAAATAATACTACGAGTAGCCTCAAAGAAACAATTCAGGTATCAGGGAGTCACAATCAGGATTATACAGGACTTGGCAGCTTAAACTATAAAGGATCTGTTGTCATGGAGCATGATATTCTGGAGGGCAAAGAAGCTAGGACTGCTACCAAGAATCAGATATGCAGAAAAATGAAGCATAATAGTAATTCAAGGGAAAAAAATCATCATTTAATGAAATATAAGGATTTCAGGGCTTCATAGGAAGAAAACTGGAACTAAAGCAAAAAACATGACTTCCAGTATCAAGACCCAAGTGAAGTATAAACAAGTAAAAAGGGCAAAAAAAACCCAACCCAAAACCAAACCATCATCCTTACATGGGAAGATGATGCTTGTAATTCTTAAAAATTGTATCACTAATATTACAGGTAGAAGGAATATACACAGAGTGTGAGAGTACAAGGTGAATTTGAGGGAATGAAATAAAATTAAGGGATGAGAAAGAGGAGTACAATGGATATAGAAGGAAAAGAGTGATATAATGGGGTAAATGGAGTAAATTATTTCACTTGAAAAGGTGAGAAAGGCTTACAAGAGTGGAGGGCAACAATGGAGAGCTTCTTTCACAATTGTGACTAATATGGAAATGTGTTTTACATGATAGCAAAGGTATAAAGTATATCAAAGTGCTTTTCATTTACAGAAATGGGGAGGGTAGGGAGGGAAGGAAATAATTTGGAACTCAAATCTTATAAACATGAATGCTGAACTTTTTCTTGATATGTGATTAGATAAAAAATAAAGTATTATTTAAAAAATAAAGTTAATTTTTAAATGTCAGCTTTGAATGTCACTATCCATCACTTGGAATAATCAAGAAGGTATTCCAATTCTAATGAATCATTGTAATTAACCATTTCACATATATGTAAATTCATACTCTAGATTATTTTTGGGAGAAAAACTTGTAAATTATTTTTTTGGCAAATTGCGCTGGAATTTCTTATATTATAATTTCATATAAGTATCACAAGTGCAACAGAATTTTGGTCTCAGGAATCAATGCAAAAAAGCAGCAATATAGCATATTATTATGGACTAGTGGAGGCAGAAACATAATGGGAAAATATAAATATTTCAGTTTTTTAAAAACAATATACATAGAATGTCATATTTGGTTGATGTTAATTTTGTTTAAATGGCTATTTCTGATGAACTGTTTTTCTCCCTCTTTTGTATTTTGTGTTAAGAGGAATGGTTTTGAGTTTGGAGAAAAAAATACAGTGGGAAATAAAGGTAATAGAAATTAAAAAGATCAATAAATTTTAAAAAATAATATAGCATGTGTCTGAAACAATTATTTAAAGAAAATCATAACAGTATCACAAACGTGCTTTAAGTTTGAGGCTTCTACTACTAAATTTAATGTTACTACTAAAACAAAAGCATGAAATACTTTGAAAATTTACAAGATTTTAAAATTGAGTTCTGTTCCTTTTGTAGTTCCTGTTGTTAAGGAAGTTTCACTTTTTCAAGGAAGTAGAAAATATGATCACATCAATTTCTAGCAAATTGTTTTAATTAATTTTTTTAAATAAAAGTCATACTTTTATTCACTAAAGATATATATCTTGGGAATTTTCCAGAATTTGGAAAACTTTTCCTCATTAAGAAAAAAAAATTCTCTAATAATGTCAAAAGAAATCATTGTGGATTTAAATTCCCAGTAGTTGTGGCTTCCTCTGACCCCAGATGTTTCTAATGATTTGTCAACAAAGCTTGTGTCTTAAAGCTGACACAAGAAATGGTTACTTTTATTAAAAAAGAGCACTTTGTTTATAAAATAAAGATGTATTTCCATATTATCTTTCTGGTAAATTGGGAATTTCTTCCATTGGTTTATGTTAGAAGAAATATATCTCTCCTTTGTTCTTCCTGAAAACTTGAGGGTTTAACCTTCAGTTGGATTTGCAAAATGAATAGATCTATAACTAACATTATCCCTTAACTAGGATTCGGGGGCATTAATTCATCTGTGACTTCTGGAGATAAGCCAGAGGGCTAGGTTCATTAGAAAGGATTAATCTCATTTCAAGCAATGAAAACACTCGAAAGAGTGACAATTAGTTGAGTGCAGAAGAAGCTCAGTTCTGGTCTGCCAAGCTAAGGAGAGCTGTATATTTTGAATCATATTATATTCCCAAGTCCATTAAGTCACAAAAGAACACACGTTGCCAAAAACAGCAGCAGGTCTAACCAGAGGCTCCATGGATTTTAAACATTAGCAAGTTTTCACCAGTAGCAAAGTAGATGTAAGGTAAAGAGGAGCTACTTGCAATGAAGATAGAGTGACTAGAAACTGAAAATGTATGAATCTCTGTAAAACCAAGTGAGGGTTGGGTGGAATAAGAAGAATGAGGAAAACAAAGGGAAGTATTCTTATCTAATACAAGAACAATCCCTTATTAGAAATAAAGCATCTTCAAACTGGCCAGGCTCTTGAGACTCATACATTCTAATGGTTTCCTATATAGTTTGTTCCATGTCCCTGGTTTTACCATAACAAAAAATACGTTGTGAACCCCCCGACGGAAATTTAATATGCTACTCATGATATGCTACAATTATTTATGGATCATTCTTCAGTAATTTCAGTCCTGTCTGACACTTTGTTATTCCACTTGGTGTTTTCTTGGGAAGGATACTGGAATGGTTTGCCATTTCCTTGTCCAGATCATTTTACAGATGAGGATCTGAGAAAAATAGAGTAAAATGACTTGCCCAGAGTCACGCAGCTACTTTGTGTCTGAGGCCACATTTGAACTCAGGTTTTCCTGACTCTGAGCTCTATGCACTGTGTCACCTAACTGCTCCTACTTACTGATTAAAGAACCATTAAAGAATTTTTAGCACAAATCCCTTCAACTATCATTGGGGATTCTTAAGGGATTCAAGAACCAATACATGGGAACCACTGATCTAGAATAACCTCCTCACTTTACAGGTGAGGTCACTGAGCAGCTCAGAGAGCAGAAGAAATTTGCCCAGGATAGCACAGCTAATTAGAAGTCAAGACAAGAACTCATGTCAAGTCTAACCAATAAGCATTTATTAAGAACCTACTATGTGTCAGGTACTGTGCTGAGAGGTAGTGATACAAAGAAAAAGCTCCTGCTCTCAAAGGCTCAGTTTAATGGGAAGGAGAATACAATATACAAACACTATGGACAAACATGCTATATAAAACATAAATGGAAGATAATCAAAAGAATAAGGCAAGAGATAAAATAGAATTATAGGGGACTGGGAAAGGTTTCTCATTGAAGGTAGGATTTTAGTGATACTTGAAGGAAGACTGCTACTTCTCTATCTTCTTTGCTGGATCTTCAGCCAGGTCACTCAGGCTAACCATAGGTGCCTCACAGGACAGTGTCCTCAGTCGTCTTCTTCTCTCCCTCTATACACATCATCTTTCATGGATTCAACTATAATTTCTATACTTCTGATTCTCAAATTTACTTAGCCAGCCCTAACCCCTCTGCTGACCTCCAATATTCCATCTACCACTGTTTATTGGACATGTCAAACTGGATGTCCTCCAGATGTCTTAAACTCAATGTGTCCAAAAGTGACCTCAGTATCTTTCCTTCCAATTCCTCCCTCTTTCTAATTTTCTTATTATTGTTAAGAGCACCACTATCCACCCAGGTTCCAAATCCATGTGTCATCCTCAATTCCCCACTTTTTCTTATCTCCCATGTCCAATCTGTTGCCAAGTCCTGCCAATTTTACCTTCATAATATCTCTTGAGTACACCTCCTTCTCTCCTCTGACACAGCCAACATCATGGTGCAAGCCATCATCGCTTCACACCTGGACTACTACAAGAGCCTGCCTGCTTTTTGGTTTTCCTGCAATGAATCCTCCCTCACACTAGTTTTTGTCAACGTATGTTCCTAGGGCTCAGATTTTACAATGTTATATTCTCTACTCAGTAAACTCTAGCTACTACCTATCATCTCCAGGTTCAAATATAAAATCCTCGCTTGCCATTCAAACGACTTTATAACTCCTTTCTCCATTTTTCTAATCTTATATTTTATTCCCCCCTCTACTTACTTGCTCAAACTCAGGCACCTACTATGGGCAACTGAGTTGTCCTAGTTATCTCCCTACCCTGCAGGAAGATGCATATGACCTTCTATTCACAGCTCTGTATCATTCTATATCTATCTATATCTTCAAAGAGCTTACAGTCCAGATAAGACACATATATAAAAGCATAATTAATAACACAAGGTAGTATGGTGAGTAGCACAGACTATCACTGTTATAGCATTTCTGAGGATGGAGACTTCCCTATAGTTTTGATTGGTAAGCATTTTTGGGAGAGGCAAAACTTGAATGAATTTCAAAGGACTGATCAGATTGTGTGTTCATCCTTTGTTGCCAAAGAAGACCATGCCATCAGAGAAATGATGGCATGACTTGTACTTGACTTTGTTTTGAGTGAAGGAGGGCTGTACAGCTCACCAGACTCACTTCTCCTCCAGAACCATCTGAATCCAGTGACCAGATATCCATGAGAATGACTGCAGATGACCCAGGATGAGGCAATTGGGGTCAACTGACTTGCCCAAGGTCATACAGCTAGTGATCTCTCTCTTGGAATTCAGATAAGGAGAGGAAAAAGGAAGTATATGTAACTAGTTATTTTCACATTATGTCCTTCATTAGGATGCAAAGTCATCAAAGAGAGACTCTGCTTTTTGCCTTCCTTTGTACTGTTAGCCCTTTGGACACACAGTAATCACTTAATAAGCACTTCTTGTCCAAGCCACTGACAAACAGCTACAACATATCTGAATATAATATATGAAAGTATTTTGACAACTATAACTTGATGTACAAGGATTATAACTGCAATAAGGTATTATTATTAAGAATAATAAAGTCCAAAAGAGCATGACCATTAATGAGTGGATCTGAGGACTAGGTTTAGGGGAGGTAAACTGATATGTCAAGTCATACCTAAGAACTCTCTTTGGGAGACAAGCAGATGGAAGACAATGACTCTGCTAAATTCTTGAAGGCATTCTAGGGGGCTCTACAAGGAAACTGGACTCAAAGACCTAGATTTAGAGGAAATAACATTTGGAACAGGATACCAAAAGAATTATGGTTGGTAGGCTAAATTTGCATGCTAGGGATCTGTGGACTGTGTGAAATGTTTAAATATGCAGGTGTTATACCTTCTCATTTATATCTTGGCTAGTCTGCATTTATGTTGATGGGAGTGGCAGGAACAGGGAGAAAACAGTATAGGAAAAGTTACAGAAATAGGTATACATGCAGAATATAAAAGGCACATGGAGAAAGCTAGTTTTATTGATGTGGTAATTCATGAAAAGAAGTAGAATGTAAGATTGGAATAGTAGAAGAAGAAATGATGAAGAGCCCTGAATGCTATGCTAGGGAGTCTGAACTTTATTTGATAAGCTATGGAGATCCATTGAAGATTTAGGAGGAGTGGAATAAATCAATCAAATCAGTATTTTAGAAAAATAAATCCATTAGTTATGTGTAATACTAACTGTAGGACAGGAGAAAGTTAAAGCGGAGACCAAATTGTCATTTTATACCCATTCATGTACCAGGAGAATATTCCAGCTAAGGCTGAGAGTAAATGGCAGCACTTGCTCTGTATAGACCATCTCATGGAGGATGGTATCCTCTAGTAGAAAGTCATTCTGATCTGTCCCAATTCTTGCCTTGTAATCTGATCTACAACTGCTCTGGGAAAACACCTAACGGATGTATTTAACAAGTGTGCTAAGGTCCATATGACACTTATCACTGGGTATATCAACATTTCCTGACAGGACAGTATATCTCAGAAGCACTCCAGGCACCACAAGAAACATGGTAGTTAGGGTTTTCAGGCTTATCTTTTATCTCCATGACCACTTGTAGTTGTCAAGTTCAGGGATGATGCAGAAGATATATACTATGTTCAATGTGATTAAAGGTCTCTGTAAGCCAGTGGAAAGTAAAGAATGCCCTAGGCCTGTCTGGGAATATCTACCAAACCCTTCCCTACATAGAAAAGGAGCACTTGGCTGGGATTTCATTGTTCATTTCATGGAGATTTCTCCTTGCCAGTCAGAAGAGTGGTATACTCTTTCTTGGATACATATAAGCTTTAGTTCTTTTACAAAGGTCATTTTTTCTACTCCTCACAGGTAGGAATTTCAGGGCAAGATCCAATCCTCCATTATAATGAGGTAGGTATTTGTTTAATGAAGAAAACCAAAGAAATTTAGCCCCTATAAAAGAAGTATGCATTTTCTTTAAATACTCATTAACTTTTAAGATAGGAGATGAATTTTCCTCTTTGCTCATATTTTGTTTCAATTTTTTGACCTTAATGCAACCTCAAATCCTCTCCAGAATTTGAATCAATGATTAGAAATTAAACTGAAATTCATTGTGATTATGATTTATTTTTAAAGAGCTGGTTGTGAGTAAAGCATGATTATCTTCATGCTAGGAGGGATCTTCAGAGATCATCGAGCATAATTCCTTAATTTTATAAATGTGGAAACTGAAGTTAGAGTTATAAAGTGACTTGTCCAAGGTCACACAACTATGCTAAAATGAGACCTTAAATCGGAATATACCTTAGCTTAGTAGCTCAAGGACAACCACTTTATTTAATGAGCCCAAGAAATGCTTTGAATGTCTCCTCTAATGGACTAGTCACACGAAAGATGCTTCAACAAAACAGATTTCTTCCTGCCCTCCTTCCCCAAATCACTGCCAAAGAACTCCATGTAATTTCATGGGGTTTTTGCCATAATCATTGCTCTGTGGGCTACTGGCCGATTCCATAGATGTTAGCAGTGCTCTTTGTGAGAGTTCACTCTGTTCTCTTACAGTGTCTTCTGGAAATTATCAAAGTCCTCCATGAGGAAAAATTCCCTCAAGGGAAGCAAAAATACAAAAGTATGGCATACTGGATATGTTTAGAAAAGGGGAAAAGAGGAATGCATTAAGTCCTGAAAGCCAAAAACAAGCAAAAATGGCTGACATGGTCAGTTATTCCTGTGGGTGCTCTGGGCTGACTTTTCTCACCACAAGTGATATGGGGACTTACTTATGTAGTATGATATAAGGGGCAATGGGAAGTTTCTTCTTCCTATATCTTCACCCAAATATACCAGGAATTATATTGTTAGAGTTATTCTTTCATGTTAAAGGCAGAATGTTGTAGCAGGAAGACAGATGGCTTTAGGTAATGTGACAAAAGGAAAGTCCAAGAGACAACATTTCTGGGTAGTTGATAATCAATTTATTAATTATGGTTAGCAAATAATTAATGGATTAAGATCAATGACTTTCATAAACCAAAGAGGAGCATTGGAAATCCCTGAATGCTTAAATACCCTTGGAAGAGTGGGTATTCCTGACAGGCAGAAATCAACTCTAAAGTTAAAAATTAAAGAGAGAATGAACATCTGTAATCATATCTGAAACACCTAAGTGACAGGGTGGCTGTATGGATCTAATGACATCATGTATTTAAAATGCTTTGCTAACTATAAAACCTCACATCAATGTCAGCTATTATTATATTAGGCATTGCTCCCTCTGTTCAGTACTTTTTAACCACTCCCTTCTGTTTCTAGAGGAATAATACAGAAACCTACTGATTCTAAATGGTTTATTGTGTTGTCTTCTTTTTATTGGCATGTTTTTGTTTTGTTTTTAGATTGATTTTCATCTCTGTGAAAGGACGATCGTATGATCTTTCTGTGTCACTATTGGGAAGGGTCTTGGCGTCAAGGGAGTAGGAAAAGAGTACCCCAATACTAGGTGAGTGAAGAAAGAGAAGAGGCAAAACCCATGACAAGCCTTCATAACATCTCCACTTTGCCTAGGCATCAGCCCCATGGGTTCTGCTGGTCTATTCCATTCTTTCTTTGCTATCAAGATAATAGTAAACCACACTTTAAACCCATATATATTGACAGAAAAGAGAAGATTCCAATAACAAAACGTTAAGCACTATCTCAATAAGTTGTTCTAAGTAACATCAGGATGCATGATTTTATTCAATACAATCAACTCCAAACTTAACTCACTAACTCCAAAGCAAGTTAAGTTAGCATTTATTAGCATGTACTAGGTCCTAGGCACTGCGTTAAGGGATGGGGATACAAGGAAAGCACCCCCTCCATTCTCCTCTAAAGAAAAACAATCCCTTCTCCCAAGAAAAACACACCATAATGGAAACTTAAAGAAACACATACAAACAAGATAAGCTAGAGATAATCTTAGAAAGAAGAGACTAGAATTAAAGACTATCAGGAAAAAGATTCTTGCAAAAAGTTTGATTTCAGTTGGAACCTGAGGGAAATCAGAGAGCCCAGGAGACTGAGATGAGAATGGCAGAAATTCCAGACATAGGGAATAGCCAAGAAGAATGCCTGATATAGGGAGATGGTGTTTGAGGAACAGCAAAGATACTGTGACTGCATCATAGAGTAAATAGGAGGGAAGGAGATATAGAAAGAAGTACAATGTAGAAAAGGGCTAAGTGATAAAAGACTTTAGAATTCTAATGGAGAATTTGGAAGCAACTAAGAAGTAGCATGAGTATTCCTAAACTCTTGGGAGATCAGTTTAACAGCTGAGTGGAAAAGGGACTGGAATTGGAATGCTCAAGAAAGACCAACCAGAAAGCATGAGATAATGAGGGCCTTCAACCAGGTAATGACAGTGTCAGAGGAGACAAGTAAAATTGAGAGGCCATAGCAACAGATTGAACATGGGGTCAGAGGAAGTGGGGAACCAAAATTTATATCTAGGTTTGGAGCCTGAATGAAATGGGAGGATGGTGAGACCCTCAGCTATTATTGGGAATTTAGGGAAAGAGAATAGTTTAGGTGAAAGGTGATGAGTTCAGCTTGGGGCATGTTAAGTTTCAGATGTTCAAGGAACACAGAGTTTGAGATGTCTACTAGGTGGTTGCAGATGCAAGACTGGAGATCAGTAGAAAGGTTAGGGATGAACAAAAATGTCTGAGACTCATCAGCATAGAAATGATAACTGAATCTATGGAAGATGATGAAGTCACCAAGTGAAATAATGTAAAAGGAGAAGAGGGGCTAGGACAACACGTTGTGGGATACCCATAACTAGCACGCATGACATGGAGAGAGATACAGTAAAAGAGACTGAGAAAGGTGTGAGGAAGGAGAGAACAAGGTCAGGAAAACCTAGAGAGTACAGAGAACTATAGAGAAGTGGGGGATTCCTACAGTGTCAAAGGTAGCAGAGAAGTCAGAAAGGAAGCAGAGTGAGAAAAGGCCATCATTTTCCTAATCTTGACTTGCCTCATGAACTCATCAGAGAATAAAAGGGTGTGAGATCTCTTTTCTTTCTCCTTCATCTCTCAAGTTTTGGCAAACATCCATTTTTCTCTTGCTACCTCTATGACAGTAAGTTTAATTTGATACCATGTTGTTTATGGAGGTCCTATAGACCCAGAATATGCTCAGCATTTTAGTGTATAAAAAAGGAGGAAGAAGGAACCTAGCTACCCACCCAGTTTACAATCTTGATGGCATATTCACTTAGTTGATAAATGCATTTGGCCTAATAAAGCCCAAGTTGTTATAATGAGCTTATGCTAGGTAACAGAATCATAAATCCAGTGCTAAAAGGGACCTCAAAGGCCATTAGTCCAGTCACCTAATTTTACCAAGAGAGGTTAAGTGACTTTCCCAAAGTTACATAAGCAGTAAATGACAAAGGTAATATTGAAACCAGGTTCTCTGACTCCAAATTCTATGCTCTTTCTCTATGCAACTAGTGGTACACAATAAGGACATGGATTGTTATTTTTACTTTCATAACGAACTTATCCCAGGAGTTTCATAATATACATTATTGGCTACCTCTGACTTAAGATCCCTATATATTCCTATGCATCCAGAAGACAATGAATATATGTTAGGAGTAACACTACCCTGCAAGGGTCCATTGTTGTCCTCTAGCAGTCAGGAAAATCTTGCATCAAATTTGCATTCATTCAACAAATGTTTATTAAGTATATACTTTGGGTCCAACACTGTGATAAGTACAATGCTTGACATAATTTTGATGTAAGACAAAACTCTAGACCAATAGACACTAGAACAATAGAAGGGGGATTTTTAAAAATGAACACAAATTGCTCTAATACGTGTTATATGAAGAGTGCCTCAAAGAGCCATGTGATGAACACCAATGGGGGAGGTTGGGTTCAGACTGCAATCATCACCTATGTCCATACTTATTCTTCAAGAGCCATCAAAGCTTCTGGATAGTAAGGACCATGTCTTATATTTTGTTTTCATTACAGTGCCTAGCACAGGGTTCTGCCTTCATGTAATGGTAATTTAAATGGAAAAATCTTTCCCATTTGTTAGATATTGCCTTGGAGATACGCTTTAGCAAATGTTTATCAAATGAATGGCTGACACAAAAGTGTTGTTATGTAAGAAGTGAGATAAGATCATTCATGACTAGCTTTGCTATTGATCACTGATCTTAGAAAGAAAAGTATTATCCCTGCCTTTCAGTGTGATAATGTGGTGAGATTATTAGATAGAAATCTGGACTCTTGATGAGTCTTCTAGCACTGGAATAGTCTCACTGGATAGATCTCTCCAGTTCCTTAATTTGTGTATCGTTGTAGTCTGATGAGCAATGACTTAATGCTCCAAATTATTTTGGGAGATTTTGATAAATGGTTTTAAGCAAGTGGAGAATATTGCAAATGACAAAAGCAAAACCTGATGCCAATAAACCAATAAACTTTCTCTGCTGTATCTTTCAAAAGGACAAAGCCCTGGGCTCTTCCCGAAAACAAAATCATCATTAACCTTTGTGTTTAAGATCCACAAAGGAAAGGAATACTGGGGAGTTTGCAGGTTTCACAAGGGAGCATAGTAAGGGATCAATATGGAAACAGGGGCAGCACACCTATGGGGACAGAGGACCCATGTATTGGTCCATGACCTTCAACTTTGGTCTTTTGTCTTAAGGTAACTAACAATTTTTCAGAACTCCCTTTTTTAAAAAAAAATCTAAAATGTCGGACATTATAACTTATAATTATAATGAACACTTACATAGCCCTTTAAGTTTTAAAAAGCACTTTACATATATTATTTCATTTGATCCTCAAATCAAATCAGTCATGTAGGTTCTATTTTCTCCATTTTACAGTTGAAGAAACTAAGACCAAGAGAAGTCACTTGCCCAGTGATCTCTAAGTCCCTGAGCCTCAGCTCTCACATGTGCATGCTCAGTTCAGGATGCTCTCACATGAGGCCCTTTCTGACCTCCTCAGCATTAGAAACTTCCCTTAAATTACAGTGCTTGTAATTAAACAAGCCCTTTTGTAAGCCCTTTGAGACAGGCATTGTAGATGCAAAATTAAAAATAGTCTCTGTTCTCAAGAAGTTGATGTTGAATTCACAGGCAATATACATAAATACAAACATGCATACATGTGTATATGCATGCACACATATGTATGTAATGTGTTACATGTAATATGTAATATGTATATTACATATAAATGTATATGAATAAAATATATACAGAATAAGAATCAGGAAGGTAGTTTTAGGAGATGAGAGATGAGGAAAACCCTTAGAATGGCCGTGACAATTTAGCTGAAGGAAACCAGGCATTCGAAGAGGCAGAGATGAGTACATCTAAGTCAAGGATAGCCTGTAGAATGACACAAAAATGGGAAGATGAGTGTCATACATAAGAAATAGCATGAAGGCCAGTTTGATTGGACCAAAGAATACATGAAGGAGAGTCACATATGTTTAATAAGACTGGAAAGATTGTTTGTAAGAACTTCATAAAGGGCTTTAAAAGTCAAGAGAGGAATTTTTGTTTTATACTGGAGGTACCACAGGTATTTATTAAGCAGGAACTTAGCATAGTTAGATACATGCTTTAGGAAGATCACTTTCCCAGCTTCTGAATTAGAGAAGACAAGAGACAATGTAAAGAGATTGTTGGGAGGATATTAAAGTAGTTCAAGTTAAAGCTTATAAGGGTTTGAATTTGGCTGGTCCTCATGTAAATAAAGAGAATGATAGATGTGAGAGAGGTGTAGGCAGAATTAGTGAGATGTTGTCAATGAGTAGTTATATGAAGAGTGATAATTGAGGGTAATTTTGACCTGTAAATCTGGTTGAAAGGAAAGATGATGACCTAGACAGGAATAAGGAAGTCAGGAAGAGTGGTGGATTAGGTGTTAAAAATGATGAGTTCTCTTTTGGGCATGTTCAGTTTGAACATATTTTGTATTTACTTATATGGATGCCTCTCATATTACATATCAACTTTTCTGTTTAGTATTTATTGCTTTTCACAACCTGGCTCTGCCATACTTACCTACTTACTGTTCATCACACAGGATACTTTATCTGCCATCTCTATGGCTTTTGCATTGACTTTCTCTCATGCCTTGAGGGTTTTCATCCCTATTTCTTAGAATTTGGGACCTCCTTCAAAACTCCCCTCAAATTCTGTCCTCTGCAGGAGGCTTTCCTCAATTCCCCCAGTGGCTAGTTGGTTTTTGAAACCCTAGAAGGTTAACTATTTTTCCTACTCTATATCTTGTATATACCTTTCCAGATGCATATGTTACCCACCCACACTTCATAGAATTTGAGCTCTTTGAGGGCAGGGACTATTTTGTTTTGTTTTGCAACCAGGACAGTAACTAGCACACAATAAGCACCTAATAAGTGCTTTCTGAATCAAAATATTTTGTCAATCACCTTCATCCTGAGCTCCCATTAAAAATTTATACCCTAGATAACTTCTTCTACTAAAACCATTTTCTATTTTTATACTAAATCTTTCCTATTTAATTTTAAATCTTTCCCTTTTGGACTGTATTCAGAGGCAATAAAGAATAGCTGATTCTCATTTCGAACAAAATACTACTCAAAGAAAATAGTTAACGTGTTCCAGCAATCTTTTCTCCTCTTAATATTTGGTGACTCTGGGTCAATCTAACGCTCCCAAACAACATGAATGTGATGACCCATTCAAATATCTGTCCCCAAAGTGCTGATATTACCTACCCTGCCTATCATTGTGACCTTTGGTGTCTGCAAGAGGGAGGGAGAAGGAGACCGTTGGATTCTCTCTGGCAGTAAATTCTGATTCCCTATTGTCTCTGCTTACCATGGTACACATAGAAAATACTATTGAAGAGTCATAGGGCAGATGTTGAAATGGGTCAGTCCTACCACAGGGGTCATGTGATAGACCCAAGTTTATCTGGAGTCATCACTGCATTCTCTGGAATGAAACCCTACTTCCCTGTCACCAGCAGTCACCAGGTACCAAATACTTAAATATTTCTTTATACAACCTACGTTCTACACTTCAGTTTGTTCTTTTGAATATATCCTTCAAAGGTCTATATCTCTATAATTTAAGGGAGATCTCTAATAGTGAGGAGGTCAGAAAAGGGACTCAGTGGGAGCATGTTGAACTGAGGGTGTCAGATAAGCAGAACAAAAATACAGCCAGAAAAATGCTCCAGTGATGGCTTGTGGCCGGTTATACCAGCATAGAATAAACATTCAAAAATACAGAATCACAATGCTCAGTGTTGGACAGGACCTCAATATCCATCTAGTCCAAAAGATCCTCCAACAAGGTTCCCTTCTATAACATACTCTATAACATGCTCTATAGGATTTGACTTGAAGACCTCTAGTGAGTGGGAATATACTACCTCAAGGACAACCCATCCCACTTTGGGCTAACTCTAATTCTTGGGAAGCTTTACCCAACACCAACCTAAATTTGCCTCTCTGCCACATAACAACAGGAACAGGAACTAACCATGATTACTCTGGAAGAAATGCAAAATGTTTTACATCTAATATCCCATTTTAGTATCTACGTATGGTTCCTAGTCTCCCTTCTGGGGCCAAGCAAAACAATTCTAAATGTCTACAGAAGACAGTCCTTCAAACACTTTGGACTTTCACTTCAAACACTTAAGGACAGCCAAAATGACTTGCTCTTTCCCAACCTTCCCTCCAAGACTTCTGTTTTTCAGAGTATGCATTCCCAATTTCTTCATCAGTCTCATATAGGGTGATCTTGAGGTCCCATTCAACACATTCTTTAAACAACTATACATTCAATGACTTACCTTATGCATAGCATTATGTACTCATGCTATATGCTCCAGACTCTGATGTTAGGAAATGGTTTTCTCCATTTTACCCTGTCAAAACCATACCAGTTTTTTTTTCTTATTCCTCCAATGCCCTGAAATTTAGACAGTTCTAATCTAATAAGTTAATTAATGGCTAATGATACCTTTCTGTGGTTTTCCTCCTAGATTATAATGGTCAATAGGCAATAAGAAGACTGAGGAGAGGGAAGCTAGTGGTTTTAGTACCCTTCAAATAATATTACATGGTGGTAATAGTTTCCATCGAGAGGCAAAAGTAGCCCTATTTAGGAAGAATAGGGAAATTAAAAGTAATTGGACTGTTAACAGAGAGCGTTGACAGAAACAAGCAAACCAGAGATTCAAGTTACAACTCATCAAGTGGCATTCCATGTTTATCTTGGGAAGTTGTCTATCTAAATTGTGAGTTGAAAAAGCCTCATGTAAGTGTCAAGTACTGCTGCTATTAGCAATAGAGAAGCCAGTTGCTTTTATCACCTTCCCGGATCATCTCTTTTCTCAGTCTTCTGAAAAAGCGGCATAAGCAGTTTTCACTGAATAATGGTCATAAAATGGAGTATCAGGGAGAATCACATATACAGAAACAGAAATCAACATAGCAAGGCTTTCTTGTCACCTCACCAATACCTGATCTGGGCATGTTGAGGAATGAAGTAGTTAAAAGGACAGCATGGAGCAACATCAAGGCACTCACCCTCCACCCTCTAAGAAGTTGTATTATTAAAGCTAAACCTTTGGAAAATCACTTCCAAAGAACTGAGCTGCTTTTTTCCCCCTGAAGAGAAATTGCGAAGTGAAAACCATTTAAACTCTAGTCACCCATGTAGCCCCCAACCATGCACTAGTGAGGAAGCAATAAATTCAGTGCCCAAATACATAGAAATAAGCTACACTGTCTTGCTGATACAGAATGTTAAAGCTATATGCATTGTTTTAATTGAAAATCCAAAAGTGAGAATTGGGTATCTTGGACATATTTAGCTTCTGGGTGCAACAGTTGTTCTTGTTTGTGAAATGGAATAAAGATAATAGTATAACATACACCTGTGTGTATGTATATGTTTTACCCATTTATAAAATGAAGTTCTTTGTTGCTCACACTTTCCCCTTTGGTTATGTTTCTCTACTCTTAGAAATATGAATAATTACTATACGTTGTCTAGCATGAAGACTGAAACCCCAAAGAATGAATTCCCTTACACATAAAGGTATCGATATAAAATAAGAGAGCACTGAACAAAAGCCAGAATTTATCTACCCGAATGACTGCTCTTTCAAAATAGTGACCATGGTGGGCTGCACAGTCATTCAAACGAAATTCCTCCTGCTAAGAATACTTTGAGGACTCTTATTTTGAAATTATCTTCATAGTCACTTAATATTCCATAAAGAAATCCAGCCTCATTACTTGGTGGTCACATCCATTTCTGAAATATTGTTGAGAATGATCATCTACCACATTTATTAGACTTTCCTCCAAATTACTTTGTAATATTTCCCCAAATTAAATCCAGCTGAAGGTATTCAATTTGACAAATATTTGTTAAATGCATACTATCTATATCTATTAGTTATTGGCAATAAAAATATGAAACAAGATTCAGTTAGCCTCAAATATTTTGAAATCTAAAGTGAAGGCTAAGATGTGCCCAAGTGATTATAATATAAAGCATAATTTGATTAAGCACAGAAAAGATATAGAAAACATTATGATAAATTTGAAGAGGAAGAGATAATTTTTAGATGGGGAAATCAATCAACATTAGTGAAATGCCTGCTATGTTTTAGGCACTGTATTGGGATTACAAAGATACCAATAAACCAGGGGCTATCTCTCAAGAAACCTGCATTCCTTGAGGGGAGGTAACATGTACAGAGATCATGAAAGTCTTTTAAAAAATAAATATTTTATTTTTTCCAATTACATGTAAAAACAATGTTGAACAGTCTTTTTTTTTTTAAAAGTTGAGTTTCAAATTTTCTACCTTCTCCCTTCCCTTCTCTTTGAGAAGGAAAGGAACTTGACATAGTTGATACATGTGCAGCAATATAAAAGATACTTCCATATTAGTCATATTGCAAATGAATATACAGACCAAAGAAAAAAAGAAAAAATCAAGATAAAAAAGTATGCTTCTCCCTGCATTCAGAATCCATCAGTTCCTTCTGGATAGCATTTTTCATCATAAGTCCTTCAGAATTGTCTTCGATCATTGTATTGCAGACAATAGCTAAAACATTGATAGGTGATCATCAACATATATAATGTTCTCCTGGTTCTGCTCACTTCACTTTCCATCAGTTTTTTCCAGGTTTTTCTGAAGTCATCCTGCTTGTCATTTCTTATAGAACAATAGCATTCCATCGCAATCATTAACCACAACTCAGTCACCATTCCCCAGTTGTTGGATATCCTCTCCTTTTCCAATTCTTTGCCACAACAAAAAGAAGTGCCATATTTTTGTACATAGTGCAATATTTTTGTACATAGAGTCCTTTTTTATTTTTAATATTTAATCTCTTTGGGATACAGACCTAGTAATGGTGTTGCTGAGTCAAAGGGTCATATGGACAGTTTTGTAGTTCTTTGATCATAGCTCCAAATTGTTCTCCAGAATGGCTGGATCAGTTCACAACTCCAACAATAGTGCATTAGTGTTGAAGGAAAGCTTAATGGTTGGGGTAGCACCTGAATCTTGAGGGAAAGGAAAGGGTTTCAATAGGCAGAGATTGATGAGTGGTAGGATAGTCTACCATTGATCACATGCACACACACATACACATGCTTACACTGAAGACAATGAAATATGAAAAATTTGAAAGCAATGGAGCATTGTTGGAATATGCAAGTTATATCCCAAGGTGACTTTTGAATTGGACAGCACACAGTTACAATGTTAAATATTTATTTAGAAATCTATTTCATTAATTTATCATCATACTATGTATATATTTCAGGGAAGTTAACATGAATGAGATCTGGAGACAAAATAGTGGAATAAACATTAGAAATTTGCAGTTCCCTATCCCATTCTCATGAAAGATGATTCCCACACAGAAAGATAGAGTCGTATTTAGTAGGTGAATCCATTCTCCACCTTCAACTTCCCACTGCCACTGAAGAGAATCCCACATAATCCAAAATATCAGAGAGTCAGAATATAAGAGAGAAAAGGGGAGAAGAGAAAGGAAAATGAAAAGGAAGAAAAAGAGAGAAAAGTGAAGGAAGAAGAGGTAATTTGATCTTTGATTCAAATCTATTTTGTTCCACCATACTGGGAATTAATTAGGAGAAAAAGTAACAAGTAGGCATTATGCCTCAATAAATGTAATTTTTCCTCTCTTATCTCAACTGACCACACCATTTCCTACAGGATATTCAATGATATAGAAATGGAAATAATCCGAGTACCTAACTACTCTAGTGAGAGAGAGACCATTTCTATCAACTGTCCAATTCCAAAGTCCATTGAATGAGTACCAGGTCACTCCTTTACATCCAACTTCACTCTAACCCCATTTATGAAAAGGAAAGAGAAAAAAAAATCCTGCAAATAAATTCTCTGGCCTTTAAGCTCATAGTCAGCATGTTCTATGATATTTAAATAGTACCAAAAATCTTAGAAATATAATATTGCCATCATTCTCTTACCCTTATTGACCATCAATAATAAAGCATTGAAATGAGTATAAACTTAGCCAAAATCCTTTAACTAACTCTGAAATATTTGGTATTTAGCTTTTGCCATTGGAATTCCTTCCCTCAGAGAATTTTCAAACTCATCACAAGGGATGAGCGAATATGTTCCAATAGCACCTTCTCTTCCAGGCATTTAAACATCATTCTATGAAGGCAGGGGCATGAGATATGCAATATACAGCAAGTTCTTTTCAAAGTGCAGATGAAGCATTCCTGACAGCGTTCACAGGTGCTGAGCTCAGGCACTGATGGCAGAGAGGGTGTATTTCTACTTACTCCACAGGATGTAAGCCAGATACTAAGGGTGTGCAGATCAAGCACTCAGATCTGGCAATATGTTTGTATGGAGCAGTGCCAGGTGAATAGCATTTTACCTGTGTGATCTGCTTTAGGCAGGGGAAGCCAAGAAAATGAGCATCCCAATACACACCTAGGTCCTAAAAAACAGTATCAAGCCATGGGCCTAAAATAACTTCAGTATAAACTGTCTTTCTTTCTTGTCCATTAATAAGTATTTGTTGAGTGCTTTCCATGGGTAGGGTATGGTGATAGTTCTTTTTTCCCCAAAGGACCTTCGAGTACAGTTGGAGAACTAAGTCAAAAATGTTTTCCTAAAAAAATGAGAAATTTTCTTTGAGACTCTTAAAGCTTCTATTTCTTAACCAAATGATATACAAAATAATTTATGGGGGTAGGGGAGGGATAGAAGAATGCCAAGCTAGAACTCAGGAGATCTGAATTCCCGTCTTGGCTTTGCTACTAATCAATTATGTTTAGAATTTTAGATTTGAAAAAGGAACTCAGAAACCATATAGATTAGCTCTTCCTCATTTTATAGATGAATATTTCAGTAATTTCTTCTCTGAAAGACAAGCTTTGTTTGCTTCATTAAATTGTTGCATGCAACCTTAATTTAGCTGACGACAAAGAATTGCAGAACCATATACATAGGTAGTGCTTAAAGGGACCTCAGAGGCAATTTAATACAGTATTCTTATTTCAAAGATGAAGAAACTGAAGCCAAGGGAATCTGTGACTTGCCCAACACTACCTGCATAGCTGATGGTAGAGCTGAGACTAGAATACTTGTCTACCTGATTTCCATCACTCCTATTGCTTCGAGATCACACTGTATGTTGAAGAAATTTCACTGATGATATTATATGGAAAGGGCAAGAGCCACAACTAGAGTGAGATGCCCAAGGCTATGCCCCAGAGCACTGAAATTTAAAGGGTCTTCAGCTGGTAACAATAAAAATTGACCTTAGCACCTCATTAGCAAATAACATTACTTCAACTAGGAAGCTACTATATGGTCCACTCTGACTCCTTTGCCTAGGATACATTTTGTGGCTTGCCATTGTCTCCAGAATTGCTAGTAATAGCTCTGAGAAAGAAAGGAATCTCGGTCTACTAAAAAATGATATATTGTTCCTATAAGGCCATTTTTATATGAAGCAATTTCATAATGAAAAAGGTAGAAGTTTTGTGTAAAGGGAAAAAAATTAAGTCAATAATTAAAGCACACAAAGTATTGGTATTGTTATAGATGAACATCTTTTATGCCAGAAAGGCATTAACATTTGATATCTGACGTCCTTTCTGGGAACTTACATCTGCTGGTGTGAGGAAAGTCTGGAATGAGTGGTTGAACCAAGAGATTAAGCTAGCACCTCCATGCCCAGGTTAAAGATTCAAGGCTCCGACATAGAGAGAGTATGGGGGGACTTCAACACCTGTTACCAAAGCATTAAGAAGAGGTTTGGGAGACCAGGATTTTAGGAGGTTTTACCACTACTACCCTAGGTATATGAACTTGAATGACTTATTAACTTCCAGGTCTATTTCCTAATAATAATTCTTATCTATGTAATTCTTATATTTGAGAAATAATAGTTGCGAATACACCCTTTTAGACAACTGAAATAAATTAAAGGTTTAAAAAAACAATGCAAGTGATGCCACTAAATGGAGATATAAGCATGGCACTATTTATTCATATTTATTTCCAAAGGAAAACAAGTAATGTCTCCCAAATTATCTCATTTTTCTGCTGCAGGCTTGAGATAAACATTAAAAATTATATAAATAAAGATCTTCAAATAGTCAGTACATGAAAACTCTTCTAGTAAAAGATTAAAGAAACTAATTCTCTTCTAAGTTAAGATATACTTGGCCATGCAAAGACTCTGGAAGCTTATCAGGTTTGATGCCTTAAAATAGTATCTGAATAGCTCCTGCATTTGACAGGACATTAAAGAACTGCAAGATACAGTAATTCTTGCACTTGGCATAAATTGTTATAACCAAAAACTTGTTTTCGCCTCAAGATGTCATGGTGAAAGCTATGATTTATCACGACCCAGGGATTCAGCCAAGGCTTATAAACTATTAATATTACATAAGTAGGAAATGCATTATAGCAATACACTTTCTCCAGTGTCCTTTCATTGGTAGGACTGGGGATATAAGAAGCTACACTTGAATGTGGAGCCCTCCACAGATCCACTGGCAGACATTTGTGTGCCCACTATCATCTTCATTTGGTAAAACCAATGTTTCCTTCTCTTTAACACTGGGATAGAGACAAAGGGGTCCCTACCTGTCCAAAAGATCCATAACACTTTTCTCTTATTAAGCATTCATTTCCTTTTACCAGATACTTGCAAATTATATTCAGGGGTATTACAAAGATGACATTAATAAAATAGGGAAAAAGAAGGGGTGGCAAACATAAAAGAAAGAAAACAGCACCACAGTTTTCATTTTCCTCATTATCCAGACTGATCATCTAAGTGGTCTAAACAATCAATCAATTAATATTTAGTTAGTGCCTAGTCTTTGCATTATGACATTATAGAGATATACAAGATGAAGTTTACTAGTTGGAGAATCAGCCATATACATATAAAAAGGTTACCCACCATCCAAGGAAGTAGATGTCAAAAGAGTAATCTATACAGTGGGTATTGTAGGAGTTCAGAAGATGGTATAATTAGTAACTTCGTCCTGAAGGTCAAGAAAGGAGTAAGTAAGGACTAGAACTGGGGCTTAAAGAGCATATGGGATTCTAAAAGCCACTGACAGAAAAGTATAGAGAAGGTGGAAATAAAGGGCATTCCCAAAAGGAGAATGAGGTGAGTAGAATCTAGGAAAAGCATAGAAGTTGGCTTCATGGATTGTGAGGAGATAGTTTTGGCTAGGATTCATGTAGAACAATACCAAAAAATAAGATGGGAAAAACATACAATTAACTTTTGATGGGTTGTGCTGTCTTTTCTGCCTACTTGATAAACAAAGGTTGTAGAGCATAAGACTTTTTTTGTACATAAATTATAGCTCAGTCTTCAGTCTTTTGGCAAACTGAGGCATCCTGAGAGACATCATGGCAATAGAGACAATGAGCCAGTTTGGGAAGCAGGAAATGTTGAATTTAAGTTCCAGCACTAACACATACTGGCTATGTAACCCTGGGCAAGTCATTTACTTACTTACTGCCAAGTCATTTACCTACCTACTGCCAAGGAAACTTTCTAAGATTATGAAATTAAAGAAAAGTGCCAACCTACTTGGTAGAAAAAGTTTCCTCATCCAGTGAGTGCACGTTTCTAAGCCCTTTCTCCATCCATGGACAAACTCCTTCATTTCAGTTGAAGATCAGTGAATTACTCCCCATATATTTTTTCCCCTATATTCTTCTACATGAAGTCCATCACACTAAATATGAAAAGCTAGCCTAACCAATTTGAGAAGTCAACATTGGCACAAAACGTCTTCCTAGACTCTTGATTGAGTGGTAGAACTGATACTTCCCTGGAGAAAATCTGACTGAACTGCAAGGGGTTTCATTTCACAGAGGTCAGTTATAGGAGAAGGTCTGGGGGAAAGAAAATACTTAGCACATGAAGAGATGCCCCACACCCATCAGGGTAAAGGAGTTTTTGTTCCTAAATTTAACCACTTCTGTTCCACATGTCATGACTGCCAGAGATAGCTAACTAACCCTGTAAACATAAGCACAATTAGAGCCACTGCCCCCTCAATAACCAATGCAATTAAATGAGAACTGAATGAAGACTTGGGCAGTAGAAAGGTGCCTTCTTGCTTATGGATCTGAAGTCACAAAGTGAACTAATAGTGAAGATTAGAGTTCAGCTAGGGAGACAAGACAGAGAGACAGACATCCATATAATGTGATGTATTATGTACTTAAAAGAATGATACTATTTTGGAAAGAAAATTGCAATTATGCTAAGTAAGAGAATAAATTGTCTATGCTATTTGATCCAGAGATTCCACTGCTAACTATATACCCCAAGGAGGTCAAAGCCAAATGGAAAGGTTCCATATGTGATATTTAAAGCACCACTATCTGTGGCAGCAAAGTACTGGAAATAAAGCACGGAATGGCTAAACAAAACACAGCAAATGAATGTAAAAGAATATTAATTGGCCCTAAGAAATTATTAACCAAGAATTCAGAGAAGCATGAGGAAATAATATTTAGTTAGTGGCTACTCTTTACATTATGACATTATAGAGATGTGTATAAAGCACTGTGAAATTAAAAGAACCCAGAAAACAATATGCAGAATGACTACAACAGTGGGATGGAAAGGAATAACAAAAAGGAAGTGAATGCTGTGTGCTAGTGATGATCAAGTTCCTTTCAGAAGAGGAAGAAATGCTCTTACTATTTTTTTGATCCTGAGCAAGACATTTGACCTCCTTGGGCCACCATTTTCTCATGTGTAATGTGAGCAGTTGAACTAGATGGCCTCTGAGGTCCTTTCTAGCTCTGGATCTATCATCCCATGATCCTTAGATCCTCCCTTTCCTCCCTGTCTATTATATGAACCACAATTAATGCTGGCTAGGTTTGCTAAAGTGCTTCCTCTTCCCTTCCCTTTCTTTTCTTATGACAATAATGCATGGGTAACTGGGGAGGGGAAAGGAGAGGAATATATTTGCAAATAATAGTTATAAGAGAAAGAAAAGATAGCATTAGTTAAAATCAAATCAAATCAGTGGTACCAACAGTATTTCTTTTATCTTTTTTGCATAAGAGCTTGAGAAAATTAAATATCAAACTTTAATGGAATGGGGATCAGCTTTTTACACAATTCAAATCATCCCCTATACCAGGTCTACACAACACATGGCCCGCTTGTGCCCACCAAAGATTTTAGACAGCTGACATGTGACCCCAGGCAACCAACCATCACCAGTCATCACTAACCCATGGTTGATTGCCTTGGGTCATGTGGCAATTACCAAAGCTCTTTTTGGGGGAAACAGCCTGCAGGCTGTAATCTGTGCATGCCTGACCAAACTCTTCACGTATCTGATGGATACCTTAATGAAAAGAAAATTGAGTTCTGTTCCCTTCAGTTGAGAGTACAGTGAATTGTATTGGCAAAGGTATCGGACTAGGAGTCAAGAGCTCTGTGTTCTACCCTTCTCTTCCCACTATCTCACTGTAGGGTTTAGGCAATGTAATTAGCCTTTCTAATGCTTCACTTTCCCCTGTGTAAAATGATGAGATTATACTAGATTTTATATATATATATATATATATATATATATATATATATATATATATATATAAATATATAGTTTCTTCCTTTTGTAATATTGGATGCAATTTGATAAGCATTCATTTATTGCTCTCTGTGTGCAAGATGTAATTTATTCGCCACCTATTTAATTAGCACATTTTTGAGATTTTCTATCTGATGATCAAATAAACTTCCCACTAAATTCTCCATCAAACACTTTTAGGGCACTTTGATGTGGTCTTGAAGTGTCTGAAGAGTTTTCATATTTCAGTGGAAAGCCAAGTAAATAAATACCTTGAATTTGGATTAAACTGTGTTATTTGAAGGACGGCCCCATATTTTATCTCACCCAGGCTTAGATTTGCTTTTAGAGACATGTAGAATAGCTGTTATGATCCCTTATTTATAGGAAAAGGAGCTGAGATGCAAAGATATTCATTTAAATTTAATTAGCATTTACGTTCCTTTTGTGAGATGCTCATGTAGGACAGAGAAGTAAAATATAAAAAAAAGTATGTGAAAAGTATATTACATAAAACAAAATGCTAAGTAAAGATGGGGAGAAGACCTTATTGACTGGGTGGATTAGGGGGACTTCATGAAATAGGTGACATTGCAGTTGGGCTTGAGAAGTGAGTTAGGAGTTCAGCAAGCAAAGAAAGGAAGCAAGGGCCTTCCTAATATAGAATATAAACAAAGGATTGGAAGTGGGAAATCACAAGGTTTATTTTGGGGACAGGAAATAATCCAGTTTGCCTAGAGCTTAGAGCATATAGAGAGTAAAAGGAAGGAAAGAGGGTAGCATGGCACCAGAGTATGAAATAACTTAAATGGAGGTTAAACTTTCCTTAGTAGGCAGTAGTGAACAATTAAGACTTCCAATAAGACCATTCCTAAGGAATCCTGGACTAGAATGGGGAAGCAATGGAGATAGGAAGTATGGTTCAGAAACTGTTTCAACAGTCCAAATGGGTAGGAGTGAGAGCCTACACCAAGGTGGTAACAGTGGAACTACAAAAGAGGGGAAGTATGTGCAAGAGATTTCAGAGGTGAAATGCACAGAAATTAGTAACCAATTGGATACATAAAGAGAAGAATTGAAGCCAACACTAAGATTCTAAATGGAACAAGGGGAGAGCAGATGAATAGTGGAGCTGCAGAAGGAAATGGAAAAGTTTTAAAAAGGGTAACTTGCCCAGATTGGTGGAATATCTAGCATATAGCAAGCAAGTTATAAATAGTCACTTTTAAATTTTGAAATAGTTATGTGTTCTTGGATAAGTTACTTACTTTCAATAGGGGCAGCTAGGTGGTACAGTGGATAGAGCACCAGTGCAGAAGTCTGGTGAACCTGAGTTCAAATCTTACCTCAGACACTTGACACTCACTAGCTGTGTGACCTTGGGCAAGTCATTTAACCCCAACTGCCTCAGGCTGGATCATCTCCAGTCATCCTGATGAATATCTGGTCACTGGATTCAGATGGCTCTGGAGAAGTGAGGCTGGTGACCTGCACAGCCCTCACTCACTCAAAACAAAGTCAAGTGTAAGTCATGTCATTATTTCTCTGATGGCATGGTCTTCTTCGGCAACAAAGGATGAACACACACACACACACACACACACACACACATTTAGTCTCACTAGGCCTGAGTTTTTCTTCTCTGTGAAAAGACTGGACCAAGTACTTCCATCTTCTAAGATTATTTGGACTTACAGTTCCAACATCAAGCTCAGAGCCTGTGAGTTCTCACATCACTTACATGCCATAGTCAGGCTGTAAGGTGATAAAATTGTCTCAGTTGGCTGAATAAATTAAAACATATACCCATTATCACACACAACTTCCTTTCTTCCCTAGGCTTTCTTTGTTATCCTGGAGTAGAAAAATACTGATTAAAACAAACAAACAAAAAATCTGTTCTCTTCCATGAATTTTTATTTATATAGCAATTTGCTTTCATACTATAAACCATCCTCAGGAATGATTTTGGGTTCAAAAATATAAATTTGACCTCTTTGTACTCCTACCAGAGTGTCTCAGGGTCTTCTAAGTATTTCTGTAGGTTAAAAATGAACAATGACAGTATTTTTAAAGAACGTACCCACTGAGGCCAGGTCCTTTCTACTTCTCCAGGGCTGTTCCTACTTAAGGCATTTCAAATCATGGATTGCTGGAGGAAAGGTAGGGAGCCAATGGTGGGAATAGGCCAGAACTGTTACATGCTGACTAATTATTTGCTACTGGATGTTTATAATAGAAAGAAATATTTCTACCCATAAATCTTTCAATCCTTCCTTATAATTCATTCCCAACTCCATGGTTTTGTTCACATTGTACCTCTTTCTCTACTTATCTGAATCCTATTTATCTCTCCACCCTCACTTCTTCCCCTCCTTCTAACCAAAACTGGTCTTCCTCGTCTCTCAAATACTTTTCAAAATATAGTCTACATGCTTTAGTTGGTTGACCAACCTGAGTCACATAATTTAGCATCTGATTCGACAATGTATTATGTTGTTCTCTATTTGTTTCATGCATGTTATCCTTGTCTCTGTAACAAGAACAGGTGATCTGACAAGGTAGGAACCATATCTTATTCCATTTCTGTATTCCTCATACACAACTACCCCAACCCCCACCCCACTAGAATGTAAACTCTTGCATGACAGAGAGGGTTTTACTTTTTCTCTTTGTATCCCTGGCACGTCATGTAGTGACTAGCACAAAGTAGATATTTATAAATGTTGGATGAACTGAATTAAAATTGACGGAGTAAGACTGAATTTGTAGTAGATGCTCCATGAGAAGGCTATAGATAGAGAAAGGGAAGCAGCATTCCTCCAAGAATCCACAGTGATGCAAAGGTCCCTTGACTTCAGAGACATGATCTAGCTGAGGAGAAAGATCATCTACAAGGAAAGACAAACAATAACCCGAGGAATAGACTAAGAACCAAATGAGTTTATATGCTTGACACAGATCATCAGTGCCATAGGAGTTTAGAGCCAGCAGACTAAATCCAAGTCTCAGGTCCCCACAATAGCCTTCTCTATTATTATAGTTCCCCAAACTGTTATCAATTGAATTATTTCATTTTTCAGCCATATTGTCTTCTGTTATTTTACTTGGACAATTTTCCATGTAGAAAACAGATGCTCATTTGCTTAAGTAGGGAAACCATGGGGCTTCTGTCACAGGAAGGAAAACAAGACAGGATCAGAGGAGTTGCTGCAGTCTGATTTAGAACTGGCCTTTGTTTCAGCCTGCATATTTCTTCTTCTTGCAAATGCCTTTTTAAAAAATACAGCATAACATTATTCAGTCTAGAAACAGAGATCTTTAAATATTAACCATGCAATACAGTCTTTGTGTTTAATAAACACTGCAAACTTATGGGGAAGCAAATTTGCTTTTTATAAACATCAAAGCTGGCAGGCACATTTTTTTCTCTGGCAATAAGCTAGGAAAAACTCTTCTCACTTCCTTGTTCATTCACAACACGGCAGGAGCTGAATGAAGCTGAGAGTACAGCTTCCTGGGGGTGTTTGCAATCGAGATTGACACTAAAGCAGCAAGGAAAACATGGGAAATCAGAGGAGAATAAAAGAGCTTCTTGGAATCCAGGAAAACACAGTGTACCTCAAGCTTGCTCACTGGATGGGACTGAGCAGGGCAGGCTGAACTCAGAGATGGAGTGGGAAACAGCCTAGTCAGGAAGTGAAACCTTCTCCTCTTTCTCCCAGGACTATATGCATGTTAATCTTCTGTTCTAATTGTAGAAACAAATGGTTTGTCATCTGTTATCTATCATAGGGACTTTGGGCATCTATTACCTACTTTGCAATTTTATTGCCCTAACTTTGGGATACAACCTGTTAAATATTTATTTAAAACATATAATTTATATTACATAATGTATTCTAAAATATCACATATATCATATAAGATACATATAAATCACACACACAAATACACATAAATATAGATACATGAATATATACACACATGCACATATATTAAATACAAGCTCTTACCCAAAGCTAAGACTTTAAAATTGCAAAATGAAGGCCTGAGTTCAAATTCTACCTTTGATGCATGCTTTCTTTATTACCTTGTAAAATTCACATAAGATTCTTGAGACAGTGTTTTTTATATAGCATGAGGGGGTTTAATAAAAAACTTAGGAGGCCCCTTTCAGCTCTGTAATCTGTGTGTATGTGTGTTTCACATATCTATCTATATAGATGTATAGATATTTTGCATGTACATATGCCTACATATCTGGGAGGGGAGTACCTGAGTAGTCCTTAACATCTGATCCTACAGTGGTTTATCAGATTATCTTTGATCATCTAGAAAAGGATCTGAAGGAATGAGATATAGATCAAGGTAATTTATGTGGATCGTGACAATTATCTGGGATGAGTACCAGTGTGAGACAGAGCATGTCCAGTTCAGCATGGCTCTAAGAACTAAAAGGGTGAGTGTAGAATATCAAAAGGGCAGGAGAGATCCCCAAATTTTATCTCAACAATTTCACAATTTAATCCAGTACTTGTCCTAAAACTTACCAGTAAAGTCCTAAAAGTTCATGTGATCAAATGAGATAATTTTTATAAAAAGCTTAGTACACTGCCTGACACACAGTAGGAACTGCATAAAGGCTAGTTATTATTTTGATTATCATGTAACATTAGATGCATTGTCCTGTATTTATACATGAGAAAGTGTCAGCATATGTAGGCCAGAGAAACTATTTGGAAATCTGAACAACTACATAGACGTGAGCAAGGCCAACTCCGAAAGAAACCTCAAAAGCAAATGAATTTTGTTTCCAGCACCCTCCCCCCCACCTTTTCCTATTTAAATATCTCCTTCTCTACTCTTTTATATATTATTAATCATTCACTCAAACAAGCACTAACTTATCCCCTTCTATGTGACCATCACTGTGCTAAGTACCGATAATAGAAAGACAACTGAAAATTCCTTGCCCTCAAGGCGTTTATGTTCCAAGGGCAGAAGATATCAAGTATACAATAAAACAAATAAAACAAGGCCAGTTAGGAGGAAAAGTACTCGCCATTGGAGTGGGATGGGCACAGAAAGCTGTGCCTGAGTTTCATCTTGACACAAAAGATAGATTCTATGAGTCTCTGCTCTCCCTGACATGGAGTTGGTGCAGTGGACATTTGGCCCAGAGTCAAGAACACCTGAATTAAAATTCTGCCTCAGGCACTTAGTAGTTGTGTGATCCTGGGCAAGTCACATCACTTGTCTGCTTCAGTTTTCTTAATGGTAAAAGAAGGACCATAACAGCATCTATCTCCCATAGTGATTGGGAATATCATATGAAATCATAACTACAAAACGCTAAGCATGGTGTTAGGCACACAGTAGTTCCCTACTACTTATTTCCTTCTGTCTTTCCTGTGCCAATGATCATCTTATTGTCTTTCTTATCATCCTGTCAGAACTTGCTCTTAGGAAATTACCTCTTTTTAGTCATTTACATCTTAGTGTGAAGGTAAGCATCTCTGTCAAGCGTCAGGGACAGAGTTAAATCTTCTCTCTTACTGTGAAATAAGTGGCAGTATTACCTGTTAAAAAGAATTTTAGTTATCAGCTAGCAGATGGAGAGATTATTTTTGGTTCTCTGGGAGATGATAAAATCATACTCTATTGAGAGCTAAGGATTGTACTGTTAAGGATGCCCATTCTGTTTCTTTTTCTGTCGAACTGGATCACGCAGGCTGACAGTGCTGATTTGGGTTTCACTGAACACTCATACACTTATAATACCAAAGTTACCTTGTTAGAGGAAGAGGTGTCTATGACCTTGTCCTTTGTTAAATGATATATGCAAAACTCCTGAGAAAACCTATCAATAGAAGCCTGTTATCAAACAAAAGGTCCCTGTGTGAGAATTGCATTCATTCACTCCTTCCTCTCTTGTAGCCATTGGAGCTGAACTCTCTAAAGGATCAGAAAATCATAGCACTACCAGGGTCCTGCAGAGGCCATCTGATCCATTCTGCTACTTCAGCCAAAACTACTCAATCTACTCTAGATATAAAAGCATTCATGAATTTTTTATATGTAGAGAAAAAGAGTCAGTGAATTGTCCTTTCTGGCCAGTCTTCATGGTGAAAAAATTCTTCCTTTGGCCAGATTTACATTTCTTTTACTAAATCTCTCTAGTCCTGTGCTCAGTGGAGGTGTAAAGTGTAAAGTCTTGGCCACGGGGTTCAAATTTCTCAAAGGCTGCAGTCATAGTCAAAGAAGCCCTTTTTCAAATTCTTCAGCTGACTCTTTAATGCTGTAGGTGGCAACAGGAGCTGAGGAATGTGTCCTTGTTTCTAGGGGAGAGAGCGGATCTTTGGCTCTTTCTGTTTATTCCACAAAACCAGAAAGCCCCAAATTATAGTACTTCTTGTGGAAATTTCCCTGGCCTGACAGTGGAATCAGCAGCAGTTCACTGTATGAATGTGGATTCCAGGTCAGGATTGTGGGTACCTGGCAGCCTTGCCTTCACATTGGAGTTCACTCAGAATAGGATCCAGGCTGGCCAGCAAGCTAATTAATTTGTTTAATTGCTCTCAAGGAAGAAAGGAAGCCATGTTGCTCCCAGCAGTTCATTCTCCAATCACTCACTGGTCATGGGTACCAAGTAGATCCCTGAAGTGGCCACCATAGTTGGGCTTTGGCAAAAGACAGGTGCTAATTTCTCAATATAAATTGATGCTTAAATGTTCTTGTTTTGTTTTTAAAAGAGAGTATAATGGAAAGAGCTGGCTTCAGAGCTAGGAAGACTTACATTGAGGTCCCAAATCTGACACATGGTGGCTGTGTGACCCTAGGCAAATCACTTTACCTCCTAGCCCCTCTAAGTTATTCTTCAAAAGACTCTATGTTGTAGAAAGGGAACTGACCTTTATTTATAGAGGGAATTTCCTCTTCTGGGAGTTCCTTGTATCTGGAAAATGACATCCTTAATCTCTATCCTTATCCTCCTGAATCTCACAAGAGCCTTATAAGGTAAACAGGACTGTTAGCATTATTCTTCTTTCATAAAGAAGTAAACTGAGGGATTAAGACTGATGTGATTTATCCAAAGTCACAGAGAAAGTCACTGTCAAAGTTAGAACTCCTAGGCTAGTGATCATTTATCTGTATCACACTCTGACATGTGTGAATGTGATCTCTACTTGGGGGGACATTGCTTAGAGGTGAAGCAGTTAAGGACTCAGTCCTCTTTTGTGGTTAATCTGTGCTGAAGTTGAGTCCTTGGGATTTTTTGGGTAACTTTCTACTTTGCCCTTTGAATTATTTCTGTATTCTTCCATCCCCAGCCTTCATGGCTAACTCTGGAATGCTTAAGAGAAAGGCAATAGCAAAGCTCTGACTCCTACAAGTTATAGGCAAGTTCCTTATTTCAATGACATATAGGCTAGTCCTCCTCTGGTGGGAAATACACTCTTGAAAGGAGACAGTCCTTGACCTCATGGACCTTATGACTTAGTATTGAGATTGAATAAAAATACTACTAAATGAGATACATGTTACTGCATAAAAATATTGAAGATACACAAAACAAAATGTCATGCAAGATGTCCAAGAGAAAGATTGTTAACCTATTTGAGTGGAGGGTGGGATGAAATCATAGAAAACTTCCTGGAGAAAGAGGTATTTGAGCTAGGCTTTCATGGGTAAGTAGAATTTCCTGAAGAGAAAATGGAAAATAAATCTCTTTTAGAAATGGGGTAACAAATGAGCAAAAGCATAGCAATGGAAATAATATAGTGAATTTGGGACAAGGAGAGAAGACAGAAAGGAATCTAGTTTGGCAATAATATAAATCATATGGAATAATGAGAGCTATGCATAGAAAGGTAAGATGTTAGATTTCAGAAGGCCCAGAGATGAAGACAAAAGAATTTGAACTCTTCTGGGAAAATAATAGGGAAATACTAATAACTATTGAGCATGAGCTAGAAGGTAAAGTCCAAGATCCCTTTACTCCTTGACTTTTATAGGTGAGAACCAGCCTGGCCAACAGAGCATCTGTAGGACAGAGAGAAAAAGCAGGATTTGTTTCTTGATTTGATTACTTGACATATAATTGCTGACTGTAATAATGTTGTAATAATATATGTCAATGAGTTTGGCAGCTCTAGAAAAATTTCTGGCTTCAGAAAACTAACTGCTAAGCAACTCATGCTTTCAATGGAGTAGTACCAGTAACACATTTATATTTACTGGGATGTCCACAGGTCCCTTTCCTCTATGTTTTCTTTCTTGTCCACACTGAGGTCCTTGATCAAGCTGAACTGCCAAGCATTCAAATTATGTTTCAGAGAGTGCAACTCCAATGGTCTGGGTGTGATGTTCAAATGCAAAATATACACTTGCAAAAAAGATTATTTTATGGAGAACTCGCATGGGGTAGGCAATCACCCCAGTGAGGGTTGTTTCTCACTGGAAACAGCAGTGAGACTCGGCAGCCCCTGGGTATCTGAGCAACCTTTTAAGGATAGCACTGCTCACCTCCTGGTGTGAGCTAGAAAAGGTGCCCTAAACACTGTCTGCTTACCCAACCCTGGACTAATTACCATGGCAGGTGGAGGATTCCACTCTGTGGTCAAAACACCAAAAAATGTACAATATGTACAAAAACATCTGCAAAGATCATTCCACTCACCATCAGCACATGGAATGTGAGCACACTTATCAACAACACAAAATCCAGTAGGCCTGAAAGATGAACTGCTCTTGTTGCAAGAGAATTTAGCTATGTAAACTCAAGGAGAAAGAAGACATAATGGAATTGCAAAAGCCTAGTTATTATATGCAAAATTCTAAATACTGATCCTTTCCCATTTACTACAGTTCCTTCCTGTGACTTGCCATACTCGAGCACTGATAAAGAACTCCTTCTCTGCTTCTCATGTGTTGTTGTATACCTATGATATCACTGTAGTACATTGCAGTCCTGGCAACTATTCTGCAATTTGTAGAACAAGGCTGTTTGTTCAATGACACTGAAAAACTAAGTGACTTTTCCACGGTCATTTAGCCAATATGTATTTGAATTAGAACTTGAAACTCACATCATATAAAATAAAATAAAGTTTGTATTAGCAATTTTAACCACTCTTCTAGTTTGAAAATGAAATGAAATCTTAAGTGTTTGTCATTTGAGGATCACGGAATTCCAGACTGTGAGCTGGAAAAGATGCTAGAAGTCAACTTGCTCATTTTATCCATGAGGAAACTGAAGTTCAGAGAGGTCAAGTAACAAGTTGTAAAGAGGAGAGCTGTGATTTGAACTCAAGTCCTTTGACTCCAAATCCAATGCTCCTTCCACTGTATCAGAGACTTGCCAGATTCTGATAGCATTGTCAAGAGCTTACTTAACCTTCTGGAAGATGTCTTTATATCTTGAACCACAACTTCATCTTATGAAATACCCATGTTTTTTTAATCCATCTAGCACCAATCCTATCTGAAACAAGACAGTAGGTTATAGCTTTCCAAGAAAAGGAAATTTCATGTTTTTGTTTATGTGTCTATACCCAAGGTGCTCTTCCTACTTGGAAAGGTATAACAGCTGGATCAGTGTCAGCCTTTGGAGATTTAAACTGAGGAGAATTACCTGTGTTCATGCTATAATTTTCCTGCTTCTGAGCCTTTTTTATGTATTCTGCAAGCAGCAATGGGTCAAGAGTTTTCCTCATTTTAGCTTTTTTGTGTTCTTTTCAAAAATAACCATTAAGAATTATTAGGGCTTGAGGAAATGGAATGATGCCTCCACATTATTACCTCATATTTTGACTCCTCAAGCCTTCAAACTATATTCTGTCATTTTACCACTGGTTTTAGAAGGTAGAGGAGAAAAAGGCAATATCAGTAAAAGGAAGAAATGGAGAAAGGAAGGAAGGATGAAAGAGAAAAAGAAAGGAAGGAAGGAAGGAAAGGGAGAAAAAAATCAAGAAAATTGAAAGAGAAAAAAGGAAGGTGAGAGGGACTCACTGTAGCTAGCATTATTTGGACCCATTCAGGAGTGAGGTAACAGATAACACTAGCCAAAAAGCACCTAAACTTCCTTATCCATCCAAGCATAAGCAATGATCAATATTTAGTATATTTGAGTGTTGGTATCAAGGGATGTGCTACGGTGATTCCCTGGATCTGCTCTATGACCCATAGGTTTCCTGTAAACTTCAAATTCAATAAGCAAACTGAACCTGGGAAAATGAAATGGACAGTTACTGTAACCAATTCTTCAACTGTGACACAAATGACATAAAACAATGTCTTTTACATTTAATTTTTTCTAAAATAAATTTATTTAACTTTTTATATTCATTTTCACAAGATTTTGGGTTCCAAAATTTTCTCCCCATTTGTCCCCTCCCCCCTCTCCAATACACTGGACATTCTAATTACCCATATCACCAGTCTGCCCTCTCTTCTATCATCC